>PVHT020001178.1:86245-170913 GCA_004024745.2 Catagonus wagneri | reverse complement strand
GATTCCGGATATCAGTGATATCAGGTGGTGCTTGTCTTTCTGTTGGGAATCAGTTTTGATTCCTGACCTCCCTTCCTGGATCCCACGTTCCTTTAGGGGAAGGCGAGCCATGGCGGGGGGCGGGGGGTGCCTGAGTCTTCTGAACAGGGAGCAAAAGTCTTTGGATCATTTTCCGGAAGTGAAACTCAGCCATGTCCAAAATCAAACTCATTTTCTCTCTGTCTCCTCCTCCATCACCCATGCCGCAACCCAGAAACAAAAGAAGTCTCTCCCTTTTGCCATCAAAGTTCAGTCGGTCACCGAATTCTCACTCTGAAGCATCTCTCAAGCTTGACCTGTCTCTGCCCTGTTAACAATCACAGCCCTTTCTTCCATGATTTACAGTTTCTTACTTGGTCTGCCTGCTTTAAAGTGCTCCCATTGGAGTTCCTGTGGTGGCTCAGCGGGTTAAGAACCCGCCTAGTGTCCGTGAGGATTCAGTTTCAATACCTGGCCTCGCTCAGTGGGTTTCAGATCCAGCATTGTCCCAGGCTGCGGTATAGGTCACAGATGCAGCTTGGATCCAGCATCGCTGTGGCTGTGGTGTAGGCCAGCACCTGCAGGTCTGATTCTACCCCTAGCCTGGGAACTTTCATAGTTTTATTAGCTATGGCCCTAAAAAAAGACAAAAAAGCTCCCATCAGTCTATCCTCCACCTCACCGCTTCCCTCCTTGTCAATTTCATGCCTTCACTGTTTTATTAAATAAGCACCTACTTTATGCCAGACACACTTAGGTTCCACTCCCATGGAGCCTACCTTTTGTAGGAGGGTGGAGCCCTAGGAAGCCAGTAAGCAAGCCAAGAATCAAACAGGTCACTATCAGATGGTGGTTAAGTGCCCTGGCAGAAATAAAGTATTATCTATCTTCTCCACTCAGGGACCTTAAGGGCGTCCCCCTTGCCTACAGAATTAAGCCTAAACCCCATGTCTGTTATCTGGCCAGTCTCCAAACCCAGCCAAGCTCTGAACACAGCCCCGTGCTTGCCGGTCCCTGCATATTCTCTGAGATCTTTTAGGCTTCTGGGCCATCTCTGTTTGCCCAAGTCCTCCTCACTCTCCAAGGGCCAGTCCGTCACCTCCTGTCCTTGGGTTTTGGAGCGTGGGCTGGGGAGGCCCAGGTCGGCTGCGGGGAGGAAGGGCAGCTCGCGCCTGAGGGACATCGTGGGAGCCGGGGAGCGGTGCCGGCCGCTGGACTGGGGGAGCCTATTCCCCAGGGACCCGGCGTCTTGCCCATCTCCCCGCGGATGGGGAGCAGGGTGAGGAAGAGAAATCAGGTCACTTTCTGGCCCAGGGTGCTGAGAGCCCAGTGTCGCCCACGAATGTCAAAGTGCACATCGGAGCCCCAGGGTCCCCAGCTGAGAGACTGCCCCTCGCCGCGAGCAGGCCGAGGTTCGCTGCCCCGCCTCTGTGCTGCCCAGCGTGCCCTGCACGCCTCGCTGGTGCCAACTTGCACACCTTATCGAGTAGCCCTCTGTCCACACCAGCTCTCTGAGCTGCTTGAGAAGGGAGGATGTTTTATTATTTATCTCTCATCCCAGAACCTTAGACTCAGATGTTTGATGTAGAACACGTTTCAGGAGTTCCCGTCGTGACTCAGTAGTTAACGAACCCAACTAGTATCCATGAGGACGCGGGTTTGATCCTCGGCCTTGCTCAGTGGGTTAAGGATCTGGCATTACCGTGAGCTGTGGTGTAGGTCGCAGATGTGGCTGGGATCTGGCATGGCTGTAGCCATGGCGTAGGCCGGCAGCTATAGCTCTGATTCGACCCCTAGTCTGGGAACCTCCATATGCCGCGGGTGTGGCCCTGAAAAGCAAAACAAACAAAAAAGCCATCCTCCAGCCCTGAACCCAGCAGAAATCGTTAACCTCGTGTATGCATTCCTTGATGACTCTCTTTTTAGTATATTATGTCCCCAGCGTGTGTGTGTGTGTGGCCTTGAACTGCCTGAAACGTCCAGTTCTCTAAAGGCCAAGACTGGGGCTCTGACGGCTCCTCTACATGGTGACCCACAGCCACACACAAATACAAGCTCAGATGCTTCTAGACAACGGTGAATCAAATAGGCAGGGGAGAGGACGGCGGTCTGAGAAGCCCCAAAAAGTCATCTGTTCAAAGGAAGGTGTGGGTCCTGGTTGGTGTTCCATCCAGTCTTATTTAGCACCTTCTTTAATGATGGGAATAGAAAATCAACACCAGTGTTCACAGACGGCGCTAACTTTGGAGGTGCTGTAACGAGAAGTGTCAGGAGAGAATGCAGAAACGTAAGCAGGAACAGCAAAGATGCAAAAAAAAGCTTAACTTATCAAAGGGAAAAAAATCCCTCCAACAGATATTAGTTGAAGGGAGAGAGAGAGAGAGAGAAAGAAGACAGACGGGGTGGGGAGAGAGAACGGAGGCGAGAGGAAGCTGGGGTGGTTGCAGAGGACCTGGCTTTGGGCTCTCGGCGGCGGTGACGGGGCGGCCCAGGCCCCAGATGCGCTCTGTCCCCAGCCGCCGTCCCTTTCGTGGAAGCGTTTGTGTTGGGTTAGGTATTGTGTGGTTGTGCTGCTTCTGTGTTCTGTTCCTTGCTCAGATCTGAGGGAGCGGTTGGGTATGGTTTTGCTGCTTCAGTTTGCTTTGGAAAGGTTTCATTATCCTGAACGTCAAGCTTTAATTTGGACATTCTGGGAGGAACAGAGGCGTGCAGCCTGTAGCGAGTCCAGTTTCCAAATAGATAAAAGCAAAGCGGAGCGGCCTCACCGCCTCCATCTCTGATGTTGGTGGAAGGGAAACAAATGAGCGGGCCGCTCAGTGTCCAGCCCGCGGCGCCCATGCCCCGTCTGCCTTGCCAGCCGACGGCCACCGACGCACGAAAAATAGGAACCTTCTGGTTGACAAAAATGGAAACCAGGAGCCTCTACACAGCAACACCCCTCCTCAGGGACTCCAGCTGGAAAGTTAGGATGCCAGTGTGCACTGGGGAGTAATTTTTAAAAAGGATATGCATTCTCTGAGCGCCCTTCCCTAACAGCCTGGACTTGATCAGACCTGCCAACACCAGGTCTGTAAAGCTGCAGGTGCCCAGGAGGAGAAAGGTGACCCCCAGGTGACTATAGAGGTCATAGTCATGGGTCAGGATGCCTAAATCTTAGCGCCAGAACAACAAATTCTTTTTTTTTTTTTTTGGCTTTTTTAGGGCTGCATCTGCGGCATAGGGAGGTTCCCAGGCTAGGGATCTAATTGGAGCTGTAGCCGCTGGCTGACGCCACAGCCACAGCAATGCGGGATCCGAGCCGCATCTGTGACATACACCACAGCTCACGGCAACACCGGATCCTTAACCCACTGAGCGAGGCCAGGGATCGAACCCACCACCTCATGGTTCCTAGTCAGATTCGTTAACCACTGAGCCACAACAGCAACTCCAGAACAACCAATTCTGAGTGCTTTTTTGGCTGCACCCACACATGCAGAAGTTCCAGGGCCAGGGGCCAAACCCGTGCCATAGCAGTACCGTGAGCTGCTGCAATGACAGTGCCAGATCCTTAACCCACTGTGCCACAGGGAAACTCCCCAGATGCTGTTTGCTGACTCGTAAGCACCAAGTATCAGAGGAGTCCATGTGGCAGAATTCCACCCCGTCACCCCGCTACAGCCAAACAGACATCTCAGGGTGGGGACTAAATGGAATGGGACGTCACTGTGTCACTCAAGAGCCAAGACACCACGGCCCAGTTCTTAGCCTCCCCACTTCCCAGCCACGAGGAAGCCCTTGACCTTGCTAAGCTCTGTGTCCTCATTTATGGCATGGGCCTAATAACAGTGCCTCATAAGGTGTCGGTGAGGATTGAATGAGCTGATGCAGGTAAAATGTCTAATGCTAAGACGTGGTAAGTAAGTGGGGGATGACCACCAGCCTCCCCTCCCCCAGCACAGGCCCCCTTTCACAGCTGCACAAGACACAAGGTACGTCGCACCTGCCGGAGCCCCAGACAGCTACGTGATCACGGGAGGTATCTGTTCACATTACCTAGGCTGTTGCTGAGAAATGTGCATGGAACCAGTCCGTGTCTGCTCGTCTCCATTCAACTGGAAAAAGAAAAAAAAAAGTATGACAACATGGTCCTTGATGTAATTCCTGGCATTGCTCTAACCTTGCGTGCACGTTTCCAAAATCCATCAGTCCCAACGTTTGTCATCCTACAGATATTGTTATTATCCTGGTGACTTCATTCACAGTGGGAAGGGAGCACCTAATATGTGAAAGATTGGATTTACAAAGGACAGTAGCGATTCCCTTTGCAGAAGGGCTCCTCGGCTCCCGAAAATCATCCTCCAGAAGAGTGAGCTCCCCAGAGCATCTTCCCATGCCTCCATTACACTCAGCGTACCCTCGCGTGTGGTACGGTGAAGTCCCAGCTGCTTTTTTTGTTATGTCTTCTTTTGTAAATTCATCCTTTCTCTAGAAACTTAGGTTATGAAACTCCTGGTCTGTATCAGACACAGCCCTGGGAGCTCTTGACTGGGGGTGGAAAATGCTCAGAAGCACTTAGTGGGGAGCTCAGCTAATGATTATATTCTGATGACTGTTTTAGCGGTTGTGTGCACAAAGCTGAAGACTTGGACTTCAGCCCCAGGGCCCGGGCTCAACCCTGGCTCCGTTGTGTGACCCTGGTGGGGTACTTACCCTCACTAGGTGTCATGTCCGCTTCTGAAGATGGAACTTACCTAGTGTCATCATGATTTGCTAAGTGCTTTATAAACAGCAACTCATGAAATTCTCATGATGTTTCATGAGTTGGTGTTTGTAAAGCACTTGGCAAAAAAGTATACGGTACTTCCTGTTATTATGTGCTTTTATTTGAATTCTTATTTTTCTTTTTATGGCTGCACCTGCGGCATATGGAAGTTCCCAGGCTAAGGGTAAAATTGAAGCTGCAGCTTCTGGCCTGTGCCACAACCACAGCGATGCCAGATCCAAGCTGCATCTGTGACCTAAACTGCAGCTTGTGGCAATGCCAGGTACTTAACCCACTGAGTGAAGCCAGGGATCAAACCTATATGCTCATGGACCCTATGTTGAGTCCTTAACCCACTGAAGCCACAAGGGGAACCACTTTTTATTTGATCTCTATTTATACTGTATTGTAGTCAAAGAAGATAGTTTCAGTCTGGTACTAATTCTTAGGTCTTCACTGAACTTCCTTATAAGGCCTGGTACCTGTTCCAAGTGAATTTTAAAATAATGTGTATTCATCCTCTAATTGCTGAGAGTAGTTGAGCACAGAAGCTTACTAACTGGGCTCAAAATCTATGTTTTTTTAATATTGTCTGCAGATCTATATGTTCTGGGGAAAAGCATATTAAGATCGTTGCCTATTTGCACGTCTCATTGTATCCTCACAAATCTCCCGGCCTCTCACACTAGCATATTAACCTTGATTTTCTGGAGAGTGTCTTCCCGGTGAACGACTCCCTAACAAAGAAAACAGTTATCATCTTACGCAATCTTTCCCCAGCGGCGCCATTTGCCAGCTTTCTTATGATTAACATCTGCTTTCTATATCTTGTCCTGTTCTCCTAATTTTTCAGTCATTAGGATCTAGATGGGTCGCTTGCAAATAGCCTTAGAACTGTATTTCTCCATTCAACCAAAGAATGCCTTTTTTTGGGGGGGTCTTTTTGGGGTCAAACCTAAGCCATATGGAAATTCCGAGGCCAGGGGTTAAGCTGGAGCTATGGCTGCCAGCCTACGCCACAGCCACGCCAGATCTGAGCCCCATCTGCGACCTACGCCACAGCTAATGACAACACCAGATCCTTAACCCACAGAGCGAGGCCAGGGATCGAACCCGAATCCTCACGGATCCTAGTCGGGTTCGTTTCCACCGAACCATGATGGGAAGTCCGGCAGAACACCTGTTTACAGGGGTTCACACCGACGTCAGTTTGTGTTTTCTCACCCCATGTTTCCTCTTTGCTCCCTGGGTTCCGCTTTCCTCCCTTCTGTTAGACGAAGCAGACTATCTCCCCCTCCGCCACTTCTGCTTCTGGGACCGTCACCATCTCCTCTCCCATGAGCACCCTTCACTGCTGGCGGTCTCTGGAGCCTAAAGTTCACGATTTCCCTCCCCTCCTCCCAGACCAGACCAGGACCCTGGAATGCTGCCCTAGGACCACACCCTGTCCCTCACGACAGTCTTCTCCGGGAATTTTGGTCAGAGCTGCTTTAACCCCCCCCCCCCCGCCCCCAGTTAATCATCTGCATTAGCACTGAGCTTACAGCAAAGCTTACTTAGCCTGACCTGGACGTCTCCCTGTGCATCTGCTCCCTGCACCACTCTCTTCCTCTGATTCAGTGTCTTTCCTGATGACCATGACCAGTCCTTCTTTACCCGAGAGCCCAGCTTGCCCGACTCCCCGGGGTGCACGCTTGTCATCCAGGAAAGCCTTCCTTTCGCCCTTACGCTCAAGGTGATGGGTTGGGGTTAGAATTCTAGGCTGACGGTTATTTCCCTTTCACGAGTCCGTGTTCTCGTTATTTCCTCACATTTGATGAGAAAGCCTCCTCTTCCTTTGCAGGCGCTGTCTCTCTTCTCCCTGGCTGTTCCTCAGCCTCGCTTGCCCTTTGGCGACCTGCAGCAGGTCTGCTTTTCAAGAGGTCAGGGCAAGAAAGCCTGAGGTTTTCCCTTTTTACTGAAAAGCCCTCTGTGAGCATCTCCTCCTGCCGGGCTGGAAGGCAGCCTCCTGGTGGGCTTTCCGAGGCCGGGCAGCCTCACGCCAACCTCGGCTGCCCTCGCAGGCGGCCAGCCGTGACCCTGCTCAAGCCAGCACGTCCTGGGCCTGGCATCCGCTAGCCCTTCATCCCTCCTTCCTCTCCTGCAACCTCCACTTTGATTTTAAATATTCTTTCTGGAGTTCCTATTGTGGCTCAGTGGTTAACAAACCTGACTAGCATCCATGAGGATGCAGGTTCGATCCCTGGCCTCACTCAGTGGGTTAAGGATCTGGTGTTGCACTGAGCTGTGGTGTAGGTTGCAGATGCGGCTCCGATCCCGCGTTGCTGTGGCCGCAGTGCAGGCCAGTGGCTGCAGCTCTGATTCAACCTCTAGCTCCTGGAACCTCCATATGCCGTGCGTTCGGCCCCCAAAAGACAAATATTACTCTTCCTCGGGCATTTTATTCACACCGTAGGTGCTCGTAAGCAGTCGGGAAAGTGCGTCACCACCGATCACCCTGTTGGAAACAGCCGAGCACCGCTGCCTGCTCCAAGCTTGGAGAGGACAGGGGACACAGATGAGCACAGGCTCAGCCTGCCGGTGGGGGTGGGGGTGTGAGGCGGGCGGTTCTAGAAAGCTGTAGAGAATGACTGAAGAGGTTTTAGCAAGGGAGTGACAGGGCCTGTGATGACAACGTGGAGGCCGTGTTTGAAGGGGATGCGGGCCCACCGAAGACAGAGGAACCGATTAGGAGGCTTTTCTGTCTCTAGGAAATGGGGGTCGAGGTTCTAGGCAGCGGTGTTGGCCGCAGAGAAGGAGCGAGAAAGTGAAATGAATAGAAGGTGGGGACCTGACGGGTGAAGGGAGGGAGGCAGGCTGCACCGGGCTTTGTGGCCTCCATGACAAAGGGTAGATGATGACACCGCTCCCTGTGACAGGCCTGACAGCAGGGGGAAGCAGTGTGGGGAAGGGGCCGAGAGGATGAGCTCAGCCCTGGCCACGAGAAGGCGCAGCCGGCCGTGGCACGTGAGGGCATTTGTTTAGTCGGCTACAGGCGTGTGCTTGGACCTCTTGCTGGGACAGGGGACACTGGCGGGGTAACTGTCTGTCTCTGAAACCACAGCACGGACGGTACACGGGTGGGAAAACGTGTAATATGAAAAAGATCGAAGGTAAAACCGTATTTAGGGAGGCAGGCATCCCAGACATACTCCTGCCGGACTCCTGCCACCTCTCAAGGTGTCAACCTGACATCCAGACGCCCACTGGAAGCCCCCGCCAGCCACACTGAGATGGCCCTCTGCATATCGTGGGGGCTAAATGCCCATCCTGCTGTTGAGAAAGGGGCCTTGAGGTCGGGGCCTGCATCTCACCTTTTTTTTTTTTTTCCTTCATTTTTGAAAAAAAACTTCTCGCGGCACATGGAGTTCCCAGACCAGGGAATCAGATCTGAGTCACAGCTGCAACCTAAGCCGCAGTTGCGGCAATGCCATTTCCTTATTAACCTACTGTGCTGGGCCACGGATTGAACCTGGGACCCAGTGCTCCAGAGACGCCGCTGAGCCCACTGCGCCACAGTAGGAACTCCATCCCACCCATCTTGTGTTCGCTTTCTCTGGACGGAGCCCAGCCCCTCGTAGGCCCTCGGTAAATACCCACCCAGAGACAGAGAGCGGGAGCGGGAGGCGAGCCCTGGTAGAGGGCGGCGCTGCCAGGTGGGCAGCCGGGCATTCTGCCCACTGCACCAGGACAAGGTGGAGGTGAAAGCAGATGCCAGACTGGCCTCAGGATGTGTTGCCTCCAACCACTTACTAAGAAGTTTGTTTAGAGAGTTGCAACATTTATTTCAGGTTCTCTCGGGTGGTGGCGGGGGGGTTGTTTTTTCTTTTTGCCACACAGGCAGTATGTGGGAATTCCTGGGCCAGGGATTGAACCTACGCCACACAGCAGAAACCAGAGCCACAGTAGCGAGAACACAGGCGCCTCAACCCTCTAGGCCATCAGAGAATTCCCAGAGGTTTTATTTTCTAAATAAAAACGGGGTCATCCCCATCCTCAGCAGCTACAAAGCTATAAAAGACCCAGGAAGCCAGCAGATGAGACACCCCTACTCGGGACCGCGTGGGCGCTGGATTCAGACTCACACTAAAACGGACTGTGGCCGAAGCGTCCGTGCGACAAGACAGAAACAGAAGTGGCATTTCCTAAAGCAGGATTTTGAAAGCGCTGCCTGCTGCGGTTAGACATGAGCACAGGGGCTTCCTCTTTGAAGGAAGTGAAAGCCCCAGTGAACAGCTGCTGACCCCTGGTCCTCAGGGAGAGCCTGAGACCCTGCACTTACGTCCCGGCAGCATCCAGGTAGAGAGCAGCCTGTCCCAAGGCCATCTTGTCATCAAACACTTGCTACCTGCATCACCGCTCTGCCAAGCATCTCTTCAGCACCTGCCTGTGCCTGGGACCAGAGCTTCCTCCCACCACACCCTGTGACCAAACATGGGGACAGTCGTTAGCCTCGCCACCTCTGGAACTGCTGGCCACACCCCGAGAGGATCCAGGCACCAGGGCCCTGCACTTCCCTCACCTCCATCCCTCTCCCTTTCGTGTGCCCTAGAGTTCGAACTCCTAAAGGGAATGCCACTGGAATCCCATCAAGAAGAGAGGGTGGGAGCGCCTGCCGGGGCTCATTGGTAACAAACCCAACTAGTGTCCATGAGGACTTGTACGTGCCCGGCTGCACAAAGACTTCGGGCTATCGGGCCTTGCGTTGACCCCCAGATTTCTCTGACGAGCAGAGGACTGCAGGAAACGGAAGGAAAGTAACTTGATCAAGGCCATTTGCCTGCAGTGATGGCTTGGAACAGATGAAACAAGATGAAAGTCCCCGAATTCCACAGTTCGCTGAGCCATTAAATCCTGTAACAGAAGATGGGGAGGAAAGCCCCCTCCCCCTTGCAGCCAGCCAGCCTCCGTCGCAGCTGTCATCGGTGGCAGTAAAATCTGCTTTCTGTTCTTCAAAAAATGAAGGAGGGTGCTCTGGTTCTAGAAAGATTTCCAGTGTGGTGGAGCTCCAGCAAGAGAGGTCACTGAGAGATGGGATTAAGATGGTAGCATAGGACTGGAGCTCACCTTCTCTTGTAAAAGCAACAAAATTACAATGAACTGCTGAACAACCTTCAACAGAATAGTCTGTAGACTATCAAAAAAAAGATATCCACCAGAAAACTGTTAGAGCTCATCAATGAATTTGGCAAAGTTGCAGGATACAAAATTAATACACAGAAATCAACTGCATTTCTATATGTTAACAATGAAAGATTAGAAAGAGAAATTAGGGAAGCAATCCCATTTACCATCGCATCAAGAAGAATCAAATACTTAGGAATAAACCTGCCTAGAGAGACAAAAGACCTGTACTCTGAAAATTATAAGGCGCTGATGAAAGAAATCAAGGATGACTTGAACAGATGGAAAGACATACCATGCTCTTGGATTGGAAGAGTCAATATTATCAAAATGACTGTACTACCCAAGGCAATCTACACATTCAGTGCAATCCCTATCAAATTACCAAGGACCTTTTTCACAGAACTAGAACAAAATAGTTTATAAAGTTTGCCTGGAAACACAAAAATCCCAGAATAGCCAAAGACATCCTGAAAAAGAAAATGGAGCTGGAGGAATCAAGCTCCCTGACTTCAGACTCTACTACAAAGCTACAGTCATCAAAACCATATGGTACTGGCACAAAGACAGAAATATAGATCAGTGGAACAGGATAGAAAGCCCAGAATTAAATCCACGCATCTATAGTCAACTAATCTATGACAAAGGAGGCAAGAATATACACTGGACAAAAGACAGCCTCTTCAGTAAGTGGTGCTGGAAAAACTGGACAGCTACATGTAAAAAAATGAAACTAGAACACTTCCTAACACCATGCACAAAAGTAAACTCAAAATGGATTAGAGACCTAGATATAAGACCAAATACTATAAAACTCTTAGAGGAAAACATAGGCCAAACACTCTCTGACATAAACAATAGCAACATCTTCTCAGATCCATCTGTCAGAGTGAGGACAATAAAAAGAGAAATAAACAAATGGGACTTAATTAAACTTCAAAGTTTCTGCACAGTTAAACTTCAAAGTTTCTGCACAGCAAAGGAAACCCTAAACAAAACAAAAAGACAACCCACAGAATGGGAGAAAATATTTGCAAATGAATCGAGCGACAAGGGATTAATCTCTAAAATTTACGAACACCTCCTTCAGCTCAATACCAAAAAGCAAACAACCCCATCAAAAAATGGGCAGAGGATCTAGGCAGACAATTCTCCGAAGAAGACATGCAGATGGCAAATAAACACGTGAAAAGATGTTCAACATCACTCCTCATTAGAGAAATGCAAATCAAAACCACTATGAGGTACCACCTTACACCAGCCAGAATGGCCATCATCAAAAAGCCTACAAACAATAAGTGCTGGAGAGGGTGTAAAGAAAAAGGATCCCTATTACACTGCTGGTGGGAATGCAAACTGGTGCAAGCACTGTGGAAAACAGTATGGAGATTCCTTAGAAAACTCAAAACTGAATTACCATTTGATCCAGCAATCCCACTCCTGGGCATCTATCCAGAGGAAACCATGACTTGAAAAGGCACATGTACTCCAGTGTTCATTGCAGCAGCAATAGCCAGGACATGGAAACAACCTAAATGCCCATCGACAGAGGAGTGGATAGGGAAGATATGGTACATACACACAATGGAACATTACTCAGCCATTAAAAGGAATAAAATACCAACATTTATAGCAACGTGGATGAACCTAGAAATTATCATGCGGAGTGAAACCAGTCAGACAATTAGACAGCAACACCCAATGCTACCACTTACATGTGGAAACTAAAAGACACAATGAACTTCTATATGCAGAACAGACAATGGCTCACAGACTTTGGAAAACCTTTGGTTTTTAAATAAGACAATCTGGGGGGTCGGGGATGCACTGATGGTTTGGGAAAAAAATAATAGAAAAAAAAGAATGCAAAATAAAAATATTTAATAAAATAATTAGAAAAAAAAAAGATATCCTACTCCAGAAGACAAAGAGGAGGCCACACTGAGACAATAGGAGGGACGATTACATAATATAAGCAACTCCGCACCCACCAATGGGCAGCCCACAGACTGAAAAGTAACTATACTGCAGAGGCTTACCCACAGGACTAAGAGTTTTGAGCCCCACATCAGGTTCCCACACCTGGGGGTTCTGGCATTGGAAGGAGGAGCCTCCAGAGCATTCGACACTGAGGGCCAGCAGGGCTTGTGCTCAGGAGCTCCACAGGACTGGGGGAAACAGAGACTCCACTCTTGAAAGGCACACACAGGCTTTCATGTGCACTGGGTCTCAGGGCAAAGCAGAGACTCCCTAGGAATCTGGGTCAGACCTGCCTGCAGTTCTTGGAGGATCTTCTTGATAAACAGGGGATGACTATGGCTCGTTGTAGGGAAAGGACATTAGAAGCAAAGGTTTCGGGAATAGTCATCACTGTAAACTCCTCCAGAGGTGGCCATTTTGGAAAAATCTGGCCCTACCCATCAGGGCTGAGAAGCCCCAGGCCAAACAAACTGCTTAGGAACACAGCCCCACCCATTAGCAAACAGGCTGCCTAAAGACCCCCCCCCAGGCCCACAGCTGCTTCTAATCATACCCAGAGACAAGGCCCCCACCCACCAGAGGGATAAAAATCAGCCTCACCTACCAGTAGACAGGCACCAGTCCCTCCCATGAGGAAGCCAGCAGCAAGCCCCTGTACCAGCTTCAGCCACAAGGGGGTAAGACATCAGAAACAAAAGAGGCTACAGCCCTATTGTTAGCAAAAAGGAGAACACACCAAAAGTCTGTACAAAATGAAAAAGCAGAGAATTATGACCCAGATAAGGGAATAAGAAAAAAAAAATCCCGGAAATACTAAGTGATCTGGAAATTACCAACCTCCATGAAAAAGACTTTAGATGAATGATAGTAAAGATGATTCAAGATCTTGGAAATAAACTGGAAGCAAAGATTGATTAATTCCAGGAAACACTGAAGAAATAGAAGACTTAAGGATTGAGCAAGCAGAGATGCATAATACAATAACTGAAAAAAATTCACTACAAGCAACCAACAGCAGAATACAGGAGGCAGAAGAACAAGTCAGTGAAGTAGAAATCACCCGCAGCATATTCCATCCTAGGCTTGGGGTGGAATTGGAGCTGCAGCTGCTGGCCACGGCCAAAGGGATCTGAGCCACATCTGCCACCTACACCACAGCTCATGGCAACACTGGATCCTTTAACCCACTGAGCAAGGCCAGGAATCAGACTAGTGGAAATCACTGACAAGGAACAGAAAAGAGAAAAAAGACTGAAAAGAAATGAAGGCAGTGTAAGAGAACTCCGGGACAATGTTAAATGTATGAATATCTATATTATAGGGGTACCAGAAGGGGAAGAGAGAGAAAAAGGGCCAGAAAAGATATCTGAAGAGATAATAGTCAAAAACTTCCCTAACATGAGAAAGGAATCACTCACTCAAATCCAGGAAGCACAACAAATACCATACAAAATAAACCCAAGGAGTAAGATCTCAAGACACATATTGAACTGACCAAAATTAAAGACAAAGAGAAAATATTGAAAGCAGCTAGGGAAAAGAAACAGATAACATACAAGGGAACCCTAGGGAATCCTAATAAAGTTATGAGCATATTTTTCAGCAGAAACTCTGTAGGCCAGAAGGGAGTGGCACAATATGCTTAGAGTGATGAAAGAAAAAAATCTCCAACCAAGATTACTTTACCCAGCAAGGCTCTTACTTAGATTTGAAGGAGAAATCAAAAGCTTTACAGGCAAGAAAAAGCTAAGAGAATTCAGCACCACTAAACCAGCTTTTTAGCAAATACTAAAGGAACTTCATAAAAAAGACCATGACTAGAAACAAACATATTACAAATGACAAAAGCTCACCAGTAAAGGCATGCATATAGTAAAGATAGGAGATCATCCACACACAGATATGCTACCAAAAGCAGAAATTATGAGAAGAGGAGGATACAAATTCTGGACACTGGGGATGCACTTGCAATTAAGAGACCAACAACTTAAAAAAATCTTATACACACACACACACACACACACATATATACATAAATATATATAGAGAGAGAGAGAGAGAGAGAGTCCTATATCAAAATTTCACGGTGGGAGTCATGTATCAGCTGTAACAAACTCAACTAATATCCAAGTGGTAACAAACCCAACTAATATCCTTGAGGATGAGGGTTTGATCCCTGACCTCACTCAGTGGATTAAGGATCTCGTGTTGCCATGAGCTGTGGTGTAGGTCACAGATGTGTTTCAGATGCTCTGTTGCTGTGGCTGTTGCTGTGACTGTGGTATAGGATGGCAGCTGTACCTCTTGATTCAACCCCTAGCCTGGGAATTTCTATATGCTGCAGCAAAAAAAAAAAAAAAAAAAAAAAAAAAAAAAAAAAAAAAAAAAAAAAAAAGCAAAAACAAAAAACTTCATGGTAACTACAGATTAAAAATCTACAATAGATACACACACAAATAAGAAAAAGCAATCTGAATACAACACTAAAGATAGTCATCAAACCACAATAGAACAAGAGAAGAAGGGAAGAAAAAAGACCAACAAAAACAAATCCAAAACAGTTAATAAAATGGCAATAAAGAACAGACACACCAATAATTACCTTAAATGTAATTGTACTAAAGGCCCCCAACCAAAAGACATAGACTGGCTGAACAGATACAAAAACAAGACCCATATATATGCTGTCTTGATTCAAGAGACCCACTTCAGTCTTAGGGACACATACAAATTGCAAGTGAGAAGATGAAAGAAAATATTCCATGCAAATGGAAATCAAAAGAAAGCTGGAGTAGCAATACTCATATCAGACAAAATAGACCTTAAACAATATTATAAGAGACATAAAGGACATTACATAATGATCCAAGGATCAGTACAAGAAGATACAATAATTGTAAATATATATGCACCCAACATAGGATCACCTCAATATATAAGCCAACTGCTAACAGGAGAAATTGACAATAACACAATAATAGCAAGGGACTTTAACACCCCCACTTTCTACAATAGACAGATCAGCCAGACAGAAAATCAACAAGGAAACATAGGCCTTAAATGATGCATTAGACCAGAGAGACTTAATATTTATAGAACATTCCATCTAAAAGCAGCAGAGTACATATTCTTCTCAAGTGCACATGGAACATTCTCTAGGACAGATCACATTCTGGGCCATAAATCAAACCTTGGTAAATTTAAGAAAATTGAAATCATATCAAGCATCTTTTCTGACCACAATGCTATACAACTGGAAATCAACAAGAAAAAAAAAAACAGCAAAACACACAAACTTGGATACTAAACAACACGGTACTAAACAACCAGTGGATCAGTGAAGAAATCAAAGAGGAAATCTAAAGATACCTAGAAGCAAATGACAACAAAGATAAAACAATCCAAAACCTACAGGATGCAGCAAAAGCAGTTCTAAGAGCAAAGTTTATAGCAACACAAGCCTACCACAGGAAACAAGAAAAATCTCAAATAAACCACCTACCTTTACACCTAAAGCAACTAGAGAGAGAACTAGACAAAACCTAAAGTTAGCAGAAGGAAAGAAATCATAAATATCAGAGCAGAAATCAGTGAAATAGAAACAAAAAGAACCGTAGAAAAGATCAATGAAACCAAAAGCTGATTGTTTGAAAAGATCAACAAAACTGATAAAAAGCCCTAGCCCAAGAGGACTCAAATCAATAAAATTAGAAATGAAAAAGAAGTTACAACAGACCATCACAGAAATACAGTGGATCATAGCAGACTACTACAAGCAACTATATACCAGTAAAATGGACAATGTAGAAGAAATGGACAAATTCTTAGAAAAGTACAATCTTCCAAGACCAATAAATCAAGACAAAATAGCAAAGATGAACAGACCAAGCACAAGGACTGAAATTACAACTGTGATTAAAAATTTCTTCCAAAAAACAAAAGTCCAAAACTAGGTGGTTTCACAGGCAAATTCTATCCAACATTTAGAAAAGAGCTAATGCCTGTTCTTCTGAAATTATTCCCCCAAAAAAAATTGCAGAGGAAGGATCACTCCCAAACTCATTCTGTGAGGCCACGATCACCCTGATGCCAAAACCAGACAAAGATACCACAAAAAAAAGAAAATACAGGCCAATATCACTGATGAACATAGATGCAAAAATCCTCAACAAAATGCTAGCAAACTGAATCTAGCAATACATTGAAAGGACTGTACACCATGACTGAGTACGATTTATCCCAGGGATGCAAGGATTTTTCAGTATCTTCAAATCAATCAGTGTGATATACAACATCAACAAACTGAAGAATAACAAATATATGATCCGGAGTTCCCGTCGTGGCTCAGTGGTTAACGAATCTGACTAGGAACCATGAGGTTGTGGGTTCGATCCCTGGCCTTGCTCAGTGTGTTAACGATGCGGCATTGCCATGAGCTGTGGTGTAGGTCACAGATGCAACTCGGATCCTGCGTTGCTGTGGCTGTGGCATAGGCCAGTGGCTACAGCTCTAATTAGACCCCTAACCTGGAATCTCCACATGCCACGGGTGTGGCCCTAAAATGACCAAAGGCAATATATATATA
The DNA here is from genome assembly GCA_004024745.2 of Catagonus wagneri. Classification (NCBI taxonomy): domain Eukaryota; kingdom Metazoa; phylum Chordata; class Mammalia; order Artiodactyla; family Tayassuidae; genus Catagonus; species Catagonus wagneri. Next base: position 154,423 of record PVHT020001178.1, on the reverse strand, counting down.
TATATATATATATATATATATATATATATATGAATGATCCTCTTAATAGGTGCATAAAAATCTTTTGACAATATCCAACTGCCATTTCTGATAAAAAAAAAAAACACTCCAGAAAGTGGGCATAGAGGGAACCTACCTAAACATAATGAAGGCCATATATGACAAACCCTTAGCTAACATCATTCTTAATGGTGAAAAGCTGAAAGAATGCCCACTAAGATCAGGAACAAGACAAGGATGTCAGGTCTTGCCACTATTATTCAACATGGTTTTGGAAGTCCTAGCCATGACAATCAGAGAAGAAAAAAAATAGATAAATAAAACCATCACTGTTTGCAGATGACATACCATACCTAGAAAATTCTAAATATGCTACCAGAAAACTGTTAGAGCTTATTGATGAATTTAGTAAAGTTGCTGGATACAAAATTAATACACTGAAATCAACTGTATTTCTATATTACTAACAATGAAAGATCAGAAAGAGAAATTAAAGGAGTTCCCACTGTGGCTCACGAACCCAGCCAGTATTCATAAGGATGCAGGTTTGATTCCTGGCTTCACTAAGTGGGTTGAGGATCCAACACTGCCATGAGCTGTGGTGCAGGTCACAGACACAGCTCACATCCTGCATTGCTGTGGCCGTGGTGTAGGCTGGCAGCTGCAGCTCCAAATCAACACCTAGCTTGGGAATTTCCATATGCTGAGGATGAAAGGAAGGGAAGGAGAAAGGAAGGAAGGAAGGAAGGAAATATATAAATTAGGCACAGCACATTTCCCATCACAGCAGAAAGAATAAAATTTACCTAGGAATAAACTACCTTAACAGACTAAAGATCTGTACTCTAAAAACACTAAGATGCTGATGAAAAAAAATCAAAGATGACACAAACAAATGGAAAGATATACCATGCTCTTGGATTGGAACAATCAATACTGTCAAAATAACTATACTACCCAAGGCAATTTACAGATTCAGTGCAACCCCTATCAAATTACCACTAGAATTTTTTACAGAACAAAATATTTTAAAGTTTGTTTGGAAGCACAAAAGATCCAGAATAGCCAAAGGCATCTTGAGAAAGAAAATTGTAGCTAAAGGAATCAGGCTTCCTGATTCAGAGTATACTACAAAGCTACAGTCATCGAAACAGTATGGTACTGGCACCAAAACAGAAATATAGATCAGTGGAACAGGACAGAAAGCCCAGAATTAAATCCACGCACCTAGGGTCAACTGATCTATGACAAAAGAGGAAAGAACATACAGTGGAGAAAAGACAGTCCCTTCAATAAGTGGTGCTGGGAAAACTAGACAGTTACATGTAAAAGAATGAAATTAGAACACTCCCTGGTACCATACACAAAAATAAACTCAAACTGGATTAAAGACCTAAATAAAAGACCAGATAGTATGAAACTCTTAGAGGAAAACATAGGCTGAACACTCTCTGACATAAACCACAGCAGTATCTTCTTGGATCTACCTCCTAGAGTAATGACAATAGAAACAAAAATAGGAGTTCCCATTGGGGCACAGTGGAAACGAGTCTGACAAGTATCCATGAGGATGCAGGTTTGATCCCTGGCCTCGCTCAGTGGGTAGTGTATCCAGCATTGCCATGAGCTGTGGCAGAGGCTGGCAGCTGTAGCTCTGATTCGAACCCTAGCCTGGGAACCTCCATATGCTACAAGTGCGGCCCTAAAAAGCAAAAAAGTTAAAATTAATTAATGGGACCTAATTTAACTTAAAAGTTTTTGTACAGCAAAGGAAACCCTAAACAAAATGAAAAGACAACATGCAGAATGGGAGAATATTTGCAAATGAAGCAACTGACAAGGGATTAATCACCAAAATATATAAACACCTCCTGCAGCTCAATATCAAAAAAACCCAAACACCTCAAGAAATGAGCAGAAGATCTAAACAGACAGTTCTCCAAAGCAGACATACAGAAGGTAAAAAGAAACACATGAAAAGATGTTCAATATCACTATTAGAGAAATGCAAATCAAAACTGCTGTGTGGTACCACCTTACACCAGCCAGAATGGCCATCATCGAAAAGTCTACAAACAATAAATGCTGGAGAGGTTGTGGAGAAAAGGGAACCCTCTTCCACTGTTAGTGGGAATGTAAATTGGTACAACCACTATGGAAAACAGCATGTAGATTCCTCAAAAAACTAAAAATGGATTTACCAACTGGGAGTTAAGATGGCAGAATAGAAGGACTGGAGCTCAGCTTCTCTCATAAAAACAACAAAATTACAACCAAATGCCAAGCAACCATCAACCAAATGAACTGGAAACTTTCAAAAAGATATTCTACTCCAGAAGACAAACAGTAGACCACATCAAGTGGTAGGAGGGGCGATTATATGATATAAGCAACCCCATACCTCCCAGGTGGGAAGCCCCACAGACTGGAAAGTAACTATATCACAGAGACTCACCTACAGGACTGAGAGTTCCGAGCCCCACATTAAATCCCCATGCCTGGGGATCGGGCACAGGGAGAAAGAGCCCCCGGAGCATCTGGCATTGAAAGCCGGGGGGGGCTTATGTGCAGGAGCTCCACAGGACTGGGGGAAATGGAGACCCCATTCTTGAAAGGCGCACACAGACTTTCACGTGCACTGGGTCCCAGGGCAAAGCAAAGACTCCATAGGAATCTGGGTCAAACCCGATTGCAGTTTTTGGAGGATCTCCTGGGAAAACAGGGGTGACTGTGTCTTGTTATGGGGGAAGGGCAATGGAAGCAAAGCTCTCGGGAACATTCATCAGCCTGCATTTCTCTGGAGGTGGCCATTTTTGGGAAAATCTGGCTCCTCCCATCAGCGCTGAGAAGCCCCAGGCCAAACAATAACCCAGGCGGAATCTCAGCCCCACTCATCAGTAAACAGGCTGCCTCAAGACCCCTCAGGCACACAGTCACCTCTAATCTCACCCAGAGACAAAGCCCCACCCAGAGGGACAGGAATCAGCCCCACCTACCAGTGGGCAGGCACCAGTCCTTCCCCTCAGGAAGCCTACAGCAAGCCCTCCATACCAACTTCAACCACAGGGGAGGCAAACACCAGAAGTAAGAGAGGCTACAACTCTTGTCTGCAAAAAAGTCACCACACCAAAAACCTATAAAAATGAAAAGACAGAAAACTATAACTCAGATAAGGGAGAAAGAAAAAACCCCAGAAAAACAGCTCAGTGATGAGATTATCAGCCTCCCAGAAAAAGACTTTAGACTGTTGATGCTGAAGATGATGCAAGACATTGGAAATAAACTGGAGGCAAAGATTGATAATTTACAGGAAACACTGAGCAGAGAAATACAAGCTGTAAAAATTAAACAAGAAGAGGTGCAAAATACAATAATGGAAATAAAAAATTCATTAGAAGCAACCAATAGTAGAATACAGGAGGCAGAAGAACGAATAAGCGAGGTGGAGGACAGATTACTGGAAATCACTAATTTGCAAAAAAAAAAGATAAAAAATTGAAAGGAAATGAGAAGAGTTTCAGAGAACGTTAAACTCACCGACATCTGTGTTAATGGGGTGCCAGAGGGAGAAGAGAGAGAGAAGGGGACAGAGAAAATATTTGAAATGATAATAGCTAAAAAGTTCCCTAACATGGAAAAGGAACCACTCACTCAAATCCAGGAAACACAATGAGTACCATATAAAATAAACCCAGGGAGGAACACCCCAAGGCACATATCAATCGAAAAGACCAAAATTAAAGAGAAAATATTGAAAGCAGCTAGGGGAAAGAAGCAAATAACATACAAGGGAACCCCAATAAGGTTATCGGCAGATTTCTCAGCTGAAACTCTGCAGGCCAGAAGGGAGTGGCATGATATACTTAATGTGATGAAAGGAAAAAACTTCCAACCAAGACTGCTTTACCCAGCAAGGCTCTCATTCAGATTTGAAGGAGAAATCAAAAGCTTTACAGATAAGCAAAAGCTAAGAGAATTCTGCAACACTAAACCAGCTTTACAAGAAATACTAAAGGAACTTCTCTAGGCAGAAAAGAAAAGGCCCCAACCAGAAACAAAAACACCACAAATGACAAGGCTCACCAGTAAAGGCATATATACAGTGAAGATATGAAATCAGCCATGCACAGTTATGCTACCACAATCAGAAATCATGAGGAGAGGAGAACACAAATGCAGGACACTGAAGATGTACTCGCAATTAAGAAACCAACAACTTAAAACAATCTCGTTTATATATAGACCCCTATATCAAAACTTTAGAGTAACTGCAAACCAAAAATCTACAATTGATACACAAATAAATTTAAAAAATCAACTCAAATACAACATTAAAGATAGTCATCAAACCACAAGAGGAGACAGTAAGAGAATAAGGGAAGAAAAAAGAGCAACAAAAATCCAAAACAGTTAATAAAATGGCAATAAGAACATAAATATTAATGGACTAAATGCCCCAACCAAAAGACATAGACTAGCTGAATAGATACAAAAACAAGACCCATATATATGCTGTCTTCAAGAGACCCACTCTCTTCTAGGGACACATACAAATTCAAAGTGAGAGGATGGATAAAAATTTTCCATGCAAATGGGAATCAAAAGAAAGCTGGAGTAGCAACACTCGTATCAGACAAAATAGACTAAGATGAAGAAACATTTTAAGAGACAAGGAAGGGCACTACATAATGATCAAAGGATCAATCCAAGAAGATGTAACAATTTTAAATATCTATGCACCCAACATAGGATCACCACAATATATAAGGCAACTGCTAACAACCTTAAAAGGAGAAATGGACAATAACACAGTAATAGTGGGGGACTTTAACACCCCACTTAACAGCAATGGATAGATCATCCAGACAGAAAAATCAATAAGGAAACACAGGCCCTGAATGAAGCATTAGACCAAATGGACTTGATAGATATTTATACGACATTGCATCCAAAAGCAACAGAATACACATTCTTCTCAAGTGCAGATGGAACATTCTCTAGGATAGATCACATTCTGGGCCATAAGTCAAATCTTGGTAAATTTAAGAAAACTGAAATCATATCAAGCATCTTTTCTGACCACAATGCTATAAAACCGGAAATCAACAAGAAAAAAAATGGCAAAAAAACACAAACTTGGAGACTAAACAACATGCTACTAAACAACCAGTGGATCAGTGAAGAAATCAAAGAGGAAATCTAAAGATACCAAGAAGCAAATGATAACAAAGATGTGACACTCCAAAACCTATGGGATGCAGCAAAGCAGTTCTAAGAGCAAAGTTTATAGCAATACAAGTCTACCTCAGAAAACAAGAAAAAGCTCAAACAACCTAACTTTACATATAAAGCAGCTACAGAGGGAAGAACAGACAAGACCTAAAGTTAGCAGAAGAAAAGAAATCATAAAGGTCAGAGCAGAAATCAATGAAATAGAAACGAAAAAAAAAACATGGAAAAGATCAGTGAAACTAAAAGCTGGTTCTTTGAAAAGATCAACAAAATTGATAAACCCTTAGCCAGACTTATCAAGAAAAAAAGACTCAAATCAATAAAATTAGAAATGAAAAAGAAGTAGCAACAGACATCACAGAAATACAAAGGTAATTAGAGACTACTATATGCAATTATTCGGCAATAAAATGGAAAACCTAGAAAAAATGGACAAATTCTTAGAAAAGTACAATCTCCCAAGACTAAACCAAGATGAAATAGAAAATATGAATAGACCAATCACAAGTTCTGAAATTGAAACTGATTTAAAAACTTCCAACAAACAAAAGTCCAGGACTAGATGGTTTCACAGGTGAATTCTATCAAACATTTAGAGAAGAACTAACGCCTATCCTTCTAAAACTCTTCCAAAAAATTGCAGAGGAAGGGACACTCCCAAACTCATTCTGTGAAGCAACCATCACCCTGATACCAAAACCAGACAAAGATACCACAAAAAAAGAAAATTACAGGCCAATCTCACTGACGAACGTAGATGCAAAAATTCTCAACAAAATACTAGCCAATCAAATCCAACAATACATTAAAAGGATTGTACACCACAATCAAGTGGGATTTATCCCAGGGATGCAAGGATTCTTCAATATCCGCAAATCAGTTAGTGTGATACACCATGTTAACAAACTAAAGAATAAAAACCATATGATCCTCTCCATAGATGCAGAAAAAGCCTTTGACAAAATCCAACACCCATTTCTCATAAAAACCCCTCAGAAAGTGGGCATAGGGGGAACATACCTCAACATAATCAAGGCCATCTATGGCAAACCCAGAGCTAACATCATTTCAATGGTGAAAAGCTGAAAAAATTCCTGCTGAGATCAGGAACAAGACAGGGATGTCCACTCTCACCACTACTATTCAACATAGTTCTGGAAGTCCTAGCTACAGCAATCAGAGAAGAAAAAGAAATAAAAGGAATCCAAATTGGAAAGGAAGAAGTCAAACTATCACTTTTTGCAGATGACATGATTCTATACCTAGAGAATCCTTAAAGACTCTACCAGAAAACTGTTAGAGCTCATCAATGAATCTGGCAAAGTCACAGAAATCAACTGCATTTTTATATACTAATAATGAAATATCAGAAAGAGAAATTAGGGAAGTAATCCCACTTATATCACATCAAAAGGAATAAAATACTTATGAATAAACCTACCTAAGGAGACAAAAGACCTGTCCTCTGAAAACTATAAGACACTGATGAAAGAAATCAAGGATGACTTGAACAGATGGAAAGACATACCATGCTCTTGGATTGGAAGAATCAATATTATCAAAATGACTATACTACCCAGCAATCTACCGATTCAATGCAATCCCTATCAAATTACCAAGGACATTTTTCACAGAACTTGAACAAAATATTTTAAAGTTTGTTTGGAATCACAAAAGACCCAAAATAGCCAACGACACCCTGAAAAAGAAAAATGGAGCTTCAGGAATCAGGCTCCCTGGCATAAGACTATTCTACAAAGCTACAGTCATCAAAACCGTATGGTCCTGGCACAAAAACAGAAATATAGATCAGTGGAATAGGATAGAAAGCCCAGAATTAAACCCACACACCTATAGTCAACTAATCTATGACAAAGGAGGCAAGAAGGTACAATGGAGAAAAGACAGCCTCTTCAATAAGTGGTGCTGGGAAAACTGGACAGCCACATGTTAAAAAAAAAAAAAGTGAAAGTAGAACACTTCCTAATACCATACACAAAAATAAACTCAAAATGGATTAAAGATCTAGATATAAGACCAGATACTATAAAACTCTTATAGGAAAACATAGGCCAAACACTCTCCGACATAAATGACAGCAACATCTTCTCAGACCCACCTGTTAGAGTAATGACAATAAAAGGAAAAACAAACAAATAGGACTTAATTAAACTTAAAAGTTTCTGCACAGCAAAGGAAACCCTAAACAAAAGGAAGAGACAACCCACAGAATGGGAGAAAATATTTGCAAATGAATTGACTGACAAGGGATGAATCTCCAGAATTTACAAACACCTTCTACAGTTCAATACCAAAAAACAAACAACCCCATCAAAAAATGTGCCGTCTAAACAGACAATTCTCCAAAGAAGACATACAGATGGCCAAAAAATACATGAAAAGATGTTCAACATCATTCATTATTAGATAAATGCAAATCAAAACAACTATGAGGTACTACCTTACACCAGCCAGAATGGCCATCATCAAAAAGTCTACAAACAATAAGTGCTGGAGAGGGTGTGGAGAAAAAGGAACCCTATTACACTGTTGGTCACTGTTGGTGGGAATGTAAGTTGGTACAACCACTGTGGATAACAGTATGGAGATTCCTTAGAAAACTAAAAATACAATTACCATTTGATCTAATAACCCCACTCCTGGGCATCTATCCAGAGAAAACCATGACTCAAAAAGAGACATGTACTCCAGTGTTCATTGCAGCACTCTGTACAATAGCCAAGTCATAGAAACAACCTAAATGTCCATCAACAGAGGAGTGGATAGTGAAGATTGGTTACATATACACAATGGAATATTACTTAGCCATTAAAAGGAACGAAATAACAGCATTTATAGCAACATGGATGGACCTAGAAATTATCATGCAAAGTGAAGTCAGACAATGAGACACCAACATCAAATGCTACCACTTACATGTGGAATCTAAAAAAAAGAACACAATGTACTTCTTTGCAGAAACAATATTGACTCACAGAATTTGAAAAACTTACAGTTTCTGAATGAAACAAGTTGTGGGGTGGGAGGATGCACTGAGGGTTTGGGATGGAAATGCTATAAAATTTGGTTGTGATGATTTTTGTACACCTGTAAATGTAGTAAAATTCAGTAAGTAATTTTAAAAAATAAACATAGAATTACCATTTGATCCAGCAATCCCACTCCTAGGCATCTATCCAGAGAAAACCATGACTCAAAAAGATACATATACCCCAGTGTTCACTGCAACACTATATACAATAGCCAAGACATGGAAACATCAACAGATGAATGAATAAGAAAGATATAGTACATATATTAAATGGAATATTACTCAGCCATAAAAAGAATGAAATAATGCCATTTGCAGCACCATGGATGGACCTAGATATTATCATACTAAGTAAATCAAAGACAAATAACATATTATATCACTTGTATGTGGAATCTAAAAAAAAGATACATTATAAAATATACAAACAACTTATACAACTCAACAGCAAAAAAGCCAACAATCCAACTGAAAAATGGGCAAAAGACCTAAACAGACATTTCTCCAAAGAAGATAAACAGTGGCCAACAAGCACATAAAAAATGCTCAGCATCACTGATTATTAGAGAAATACAAATCAAAACTACTATGAGGTACCACTTCACACCAGTCAGAATGGCCATCAATAATAAGCCCAGAAACAACAAATGCTGGAAGGGGTGTGGAGAAAAGGGAACCCTCCTGCACTGTTGGTGGAAATGTAAGCTGGTACAACCACTATGGAAAACAGTATGGAGGTACCTTAGAAAACTACACATAGAACTACCATATGACCCAGCAATCCCACTCCTGGGCATATGCCCGGACAAAACTTTCCTTGAAAAAGACACATGCACCGGCCTGTTCATTGCAGCACTATTCACAATAGCCAAGACATGGAAACAACCCAAATGTCCATCAACAGATGATTGGGTTAAGATATACGTGTATACACACACACACACACACACACACACACACACATATACACAATGGAATACTACTCAGCCATAAAAAAGAACCAAATAATGCCATTTGCAGCAACATGGATAGAACTAGAGACTCTCATCCTATGTGAAGTAAGTCAGAAAGACAAATACCATATGATTTCACTTATATCTGGAGTCTAATACAGGGCACAAATGAACCTTTCTGCAGAAAAGAAAACTATGGACATGGAGAACAGACTTGTGGTTGCCAAGAGGGAGGGGGAGGGAGGGGGAGGAATTGGGAATTTGGGGTTAATAGATGCAAACTATAGCCTTTGGAATGGATAAGCAATGGGATCCTGCTGTACAGCACTGGGAACTATGTCTGGTCACTTGTGATGGAGCATGATGGTGTGTGAAAAAAGAATATATACATGCACCTGTGACTGGGTCACCTTGCTGTGCAGCAGAAAACTGACAGAACACTGTAAATCAGCTATAATGGAAAAAATAAAAATCATTATAAAAATAAAAAATAAAATGATACAAATGAACTTATTTACAAAACAGAAATAGACTCATTGACATAGAAAACAAACTTATGGTTACCAAAGAGGATAGCAAGGAGGTGGGGAAGAGATAAATTAGGAGTTTGGGATTAATATATACACATTACTGTACATAAAATAGGTATAAACACTGAGGACCTACGGTATAGCAGAGAACAATCCTCAGTATCTTATACAAACTTGTATCTAAAAAAGAATATCTACATACATGTATACGTAAAATATATATAAAATGTACAATTGAACCACTTCGCTGTACACTTGAAACGAACATAACACAGTGAATTAACTATACTTCAATTAAAAAAAAAAAGGTAGATGAATTCTCCTACAGCAAAGCCAGTTAAAGATTCAGTGTTTTCACTGCTGTGGCACAGGTTCAGTCCCTGGCCCAGGAACTTCCACATGCTATAAGCACAGCCAAAAAGAAAAAGAGGGAAAAAAAAAAGGTGGAGATAACCCAAGTATCTAGCAACTGGCGAATGGACAGACAAAAAGGTAGTCTCACCATCCAGTAAAATATTATGCAGCCATGAAAAGAAATGAAGTACTGACACCGGTTACAGTACTGCTGTACAGAACCTTGAAAACATTACAGCAAAGTGACAGAAACCAAACTCAAAAAGCCACATACTGTGTAATTCCACTTACATGCAATGTGCAGAATAGGCAAATCTCTAGAGACAAAACATGTTAGAGCTGGGGTGTTTCCTTTTGGGGTGAGGAAAGTATACTGGAATTAGACGGCAGTGATGGTTGTACAACACTGTGTATGTGGTAATTGTGACTCAGGGTAAATTCTAAGTTACCAATATTTTACCACAATAATTTTTAAGTCTGTTGCTCTAAAGGAAAAAATAAGAACTTGCCCTCAAACCATGCTTTTTCTCCCCATGTTAAGTTCAAACCAAACTTGTTTTAAGCCCTGGAGTTCCCATCATGGCTAAGTGGAAACGAATCTGACTAGTATCCATGAGGATGCAGGTTCGATCCCTGGCATCACTCAGTGGGTTAAGGGTCTGGTGTTGCCATGAACTGTGGTGTAGGTTGTAGACGCGGGTCGGATCTGGCGTGGCTATGGCTCTGATTCAACCCCTAGCCTGGGAACCTCCGTATGTCATAGGTGCAGCCCTAAAAAGACAAAAAAAAAATGGTTTTAAGCCCAGTGAGGGGTTTCTTGTGCCTATTCTGGAGACAGAGTGGTGGCAGGGCCTGAGCAGCATTTAGAGAGTGGACGCTCCAGAGAGTCAAGTGACCCCTCTCTTTTTTACAGAAAAAAAAAAAAACTCAATTGTATTATATTTACAGTTGTACAACCATCATCACAACCCAGTTTTACATTTCTGTCCCAAACCCCCAGCCCATCCCTCCCCCCACCATCCAACCTGTCTCGAGTCACCATAAGTTTTTCAGAGTCTGAGTCAGTTTCTATTCTGCAAAGAAGTACATTGCACCCTTTTTTTAGATTCCACATATAAGTGGTAGCATATGACCTTTGTGTCTCACTGCCTCGCTCGCTTCACTTAGCATGATAATTTCTAGGTCCATCCACGTTGCTGCAAATGCCATTATTTCATTCCTTTTATGGCTGAGTAATATTCCATTGTGTGTGTGTACATCTTCTTTATCCGATCCTCTGTCAATGGACATCTAGAGATGCTCAGCATCACTAGTTATTAGAGAAATGCAAATCAAAACTACAGTGAAGCACCACCTCATGCCAGTCAGAATGGCCGTCATCAAAAAGTCTACAAATAATAAATGCTTAAGGGGATGTGGAGAAAAGGGAACCCTCCTAAAAAATATTGATTCTTCCAGTCCAAGGACACAGTATGTCTTTGCATCTGGTTGTGTCATCTTCAGTTTCTTTCATCAGCATCCTATAGTTTTCAGACTGTAGACCTTTTGCCTCCTTAGGTAGGTTTATTCCTGGGTGTTTTATTATTTTTGATGTGATGGTAGTGGGATTGTTTCCTTAATTTCTTTCTGTTATTTTGTTATATAGAAATGCAACAGATTTCTGCAGTTCCCATCATGGCTCAGTGGTTAACAAATCTGACTGGGAACCATGAGGTTGCGAGTTCGATCCCTGGCCTTGCTCAGTGGGTTAAGGGTCCAGTGTTGCTGTGAGCTGTGGTGTAGGCCGCAGATGTGGCTCAGATCTGGCGTTGCAGTGGCTGTGGTGTAGGCTGGCGGCTACAGCTCCAATTCGACCCCTAGCCTGGGAACCTCCATATGCCACAGGTGCGGCCCTAAAAAAGCGCAAAAAAAAAAAAAAATGCAACAGATTTCTATAAATTTTGTATCCAGCAGCTTTACTGAATTCATTGATGAGCCCTAGTAGTTTTCCACTAGCATCTTTAGGATTTTCCCCGTATTGCATCATGTCATCTGCAAACAGTAACAGTTTAACTTCTTTTCCAATTTGGATGCTTTTTATTTCTTTCTCTTGCCTAATAGCTCTGGCTAGAACTTCCCAAAACTATGCTGAACAAAAGTGGCAAGTGTGGGCATCCTTGTATTGTTCCTGATCTTAGAGGAAATGCTCTCACTTTTCACCACTGAAAACGATGTTCACTGTGGGTTTGTCATATATATGGCCTTTACTGTAGCCTCTACTATGCTGAGGTATGTTCCACTTTCTGAAGTGTTTTTATCATAAATGGATATTGAAATTTTTTTCTTTTTTTTGGCTGCCCCACGGCATATGAAGTTCCTGGGCCAGGGAGCAGATGCCAGCCACAGTTGTGACCCATGTGGCAACACTAGATCCTTTAAGCCACCATGCCGGGCCAGGGATCGAACCTGCATCCCAGTGCCCCAGAGACTGCCGACCCCATTGTGCTACATACAGCAGGAACTCCTGGGCGTTGAATTCTATCAGAAGCTTTCTCTGCATTATTGTAAATAACGCTGCTATAAACATTCCTGTCTAGGTTTTCAGTTGAACACCTATTCTCACTTCTTAGGGTCTATATCCAGGGGTGGAATTGCTGGGTCATGTGATCACTCTATGTTTGACTTACTGAGGAAGCCTACGCAATCCATGTGGACTTACTTTGTTGTCTATTGAAGGCAGTGAGGACGGCACCAGTTGGCTGTTACTCAGCTGGCTCGCTCTTCAGACTAGAAAGTCGGTTCTTCTTCCTGCCCTCAGTACCAATGGCCTCTCGACTCCCTCCTTGTGCCCGAACCCGCAGCAGCCCCGAGGAGACAGGCGGGGAATCAGAGCAGGGCCACCCAGGGCTGCGCCGCGGCAGCTCCAGCTGCAAGCGGGGCCGCAGTGCCGGCGCTTTGCTTGCCCCGGGCTGGCAGGAGGGCCAGGACGAGGGTCGCAGGGCCCCGACCCAGACCACGAGCCACACATCTACACCCACGGCAGCCTGGCTCCCGCCAGAATGGACAGGAGCCCAAGTCCCTGCCTCCAGTGGGCTCTGCTATTTTTATGTCTAAGTCTGGTTAAAAATAGCCCTCTAAGCCAAGGTTTTAGCTGCAGCTGACAAGACATTAAGCATCAGACACCTAATGCTCACAGGTGATGACCACGAGTCTCTTTCTGTGTCCATGTCCCTCCTCTGCAACACGTTTATCAGGAGAGCAGGTAGGGAGCAGCCGTGAGGAAAGTCCCCGAGAACGCCTCCATCCCTGCCCACTGGGCGCTCCTGCAAAGCCACTTGGAAGCCAAGCGCCACCACCCGGGACCCACTTCCTGCAGAAAAGAGGTCTTGTGTGATGGTGCCGCCCGGAAGGCACCTCCCTCTCCCCTGGGCCGGGCTGGCCGGAAGCGCAGTGGTGCCGGCCTCAGCCTGGGCTCCCTGCAGTCGGACACTTGGCATGCCCTGCCCAACGCCAAGAGCAACATCCGTGCAGGAGGGAGCCCGGCCTGTCCACACCCGACGCCACCCCGGGGTAAACGAAGGTGTTCACAGCACGCGGAGCAGGGCCAGCCCGACTCCAGGCCCACAGGCCCCTTTCCTTTTACCTCCCAGCACCAAGAAAGCCCATGAGGCACAGGGACCGTGCCGACCCCAGTCCAGCAACTGTCAGCTCTTACATAAGAAGCATCCGAGGTGCATTCAGGTTTGAGGGGCATTCAGTGCGGGAGGCGCAGGAGGACCGGTGCTGCCCCCGCCCAGCAGATGCACAGGGAAGAAGCCCAGCTGAGCCTCCCCCGGGGCCAGGAGGGCCGAGGGGACCGCTCCTGCCACACACCCTGCCTGCAACGTAGGGAGAAGCACCTCCTGGCCACAGAGCCCCCCAGCGCAGGAGCAGCCCCCCTCTCCCCCCCCGGGCCTCAGACCGGTTCTAATAGCTGGACCCACGACAGGCAGGGCTGAGCCTGGACTCACAGAAGACATTTCTCCCTCAGGGACCGTGTTCGGGCAAGAATCTCCACTTATCCCTGGACACGGCCAGCCCAGGACTCCCTGCTGCCCTCAGAGATAACATGAATAGTCACGATCAGAGCCCTGTACCCCTCGTGACACCTCCCCACACACACACCTAAAGCCCACTGACTCGGTCTTGGCCTCGGGCCAGAGGCAAGGGCGCCGTGGCTCCACCGTGGCTCCCTGGTCTGTCCAGCCACGTGCTGGGCTCTCTGCAGCCAGGCAGTCCCCCAGCCTCAGCCCCTCGCTCCCCAGTGGCTTTGGTTCGGGGCTATAGCCCAGCAGCGCCATCCTCACCCTCTCTGTGGCCCGGCGGCAGCTGTGAGGCCCCGGGGCTGCGAGGGAGACTCCCCGACTGGGGCCACCTGCTAACCACCTGTCTTTTCCGGTTCTTCCAGTGAGAAGCGCCACCTTCAAGTCAACGTCACCAACCCCGTGCAGTGCAGCCTGCACGGGAAGAAGTGCACCGTCTCCGTGGAGACGCGGCTCAACCAGCCACAGCCCGACTTCACCAAGAACCGCTCGGGCTTCATCCTCAGCGTGCCTGGCAACTGATGCGCCAGGGTCCGCACTGGCAGGGCCCCCTGCCTCCTCTGCAGCTCCTCCCCAACGTCCACCCCCGGCTTTCTCCTTTGGTCTCTGTCTTCCTCTGTCCTGACTGTCTGTGGCCCCCTCAACAAACCAAAGACCAGCCCCCAGTGACCTCTAGTCCCCAGCTCCCCTCTGGTCAGCAAAGGCCACCCCAGCACCAGGTCAGCGGCTGGCCCTGCGAGGGGAGAAGTCGGGGAGCCCGGGGGCAGTTTCCAACCAAAGACAGGCCCCTGGGCTTGGGGAGGCAGCCCTGCGCTCTCCCTGGGCCCACCTGGCCTCCTCCCCAAAGCCAGAGCGGCCTCGGGGAGCTGGAGCTCCTCCTGGACCCCCGCCCCCGTCAGCCAGCCAAAGCCACCAGGCGAGCAGGTTCACCTGCAGGGCAGCCCCTCAGCCCAGGCTGCCCCCAGAGAGCCCGCCCCCTGGCCACCTCCCCAGAGGGCACAGGCAGGGGGTCATCTTAGCCTGGGCACCATGGTTGTTTTACACTTATTGTTGCAGTTTGCAGGGCTGCTAATTAGATGGCGCGTCTGCTGTGTCCACATTCACGAGAGGAACACTAATAAGAAATAGAATTGGGGGCAGGAGAGCACTTGGGGGGGTTTGGAAGTTTCCCACCTCTGCCTTGTACTCGGCAGCGCGGGGGCGGAGCACACACGCACCTGGGGAAGCAGAGCAGCGGAAGCAGAGCCAGGGGTCCTGGTGCTGCAGGCCAGGCCAGGATGCCCGCCCCGGCCAGCGGAGAGCCCGTGTGCTCCACGTGCGTCCAGGACCCCCTCCTCCAAGCCCCAGGCAGGAGGCCGCACGCCTGGGCACAGCCCGGGTGGTGAGGGGGCTGAGGGCGAGCCCACGCCCCAGGAGGAGCCGAGTGGGGTGTCAAAACAGGGATGCGCTGATATTTTCTTCCCTTGCTGCCCCCGACGCTGCCTCCCCCGCCCCGCACCAGGCTCCCACCCCCTGCTACCCCGACCCCACAAAACTCACCAAGTGCCTCTCCCGGTGCCTGCCGCAGTCACCTGGCCAGCCCCCGGGTGGTCCCAGCGGCCTGGTTTCACGCGCTGCCCCACCCCTGCTCCCCAAGGCTTGAGCGCATTCGCACCCAGTACAGCTCGCGGCAAGGAGTCCTGTTGATATCCTGGCCTTGGAAACGCGCGCTCACCCTCCAAGCCTGGTCGGCTGCCTGTACAGGAAAGCAGCGCTGCCACCAGCCCAGCCCAGCAACGCCCGTCGCTTTGCCAATCGCCTTGACACTAGTCGATCCATCTTAACTGGAACATTGCCCCTCCTTGCCACTTATTTTCCCAGACTTGTTGCTTTACTAGATCCATGCAAACGTATGTTTTAGACACACCAAAATGCAACGTGCCAAATGAGTGCCTTTCAGAGGCTGAAGAGGGGGGCAGGGTCGGGAGCCCTGCCTCCTGCCTTTCCGTGCTGCCTCTGGCCCCTAAGCCCAGCACCTCTGGGTCCACAAGCACTTTTTCCATGACGTCCTAAAAGAAGTCACAGTGTGTGGCAACTGAGGAAGGAATTTCAGGTGTGACCACATTGCCCAGCACAAACAGGGAGGACACAGTGATTGTATGCAATGAAGGGTTTCTCTTGATTTAATTAAATGCAGTTTTATGGTTTGGTGCGTATATTCCTATTTTCCATTAAATTAACTTTATTTCTAAAGCATATTTTGATTTATCAAGAGCAATAAAGCATTAAATCTTATTTTTAAAGGCTTATTGAAAACTGAAACTAAAATTGTTATACTGAAATCGTGAAAATTGTTATAGTAAAATTGTGAAATTTTGGCTTATACAAAGTCAGCTGGGGAATTCCCGTCACGGCACAGGGGAAACGAATCCGACTAGGAACCATGAGGCTGCGGGTTTGATCCCTGGCCTCACTCAGTGGGTTGGGGATCCGGTGTTGCCGTGAGCTGTGGTGTAAGTCGCAGATGCGGCTCGGATCCGGCGTTGCTGTGGCCCTGGCGTAGGCTGGAGGCTACAGCTCTGATTAGACCCCCTAGCCTGGGAACCTCCATATGCCATGGGTGTGGCCATAAAAAGGACAAAAAAAAAAAAAATGAAGTCAACTGTTACCGCAGAGGATGGAAGGGAGCATTAAACACCAATAACGTAAAAATGGAGGGTGACATACCGGAGGCTTTTAAACAGAAACAGTAGTGATGAGTTTCCGCTGTTCTTGGGAGCACCGGGACACAGGTTTGATCCCTGACACCGCAAAGTGGCTTAAGGATCCCATTTTGCTGCAGCTGTGGCTTAGGTGGTAACTACAGCTTAGATCTGATCCCTGGCCCGGGAACTCCATATGCCATGGGGCAGCCAAAAAAAAGAAAAAAAAAATAGAAGAAAGCTGTAGGGAGAAGTTAAAGCCAAACACTTTTCTCTACCATTCTGAGGTCTGCACACTAGACTTGAAGTTCATTATTTTCACATTTACCAAAATCAAAACATGTGTATAATAAAAGCAGGGCTCGGATCCCCACAGCAATAGCCTAGGGAGGGGTCTGAGCAAACCGTGCCTGGTCAGCCTCCTCCAGAACCCTCAGGTTGGGGTGGGGGAGCTGCAGGCAAGCAAGGCCCTTGGGGGAGACAGGGAAGCCCCCAGCACCCAAAGGCCCTGCAGCCAGAGGGTGCCAGCCAGTCGCGAGGTCATCGGCGGGACAGAACGCGCAGTGATAGCTTCTGACTCAGCCACAGGAAAGGGCCCTGAGGAAAGCGAATGTCCCTGATCACAAGGCTGACAGCTTCCAAGGTGCCACCTGAGCAGGTACAGCCCCTCCACGGGGTCCAGGGGCAGCTCTAGCCGGTGGAGCACAGAGTCCGGGGAGGACCAAGTCCAAAACGCCAGGTCCCCACCTTGCAGGCTGGTGGCGGGAGTGGGCACAGACCACTGGCCATACAACCAGTAGACGGCCCCACCCTTGTCACAATTAGGGGCTGGAGTTCCCCCTTTTGGAAACCTGCACAGAGCTAGGCTGGCAGGGCTGAGCCACATGGACCTGCTGGCCTGGGAGCCTCTGGGCAGTGGGCCGTGAGCAGGGCCAGGCCCAGAACAATGGGGCAGCAGCCTTAGCACCAGGCCGGGTGCCCTGCAGGAGCCAGGGAGCTGGCCCTTGCCAGGCCACACCTGGGCCCCATCCTCCCTGGTCAACTAGCTCCGCCAAGCCCAGGGGGCCTCTGGGAAGCAACTCCTGCCCGCCCTGCCCCACTGTTAAACCAGAATTGACTTAACCTGTGCTTCTTCCTTAATCACCTTAAGGTGAAAGCTCTCTTTAAGCCCTCTCCCCGACCCTGCCCTCCTCCCTCCTCCCATGCGCCCCTCCCCCATAAGGCAATCCAATTAAGTTCTCAGCGCAGCAATCATTGGCAAAGGGGGCCCCCAAGCTTACTCCAGAAGGATGTGCCCAGAAAAGAGGTCTATGTGATGGATGGTCAGTGCATTTTATTTAATCAGCACGGTACAAAAATAAATAAAAATAAGGGGAGGGGAATTAAATTACAGCCAAACTGAGCTTCATGACCTTGTCAGATTATAAACCACACATACTTACAAACACGCTAGGCATACATACAAAAGGAGACAAATATAAATTAATATCAACAATACCCACAGTTTGGTCAAAGAAGAGCTACAGAAGAAATTACACTAAAAAACCAACATACATCGCACGTGTGTAATTAGCAGTTTCAAATATACAGCTATGAATAATTCCGAGTGAAAAAAAATGGCACATTTTCTTTTCATTGCAAGTTTTAACAACTGTTGGAACAAAACTAAGTTCTAGTAACTGCATGGAAAGAATATATCAACCCCTCAGATTTACAAGAAAAAGAGAAAAACCAAATCCTGAACTATTATTCCTGTGACTTACTCTGTGCACGGATGTAATGTTCACAGCCATCTGTTCTAAGATTATTTTTCTTAAGACACAAAATGTTCCTGGTTTGCATGCACAATATCACTGTAAAAGCAACAATTAAAGAATAAAGGTTTTTTTTTTTTGTAGGTTAGGTTTTCCTTTTTTTTTTTTTTTTTTTACTGTTGTTCTAAAAGTAGTCTTCATAGCAGCATGTCAAATGGGTTCATTGCTTGCACACTCAAGTATATCAGTTCCTTTACACAATACTGACGACCAGTGCAAGGGAGGGAGGAGACCCCGCCAGGCTTCACATTGATGCAACTAGAGAGTTCTTTCTTTAGTCCCCAACCACTCCTGAAATTTGCACCGCCTCCAAAAATTAAAAAAATAAATATGGAGCGAGAGAAGGAAACACACGAAACGGGAATCCTGCGCAGCCCGCGGAAGGAGCGACGACGGACTCGCACCCGAACCTCCCCCCTTGCGTGTAGCCAGGGCCCGCTGCCCCCACGGGCCTCCTACCTCGGGTCACACATGGCAGCAGGATCTGCACGGACACGCCAGGCGACAGCTCCAGCAGAGAAGAGGCGCTGAGGAGAGGTCCTGCCAGCAGCCCCGCCGCAGGTTATCTGGCCGGCGGCCCCGGGGCTCGGCGTGGGCCCTGGGCGCAGCTGAGGCCAATGCTCTCAAGCCGGCCCGGGCAGGCCCTCCTCCTCGGGAGCATCGCGGGCCTGCGCGCTCGGCCCGGGCCTCTTAAAGCGGGACCTCAATTTCACAGCTTTCTCTTTTTTATGTGAATTGCAGTAGTGCTTGTGCTGAAATCGGCAGCCACCTGGAAGCTAATCCTATGTAAACCGGCCTTCTGCCACCCCCGGCCCCCCATTCCAGCAGCCCCCGGGGGATTGGGACTGGAAGGGAGAATTCTCCCGAGTGTCTTCACCGGTCTTTGTGCCCCAAGGCCGGAGGGATGGGCCCACTGAGGAAAGCTTGCTCCCTTCTCTTGGTCCTCTCCCAAGTCCCAAGCTACCAGTCTGGGAGAATTAGAACGAAAATTGATTAAATACACGTTATGCGTGTTTACAGCCACGGGGGTGAGGTGGAAACCAAAACCAGCAGCTGCAAATGATCAGTTGTGGAATCAGCAGGCAATCAGGAGTTCTGCTCTGTCTTGTAATTGTCTCCAAGATCCAGCTGTCTCACTGGGCCTTTCCCGGCCAGGCTTCGTCTTCAGAAGAGACTGAACCATTTGGAAACAGCTTTAAATCAACAGCAGGTGAGGGCGGGGGGAGAGCGGTGTGCACCATCACCCTCTCACCCTGACCCCTGGCATCAGCCCACCCCACCCCCCGCAGTTCTGCAGGACAAACGTCAAGTGCACCAGCAAGAGGCCTTAGCCCTTAGGTGGGCACCGGCTCCATCCCAGGCATGGCAACCCCATCTGCCCAGAAGGCAGGCTGTTGACAGTGGGCACCTGGAGCTGTCCTGGCCTTTGCCACAGGGTGACTAAGCTGCATGATTCAAATGAAAGATTCACCTGGGGAAAGGAGGTGTCCCCGGCTTCACCCCACCCCTTTAGCTGGGACCCAGAGTGAAAGAATGAGTCAAACCAGCTCATTAACCACCACTACCAACAGGGCTGGGGGCAGGGGTGGGCAAGGTGGGGGAAGGGGTTCCACGTCTCCTCTAAAGGAAAGCCCTTCTCCCTAAAAAAGAAAAGAGAGCAAACCAGGGTTGTGGGTGGTTAAACAACAGGACAGAATCCTCGTCTTTTCCTCCATGGAAGAGGCTGTCTCGGGGACACGGGCATTCGGGCTCGCAGCCCCACGTGCGGCTCAGTCGGGGTGGCCGGTTTCGGGAGCCTCTAGGAGAATGGACGACCCAAAACAGGAGCCAGAAAAGAGCCTCCAATTAGAAATTCCAAATTCCTCCCTGGGCCGCCTGGCCAGGGGCCCCTCGCCAGCTCCCGTGCAGTGAGCCGTGGGCAGCCTCGCCTGCCCAGCAAGGGCACCGGCGGCAGCAGAGGCAGGTCAGTCCTTTGAATTCCCCGAAGTGAGAGGCGATGGGCCGGGGCGGCTCTGAATACATCTTCTGGGTTTTGCACGAGGTTCAGGAGTTCAGAAGTGCCCGGAATTCTTGCAGGGCTGAAGAAAACCCCAAGGAGAGAAGGTGGGAAGGGAGAGGCCCTTGGTGGCTTTGCTAAACACGTACTGTACACAAATTCTGATGTAATAATAAATTTTTAAAAATGAATCCTTGAGCCATGGTGCAGGCTAGCGGGCTCACCGGTCCAGCCCGAGGAGGAGCCGCTTCTTGTCCTCCTGGCCACTTTCGTTCTTCAGGTCGGAGAACACCTGTGTGAAGTAGTGGGGGTCGGCGTTGATCTGCAGCATCTTGGAGCTCATGAGGTTGATGACGGAGAGGCAGCGGTCCCAAAAGGCCTCCTTGCAGCTCTCCACCAGGAAGGGCTTGAGCGGGTAGGAGATCTCGTTGCCCATGTAGGAGTAGGAGAGGTACAGGCAGGTCAGCAGGACAGCCTGGAGCTCGTGGTCGGAGCCCACCTCGGAGGAGATGACATCCCTGCAGAGCATGTAGAGGAAGACCACGTTGGCCGGCGTGATGAAGCCCTGGTCCTGCCACCCCTGCAGGAGCAGCGAGCGGTCCACGCTGCGCAGCCAGAGCACAGGGTCCGTGGGGGACAGGTGCTTCAGGCGGTAGCACCGGCGGCACAGAAACTCGCCCAGGCAGCGCAGCAGCTCACTAGTGGACGCCTGGACGATGACCCGTTTGGGCGTCCCTGCGGAGGTGACGGTCGGGTGCGGGGCCTTCTTGACGGAGGAGGAGACCCCGGTCTGGGAGCCCGAGAGCTGGCTGGCGGGGGGTGCGGGCGGCTGGGCCGGTGGGGGCTGGGCGAACGTGGACAGGTTGGCGCACGACAGCGACTTCTTCAGGTTCTCATTGTTGAGATGTGTGATGTTGTTCTGGTAGCTGCTGTTGGGCTGCACCTTCTTGGAGTTCTTCTTCTTGGCCGACACGGCCACGATCCTCTTCCAAGGCAGGACGGAAATGATGGAGTGCCGCTTCAGGTTCTTGTCCTTGGCGTTCTTACTGTTCTGCACGGCCGTGTAGTGGCCCACCGTGGCCCCGCCATCCTCAAATAGCGTGGCCTTCCGGTAGCTGGGGGACAGGGACAGCACCGTGCCCATGGTGCCGCTGCGCGCCGGGTGGGGACCCGCGCCCCTGCGCGCCCAGCCTGCCGGCCAGAGGGAAGGAACCGCTCGCGGAGCCCACGGCGGCCAGGGGGAGGCGGGGGCGCTCCTGGGGTCGCGTGCCGCCCCTTCGGGTCTGTGAGGAAAACAAGATGGTTCTCAGCACCAGGCGGGGCTCGCGCCGCGCTCCTCCGCCCCAGACCCGCGCCCGGGCCTTCCCCGGCCGACACGGCCCCGCCCACGCCCCCGCCCGCGCCCCCGCGCCGCAGCCTTGCCGCTCCACTGCGGCACCGGTACCCGCTCCCGCCGCGGTCCGGATGGCAGCGCGGGGGTCTGGGCGCCGGCAGAGGCGGCCGGGACCACCGCGCGCGGCCGCGACCCCGACCCGGCTCCCCGGGAGCAGCGGGCAGCCCCAAGCGCAGGCTTACCAGGCAGGCGGCTCCGGCGCTCCGCGCCCTCCGCAATGCGCGCCGCGATCCCGGCGCTCGGCGGGGCTCGGCGGGGCTCGCGCTCGGCGGCGGCGGCGGCGGAGGCTCCGGAGCTTCTGTCCAAGGTTCTGCAGGCGCTGCGGCCCCGCCCCCCGCTTGGCCGCCTTCGCCGCCGCCGCGCCCGCACCCGCCCCAGCGCGCACCTCAGCGGTCGCTCTCGGGAGCGCGCGCGGCCAACGCGCTGGCGGGGCCGGGCCTGGTCTCGCCCGCGAGCCGGGCCGGTCGCGGTGCTCAGCACAAGCTGAGCACAGTACGGGCAGCGACACGGCCACGAGCCCCAGGAGCCTATACTTGCCGCGCCCCGTCCAGGACCCGGACTCCGGCGGCGGGTACTCGCGGCACCGCCCCGCCCCGCCCTGAGGGGCCGCCCCCTCCCGTACGGCTCGCCTCCCGTACGGCTCGCCTCCCGTACGACTCGCCGCCCGCTCGGCGCGGCCGCGCCAGCAGCAGCCCCGCCGCGTGAGAGTCGCGGGCGCACGGCGCATCCGAGCTCAGGCGGGTGGGGAGCTTCGGGGGGGCGGGGCCGAGGTCCGACCCCGCCCGCCGCCCCGCCCAGACACGTGCTGCCTTTGTTCCCGCCGCAGCGCCCGCAGTTGCGGCCGGTGGGGACGCTCTGGGCAGTGTCTCCGCCCTCGCGACGCGCGGCCGGTCCGGGCCGAGGCTGCCTCCAGAGAAGCCATTCACCAAGGCCGGACCGAGCAGGCTCCTTCCATTTAACATCCCTGTTAGCTACGTGGCTCGGGCAAGTGGGGAGAGGCGAAGCCTTTGCTGAGGCCTCCGCGGTACTGTCCCAGCAATTTGAGTGCCTTTGCCTTGGGGACCTCCGTTGCCCCATCCCAGGGGAATGCCCACAGCCCAGGTAGCTCTCCAAAATGCAGGTCAGAGGCGTAGGCAATTCTGGGCCATCCAGATAGAGCGACTGGCTTCCCCACACCACACCTGGGACAAGGCCCTGAGGCTCCTGACTTGGTTGCTGCCCCAGAGATAGGCCCATCGCGAATGAGACATCCAAATTTCCACTTGCTCTCTTATCTGTTAACGTACAAATGAAGCAACTGTTTTTCCAACCAGCCTGTGATCTACCATCAAAATGTTTTTCATGCTAAGCATGTATCATTTGAAGACTCAGTATCTGTAAAATTATTAAATTTGGGGTAAAGTTTTGGCTTTATTAAGAACTTTCCTCTCACAAGGAGCAAGAATCTGGATCCGTCACAAAGGCTGTTTTTCATTTACTTTTAGTTTGGTTCCGGAGATTGACAGATTTGACCACAAACCTGGGAAACAGGAGACTTAAACCATATCTTAATTCAAAATACCACCTCTGGATCTAATGATGAGGAAGTGGCAGAATATCCAATCCTCTGACCCCCAGACCACTCCGGCACACAGCCTGTGCCAGCTCTGCCTACTGCCCTAAGCAGAACAGAAATCTGGTGTCATTCAAAACAATGCTACCATCATCAGAAAGTACTAGAATTTGCTAAAGTACTACCCAGAGATTTCTGTCAAAGGTGGCAGCTGAAAGTTTTGGGGACCTGGTGACCACATAGTGGAAAATGTGTTGCTCTTTTCCAGAGCCCTTCAGGAACATCCACAGCAGCTATGATCTTAACTTAGAAGATGAAGCTGGGCCCTGGGCCCTGGGCTCAATGTGCCCCTCCCTCTGAATGCTCCTTAGGGTACAGCCCCTACTTCCTCAACTCTCCTCTATAGTAGAGCTCTAAGAACCAATCTCCAGGCCTTCTGGCAAAATAACCCTCCTCCCAAGGCAAAGCTGAACCCTAGCCTCTTTTCATCCTGCCCCCAGTGGAGGCCCAGCTCCCAGGCTGGCCCAAGTCGACATTGCCTTCCTGTGTCTCATGGTCCCCTTCAGATTCTGGTGACAAGCAGAGTTTCAATGCTTTCCAGTCCCCCCAAATGTGCTTAGACTTCTAAGCCTGTAATACACCCCTTAGAACTATCTGGACCCACCGTTACCTATACCTATAAATTTCAATTCTGACTATTCCAGTTCATGGTGGGCAGTACCAAGCTCCACGTAACCCCGTTGGGTTTCCCAAACCACGGAAGCCTATTTTCGCCTGGGCCTTTTCCAGCCTGGCTACACTCTCGTGTCCTCTTGCCTCTGTCCAGCCAGCACCCCCTACTACCTTCAAAAAGAGCTCTTGGCAGAACTACCCCAACCTCTTCCCACCTGTCAGAGGTGAAGTCCTGTGTGCAGCAGAGCTTGAACGGGGGACGGCACTGCCAGCACACTGGCTGTTGTGATGGAAGAGGTGGTCTGGAATCCTGTCCACTCACGTCGTGCCTGCTCTGGCTGTTTTGAGGCACCACACCATCCTCTGATCAGTCAACCCACCACTGCCACCTGCACTTACTCCAACTGCGAAGAGAAGCAATCTGACAAAAATGGCAGAATCAAGGACCCAGAAGGCAGACCCAACTGAATGATGCACAGCTGTTTTCTTCCCAATCTTCACGTCCCACTCCCATCAATCTGTCTCTTTATCCTATAGTCTGTCTAGGTGCCAGAAGGGCCAGCCTGCTTGTTACATGCACTGCTCGGCTAGGATGTCCACAGAGTCCCAGGCTCCTGAGAAGCCATGCTTTGTTCTCTCAAGCATCAGAGAGCAGCACCTAGTGGCCCTTCTGGGCAGCACAGGTTACATAACCAGCATGCAGCAGGGCTCCAGAGCCAAGTGCTTCAGCCGCTGCTCCCTGACACCATCAGTATCTCATTAACACACGAGGAAGCCCGGGCACAGGGAAGGCTGGTGCCAGGAAGGGCCCCCAGGTGAGGCAGCCAGACCCAGGCCAGCCCATGGGCCTGGCTGTGCCTAGACTCAGCTTATTAAGACCTGGGAGGGAAAATAGTCCTGTGAGTTCTAGAGCAGTGCTGGCCAAAAAAAAAATGTGAGCCACAAATGCAAGCCACATAGGTAATTACTTTCTAGTAGCCACATTTTAAAAGTTAAAACAGGCATATTTTGACAATATATTTTATTTAACCCAGTAAATGCTCAAAATATTTCAAAATATATTTAAAAAGTCGAGCAATTTTTCATACTTTTTTCACTTTCCTTCGAAGGCTGGTTTGTTTACATGTCAGGTCATCACAGAAATGTGGCTACTAGATGTAGCCACCTCTCAAGGGTTCAACAGCCACACGGGGCTCATGGCCCCACAGTGGACAGCACAGGTCTAGAGGAGTCAGCAGACCTGCAAGGAGAGCAGAGGAAAGGGCTGCTGCCCCACTGAGCTCCTGGGACCCCCGCATCCCCACCCAACTCCGGCTCTGGATCCTCTGGATCCCTTTGGAATATTTTTAAAGTCCTTTATTGGAGCACAACTCTTCCTTAAGTGAAACTACACACAGAGACACAACACTGAAACAGGGAACAGAATGGCTCGGGCCCACCCCTCCCCTCCCAGTGGCCCCAGAGCCCTTCAGGACAGACCACTCCCAGGGATGAGGGGCAGCGTGAATTTCAATACTTTTGTGCAAGATTCCAAATGAAAACAAAACCAAACTAAATGCCAGGGCTCTCCGAGCACCTGCACCTCCCTGACTTCACGTAACCCCCTCACCACAAGTACCTACCAAGGAAGCGCCATCCTGTTGTACAGGTGAGAAAACAGGCTCGGAGGCCTTTTCCAGCTGGACTCAGAGAATATTACAACCCAAACCCCACACCCTCTCTGGACCACCTTGTCTTGGAAAAACAAAGATAACAGAACCCCATTCCCCATCTCAGACCTCAGAGACCAACTTTCTCACCCAGATCTAAAGGCGTCCCATGAAGCAAACGAGATAGCAGAATTCTGTCCAGTCTAGAGGGCTACACAGAGCTGTCTGGACTTGATCAGAAGCCCTCCAGCACTCAAGAAAGGACACTTTTTGAAAAAAAAAAATTGTTTTTATTGGAACTCATCTGAACATCAGATATACCTGGTGTTGGTTAGCAAGAACCGTTTGTACATTTGATATTGATGGTGCCAAAACCAAAACAGTGACTAGACATGATGGGGAAAGATGTTGAGAACAAATACCTGATTTTGGAGAGGAAAACAAAAGCCAGTCAGATTCAGTGAGGATGCAAAACCTGGTACAACAAAATCCTTTTACAAAATATAAATTTATTACGAAAACCTGGAAGGATAATCTGAGAAAGGGAAAGAAAGATAAAAGGAGGCCAGCAGGACGGAGGCGGGGGTGGGGGGGGATGACAAAGAGGACATGAGAGAAAGAAGAAAATATAGCTGAGCACAACAGAGGTGCAGAAGCTTACCTGCCCAAATGGCATTAAAGCCTCGCTATGTAATCTCATCGTAAAACAAAGCATGCTGGAATACAGTGCTCTACCTCCCATCCGTTCCACTTCTAAGAGGTAAATAAAGAAGCTCCCTGGGAGGGGGACATGAGGTTGCTCAAAATCCCAACAACGAAAACTGGGAGAAAAAAACCCATACCCCACAGTCTCATTTCCAATGTTCACTGTTTTAAAAAGGAATAAATCCATCTGACAGCAGGAGAGGAGCAGTGGGACGGAGAGAGAAGCTGAAGGATTTCAGACAGCCTGACTCCCGTGGAGAGGGAAGGAGGAAGAAAAGAGAGACATGGGATGGTCTCCTGGTGAGAGGGGAGGAGGGGGAGGGAGAAAAGAGCAGAGGAGGGGAGCAATTAAAACACTGACGTCTAACCTAGTTTACTGTGTTAAAAAGAGCCACATGCACAGCAGGCCCCCAGAGGGCCCACCGCTGCTCCCCGTGTGGCCGTGGTGGACACTAGCTCCTGGCCTCATCCCCAGTCCTTCACAGGTCGGAGCGGAGCCAAGCAGGTGCTGCTGCTGCTGCGGTGGCGGCGGCGGGACCTTCGGCCAGTATGCTGGAGCCACGTTGGGGGAAGGGCGGGCGGACAGGCCGTATGGCGGGGAAAGAACACCGAAACGCCTCATTTCAAATAAAAAAAGAAAATAGTCTATACACAGTTGTTTGTTTTGGTTCAGTACAAACAGAATAAAAAGTCGTTGCTTTGATGGTCAGGCAAACACCCAATCTGAAGAGGAGGCGAACTGACGCCCAGCGAGTGGGTCAGGAGCCCCAGTGGCTGGCGGAGCGCCTGGCTTTGCAGCCCTCTCCCGGGAGGCAGAGAGCACAGCTTTAGGTAGTGTAAGCCTTTTTCCTTTTATTTAGAATAACCTTTTTTTTTTCTTTTTCTTTTTTTTAAGCAATTTCCCCACTCCCAAGTTGGGCCAGTAAAGATTACATGAAAACTGGCACACCTATCGGCTGGAATACAGATGCACCAAATGAGGATTTAAAAACTTTCCGAGCGAAAAGTAGAACAGAAAGAAAAAAGAATCCCCTAGCATTTTCCCCAAAGGTTTCACTCTCCCGCCACACACACTCTCCAAAGGACCGCTACAGATCCAACTCTGCAAGAGAAGACAGAGCAGTGTCAATCGGGGAAGCCGCGAGGCTACCAGGAGGCTTTCAGTCTCGGCAAGCAGAAGGCAGGGCTGCCAGGGCCTGGGGCCCAGAGCCAGCACTCACCTATGTCAGTTTCTTGGCTTTGTTGTAGAGGGAATCCACTACTTTACTCATGTTCTGAATTGTTTCCAGAGCAGCTTCGTACGTTTTATCTACCGGGGGTTCATCAAAAATAATCAAGACACCCTCCCCCTGGTCCAAGATCCCTGCAGGAAACACAAGTGAACCCAGGTAGAAGAAGGGATTAGAAACACAGCACTTGAGAAGCAGCTCACTCCCCAGCTGCCTCACTTTCCCCAGAAAGGAGGGGACACAGAAGTCAACCTCCTGTTTCATCTGTACATGTTTTCGATGTAAACTCTCATCACTCTCATCACAGGCATAAGAGGGGAAAGGGTCCCAGGGAACCACCGGCTGAAACGAATGGAGCCTTTTCTTTCAAGATAAACAAGAACATGCTGCCTCTTCACCACTGCGTCACCACCACCAGCCCCCTCAAACCGTATGACTGACTTACCATGAAATTTCTTGTCAAGAATCATCTGTGATAATTTCCTTTCCACGTCGGCCTAAAATCAAAGCATATGATTAAAGGGAAGCATCCCCTAGTCAGAAATCACACTGACCTGAAAGCCTTGTATAAAAGGGTCTTAGGGCAAGTGGACTGAAAACAAAACAGCAACAATGGAACTTCAGCTCTGAGCCCATGGTCCCGGTCCCCACTGAGAAGCTTGGGGGCTTTTGCACAAGGCCCGGTGAGTGTAAATGACAGCCCCTTCCCCCATTCCTATCCCCAAGATAAGCTCAGGGCTCCTTACCTTGGAGAGTTTGATGAGGCTAGATATGTGTTCGATCTAAAAGGAAAGGTAAAAAGACACCAACAATGAAGGTTTTACTCTTGCCTCTAATAATGGGGTAGGGGAGATGCTATAGCTTGAAATCCTGCCAAGTGTCTCTACAGGACCAGATTCTCTGGCGCTCGGTCCATGTGCCTGTCCTACGTCGCTGCAGACAATGAACACACTCCCATCTCACACACCCAGAACAGAAAGCGTTTACCACATGCGAGGCAACTACAAAAGCAAGGATGAGACTGCGCTGCGCAGGGGCAACCTCACCAGCCTCTGCCCCACAGCATCCCTCTCCTCGATTCTCGTTCTCTATCAAGCCCAAGCTCTTGGAGTCTCTTGCCTACCAGGCATACCCTTGGAAGTGAGCTCCTATTTCAGATAGATGTGGGAAGGGAGGGGGCTAGAGTGAGGATGCCACGTCAGAAACCCCCTCCCACCAGACAAGGTCCCCAAGAGGGTCCTTACCTGTACTCGGGAAAAAGGCTCAATGACTCGGATGAGATTCTGTTCCAGTAAGTTGTCATACAACTTGGCCAAGTGTGTGCTGATGATTGGGTCATCCCGGAGCTCTGCCCGGTAATCCGTCAGGGCCTGCCAAAAGAGCCAAGATTGGCCCAGAGAAGGACTTGAAAGTCACACCAGTCACAGCTATCTAAGTTGTGTTCTAGCCCTTGTAACTACATGGTTGATTGAAGTTCTGGAGGATTTGGGGAGATGAAAGCATAGCCATGAGAGAAGGCAGAAGAAAAGGAACATCAGAAGTAAAAGGCATCCTAGGTACCAGCTTTCTGTCCAAAAGCCTCACGCTGACAGCTCAAACCATGTGAGCCCCAAGAGCAGCTCAGCTTGCAAGCTAAATTAACTGCCCAAGCAATCTCAATAAGTATATCACAGAGCTAATATGGCATCTGTTGGGGAGATGGGGGGTGAGGGGTGGGTCCTGAGGTTAAATAATGGGAAATACTGAATTCCACAGCTAGCTCTTGGGGGTTTATCAGCACAGTGTAGAGCTGCAGTTACCAGAAAACAAAAGCACCTTTCTAATTTTGTTTAGCCCTAGTGTTTCCCAAATATCTGATCACAGACCCTTTTTTGAACACCTAATAGAGGTGTTCCATTAAACATTCCAAACTTTGGGATAAAGTGATCTAGACTCTTTGTTTACTCACGTATGTGATTTATTCACCTTCAGTTATGGTCTCACTATCCCAGCCTCATGTCAGCTATGCTATAAGGTGTTAAGGGAAGCAAGCAAGTCGTGCCAACTAAGGAAATGAAATGGGCAAGAAATCTCCAGGAAGATGACAAATCTTGGGGACAGTCACAGAACTACATGGTTTCATTTCTGTTCACACTATTTTCCTTCCTGGATCTGCGTTGTTTTTAACTTGGTCTTTATACTCAGACTAAGAGGAGAGAGACTCAGAAAAGTATGTAAGTCTCACCCTACTGCTCAAAGAAGTTTTTTCCCTTTCCAAACCTTCACAAATATAGAGTGAAAGGCACAGGAGGCAAAGCAAGCTTAGAACTTCATCCTAAGGAACTGCCTTTCAGCCCAGATGCACACATCAAAACTTCTCTTCTGTCCATAGAGGAGAAACAGACCTGGCATTTCTGGAGCAGAAGGAATACCTAAGACCATGCTGTACGGAGCAAGTGCTAGGCCTGGAGTCAGACCCTGACACGCATTAGCTATGTGACTCTGACATCCTCTTTAAATTGCAGCTTCCCCAAGCGTAAAATGCAGGTATTAGGTTTGCGGTGAAAAATCAAGTAAAAGAAGGAGAACAGAACTTTTTGAAACTGGAAGGTGCTGTATATAAATGAGGAATCACAACTCAACAAGTTTCACTGTACAACACTGCTTAACTATTTCCTGGTTTTGATACTGTTCTGCGATTAAGATGTAACCGTTGGGGAAAACTGGGTGAGTGGTACATGGCAGCACTCTGTACTATCTTTGCAACTTCTTATGAAACTGTAATCATTTACAAAGAAAAAGGCTTTTTTAAAGTACTTCAATGCCCCTCGCCTCTACCCCTTCCCTACCAACCCAATACCATGCTTACCTTTTCAAAATCTGCCAGTGATCTGTTCTTGCTAGCCTGAGCCACACATTTTAATGCTTCTGTCTAGAATAAAGAGAAAAATAGTGAAAGGGATCTATTCTGCACACTCACACCCCAACAAGTCTCATAAGAAACATACTATATCCACACAACTTCTGGCTGCAAGGAAGAACTTGGCCCACCACTGCTCCTCTGAGAGGCCTGGGAAGAGCTGGAGGAATACCACAGTATGTCACCAGTTTCCCTTTGAAAGCTGAAGTGGTTTAAAGATACTGGGAAATAGTTTTCTAAAAACAGACTTTGATAAAGCATTCTCCAAAGATGACAAGCTAAAAGGGAAAATGGCCACAGAAGTGTGATTTCTTTCCCCCTCCTCCAAGACTCCCTCCCTGTCTCCACACCCCTGAGATGCCTTCCTGCCCTTAGACTTGATCACACCTGTGCTTTATCTAGACTCATTCTGCTGGGTCTAGTGCAGGTGGTGAGACATCAAAATTCTACCTATTATACTGAATGTCAAAACCCCAGAGTGCTGAAGATATAATTAAGGGCTGAGGGGCAATTACCAACCTGCATATAAAAGGCATCTGACCAAGCTATCAAGTCTCCACTCAGCAAGAAATCTACAACATTCACCTTTCTAGAGGTGGGCCTGAGTCCTGCCTAAAAGCTGTCATCAACGTACAAAGGACCAGAAGGAGCACCTCTTGTACTAGCCTATGTACTTAAAAAAGGAGGGTGTGTCTATATAGCAGACTTTTTAAATGGTACAAAGTAAATCATTAGTGTAGTTTGTCTCCAGTATTTGTCCTATAGGCAAAACAAATGTCACGAGAAAAGCCTGAAACTTAAAGAGGCAGATAACCCAAGTTCAAAGTCTGGCTTCACCACTGCTAGTTACCTGAACCTGTTCTGGACACTTGACCTCCCTTAGTCCATCTCCTCAAATCTAGTTAGTTCTAGATATGATCATGAGCCTTTCACTACAGTAATAACCAATATTCTTTTGGTCAAAACTAGGAGCTGATCTGAAATTTTTTCTAATGAAAAGCCAATTAGGGCCACTTGTATAAAAGGAAGAAATCATCTGTTGTGGACATTCTGTCAAAGATACAGAAGTTAGCTAATGTGTCTGTTTAGAGACAACTGCATCTGAAATCTAGAAAGATGACTTTCACTTTACTAGTGATAATCAAAGTACAAAGAAGTGAAGATGCAGACATCCAAGACATCACTCATCTTTACACAGCTCACACTCTTACCTACTCGGGCATAAAAGGCACCACAAATAAGAGCTACCAACTATCAAAGGCCTCTTGCACCACATCCAAAATTCAGGATGGGACTGGAATGGTACTAAAATGAGCAGCACTTGAATGAGTCATCAAAACCCAGTTTCTGCACCAAACAACCCAAACCTTCTAAAGACGTGCACCAGCTCATACCAGGCTTGAGACTGTTGTAGAATCTAAGATTTCATATATTCTGCACATGAAATTTCCAAGCCAAGTTCAGAGTAGATGCACTTTCTGGTCAAAGCTAAATGCAACCTAACTCATTGCAGATGCTACAGTTCAAGTCT
Organism: Catagonus wagneri; assembly: GCA_004024745.2. Lineage (NCBI taxonomy): Eukaryota > Metazoa > Chordata > Mammalia > Artiodactyla > Tayassuidae > Catagonus > Catagonus wagneri. The sequence continues at coordinate 122,120 of PVHT020001178.1, read as the reverse complement.
GAGTTCTCTAAGTACCTCAAACCACATGAAACCCACAAGGGCACCAAACATTGACTTTTCAGGCCAAGAATTAATAATACAAGCAATACACCGAATGAGCTTAAGGGAAAGAAGGGGGGTTTGGGAAGGGGAGAATGAAGAGCAGAATGGAGACCTGAAGAGCATGGTCTCACCGAACACTGTCTGACAACACCCTGCCTCAGAGTGAGCAGAGATCAGAACTGTAGCCACAAGGCATCCCCTACCTGCCTCCCCGCATACCGAAGTGCAAGCTTCCCGCTCACCAAAGCCTGGACGTCTTCTGGGCTAGAAAAAAAGACACACTTGGTCAATTGCTCCAGGAATGTTCCTAGGTATGTTTAGGCAAATTTCTTTTTCTCTGCAAAGACTCTCCCCACAGACGTAGTCAGCCCCCACCTCTAAACCCACAGCCCCTCACACCACAGAAGCGAGGCTTTCTCCACTCTGGGCTCAGTGCTGAAGAGCAGAAAAGGTCCAGCATCAAGAAGAAAGCCACACTGAACCTGCCACAAGTAAGAGACCCAACAGGCAAAATGATAAGTATAAATCAAATGCCAGTACAACAGGTCTTGTTAAAACACAGCCCCTGTATAATCCCAATATCCAAAAAGAATCCCAGCCAGTATCTCATAATTCCCAAAAGAACATGGATAAATTCTGTAGGATTCTTTATAAAAAGATCCAGCTTCATACTTGCCGTTGCCACCTTTTTCAAACCTCTCCCTAACTTCTCCTCTAACCCACCCCCATTCTGGGTGGACTAATGGCTGGTGCTGATCTGTAAGCCATGCCCTGGCCCTCTGCGCTATACTCAGTACCTCTCTGGACAGAATAATTGCAGGATGAAGAGAACACCCACAGGGGCCAGGAAAGAGATTTCTAAAATCTGTCTCCGCGACTCTGAAAGACTAGCAAGCAAAAGTGCTCTAGATTACCTTCGCTCCTCCCACTCCACCTCAACCAGCCCCGCGAGGTGGTGGCTGCTGCTTCTGGAACTGGCCAAACTCCCTGCCCATGCCATCTCTGCCATGTGGAAAAACCTAGATGAAGGGCTTGAGTTCTCATATCCCAAAGTTAATGTGCACCTACGTGTTGAGCATGATTTTGCACAGCAACATGTACTTCAGAGATGTGATGGCCTTGGGGCTATCGATGGAGTCATAACCCTCAAATGCCTCATAGAAATATGAGTATGCAGTTTTCCAATCCTTCTCCTCTGCTGCATGGATAATACCTGGGCATTGAAAAGAAAAGAGGAAGAACCAAATGAAATAACAGAACCATAAAATATAACAGCTAGGAAGGGCCTCAGAAATCTAGCCCAACCTTATCTACTAATTGATGAGGTCAGGAAAGAATAAAGGACCTGCTCAAAGTCACTGCCATCTAGTGGCAAATCTGGGATTAGAAAGCAAATCTTTGGCCAATACTAAGTCCAAAGGAGCTAGAGACCTAACTACAGGGGATCCTAAGAGCCGCATACAGTAACATCTTTTCTCAGGCTTCTCACCACCACAGCAGTCCTGCTACTTTCTTCCACGACACCACCTTCACAAGTCAGGAAGCTGATCCAAACATCCCTGGTCTGCTCTAATTACCAGCTTTAAAAACATCAGTCATTTCTTTACGACAGTTTTTCTAAGCCTGACATTTTAATATGTAAGCAGCTTCCAAGGAAGAAAAAAAAACAACCTTTTATATTCTCATTTCAAATATTGGTCATTTATAGATGTACTTCTGCCTTGATGCAGTCAGTATATAGATTTTACATAATGCCAAATTCATGAACTTCATGCAGTATTTCCTTAGGCTGATGCCACACTTCATCTAACCAGTTCTCTACTGTTTAGAAATTGGCTTATTCCAGATAACCCTACCTTTGACTAAACCTGCAACTTATGCCATCACTTGGGATGACATGAAAATTAGTTCTTTCTAGCTTGGAAGGCTAGGCCCTAAGATTCTCTACATCAGTTCTAACTCTGTCTCAGTCCCATCCATCCCATCCACTTGTTTACCACAGGGCTTCCCAATTTTTCCACATCAAGGTACACATAGAAAGCATTCAGCATGCTGGAGTAAAAGGATTAAACTGCTTACACAGGACCCCAGGGCATCAATGGTTCACTTTTAACCCACCTGTCACACCCCCGTGTGCCTGGCAAGCCAGTTGGGAACTTCTGACTTAATAACCCTTACTGATATGCCATACCCCAGGTACTTTTTTACCCTACCCAAAATGCCCCCCATTTTGAGGCTGAAGGAATCAGATCCTTCTCCTCCTACTATTCTTAACTACAGAGGCCTGAAAAAAACCCACCTTCCTCCTCTGCAACCAAGGTGACGTCCCTCAAAAATATTCAAAAAACTATTTACACTGCTAAATTAAATGAAACAAATGTCCCTTTTCCCATTCCTTACAGTCCAGAGCTAGAAAAGAACAGACTACACTTAAAATAAGACTGGTTTAAAAAAAAAAAAAAAGATAAAATAAGGCCCAAGAACTGGTATACTCCTTTCCCAAACACATTAGCAAACAGATAACACATTAGGTCTACAAGCATCACAGCTGGCATATGAGGTTCATTATGTAAAAAAACAAATAAAAAAAAAAAAAAGACTGTTAAACAAATACTAACAAGGGCCTACCATATGCCAAGCACTAATATAACTACTATAGAGGAAGTAAGTATGAATAAGGCCCTCAAGGAGCTCAGTTTCATAGTGGTCATCAAAACAGAAACAAGGAGATCAGAACCATAGTATGTACAAAAGAATATACTTTTCATAGGGAAGTCCAAAGTAAAGAAGGCACTGAGGAGGGTTCATAAAGGAGACATGTAAGGTGGCTCTGGAAGGATGCATAGGAGTTTGCCAAGGGGCAAGTGGAAACAGAAGACAAAATATATAAAGTCACAGGAGGGAGTTCCCACTGTGGTACAGTGGGATCAGTGGCATCTCTGCAGTGCCAACACACAGATTCAATCCCCAGCAGGCACAGTGGGTTATAGGATCAAGCACTGCTGCAGATGCAGCGTCGGTCGCAACTGTGGCTTCGATCTGATCCCTGATCCAGGAACTCTATATGCCACAGGGCAGCCAAAAAAGAAAATAAATAAATAAATAAATAAATAAATAAATAAGTAAAGGCACGGGAGCAGGAAAACATGAGGTCATTTAGTGACTAGGACTAAAATTCAGAGATGCACATGAAAAAGAAAGGTGTCTTCCTTTTGAATGTGTCATTAAAGTAAACTCAGCTGGGGATAATAGGGAACTACTGGAAATTTTTTTAACAAGGGTTACATGACCAAATTTGTGTTTCTGAAAAACGGAAGATGGACTGGGAAAGTAACCAGGGACAGTTAGATCAGTAAAAGATCACTTCGGCGGTCCAGTGGCATTAATTAGAGCAGTGATTATAGAGATGGAAAATAAAGGGCATGTGTGGAGACAACTCATTGAATATGAGGGGTGAAGGAGAGGAAGGGAGTCTAAATTACTACAGAGACAACAGCTTGAGTAACTGAGTCAATAATGATACCACCAACTAAAAGAGGAAATTGAGAAAAGAACAGTTTGAAGGGAGAAGGGTTAGATAATGTTGGTTTTTGAGGTGTTGAGATTGAGACCTGTGGGACATTTAGGTTTGGAATTTAGGATGGAGAAGCTACTGGAGATCTAGATGAGGACAAAATTCATGTGTTAGATCGCAGCTAAAGCCATAGGAGAGTATGGGATGAGACAGGAAAAGGGAGTGAGGGAAAGAAAAGAACACAAACACAACACTGAGGAATACCCACACCTAACAGGCAGTCAGAAGGAAGAGTAAATAAGGATAAACAGTCAGGGGAGGAGAACAAGGAAGGCTGTCATGTCAAAGAAACCTAGGGCGTTCAACAGGGTGAAAATCTGCTCCCCCAAAAAGTCAGAGCTTAGAGGGGAGTTAGTCTTTCAAGGAGTCAAATAGAAACCACCCAAGTAATGATATTAGTTCAACTTTTTCAAGATACTTGACAGAAACAGAGAAGACAGCAATTTAAAAAGGATAAAGGGCCACGCTTTTTCAGCTGGGGCAGTTCAAAGACTGAGAGAGAAAGATCCAAATGGAAAAGAAAAACTAGACTTAGAATTGAAAAACTAGGAGTTCCCGTCGTGGCTCAGTGGTTAACTAATCCGACTATGAACGATGCGGTTGCGGGTTCGATCCCTGGCCTCGCTCAGTGGGTTAAGGATCCGGCGTTGCCCTGAGCTGTGGTATAGGTTGCAGATGCGGCTCGGATACCACGTTGCTGTGGCTGTGGCGTAGGCCGGCGGCTGTAGCTCTGATTAGACCTGTAGCCTAGGAACCTCCACATGCCGCGGTTGCGGCCCTAAAATGACAAAAGACATTAAAAAAAAAAAAAGAATTGAAAAACTAAAGACTCAAAAAGGGCAGTTAGAAGAATCACTCTAGGAGTTCCCGTCGTGGTACAGTGGAAACAAATCCAACTAGGAGCCATGAGGTTGCAGGTTCAATCCCTGGCCTCACTCAGTGGGTTAAGGATCTGCCATCGCCGTAAACTGTGGTGTAGGACAGCAGCTGTAGTTCCAATTAGACCCCTAGCCTGGGAACCTCCATATGCCGTGGGGGCAGCCCTAAAATGCAAAGGAAAAAAAAAAATAGAGAAGGATCATTCTAAGTAACCGGTAAAAATAGATAATGATACAAATTCTGGGGAGGAAAAATAAATAAAGAAGGTTCACATAAAAATGGCTCCTATTTGCTCTGAGAAATAACATGTAAGTTTGTAAAGGAAGGGCATAATGAAGAGTGATTTAAAGAAAGTACCAATATTTGGTCAGTTACCGTAAGGTACTGTGGGTGATTAGAGCTTACACTCATTTCATTTAATCCTCACTACCAACCTATGAAACGGTATAATTATTACCAGCATTTTCCAGATAAACCAAAATAAATTAACTTGCAGAAAAAAAATTTCAACCTAGAAATGTCACTTTCCAGAGCTTCTGCTCTTAACCTCTGAATGCATGCCATTTGATACTTACAATACCTAAGAGGAAAGTACAGCAGTTATTACCTCTCTTTCACAAAAGTTTTACAAGCAACCAAGATCACAAAGATCTTAAACTAGTCCTCTGCCCCCAATTCCAATGCTCCTTCAATAATGATAATAAATTATAATAAAAGCTGCCGACTATAATAAAAAGTATTCTCCTGCCAACCCATGGCCTCCTAGCCCTAACATTCACACACTCCATCAGAAAACAATCCACGGAGTTCCCTGGTGGCCTAGCAGTTAAGGATCCGGCATTGTCACTGCTATGGCTTGGGTCTGATCTCTGACCCAGGAATTTCTGCATACCACGGGTACAAGAAAGGTGGGGAAGGGGGGCCAAGCCATCCACTATACTTGACTGAAATGGAGGGTGAGGGGGGGGGGTCTTTCATCAACCTTGAAACTGAGGCTCTTCAGAAAAGTCAAACGCTTTACAAAGATCTCCAAGTGACAACAGACTTGGGTTGGTCCAATCTTAGAAATGCAGAAGTGCTACCACCCTGAGTAAGTTACTAAGATGGAAGTTAAGGGAGAGCTTTTTAAACTTAAGTGAAACCTCTCTAGAGTGTTGGCTTTAACACTCAGGTTGCCTGATCAACCACAGATTAAGCATGTTCTTAACATATTTTAGGCAGTTAACAGTAAGTGAATAGAAGTAGGGCAGCTAGTTAGAAAGGTAAACTCCCAACTGGATTATCTTAGGAAGCTTGAGCCAAATCAGCCATTTTATTCTGCAGCCCCAACCCCCATTCCTTTCACGCATGAGTTAAGATGAGCTTTAAGAAAACAACCCATGAGTAGGGTGTTACCTGACTGCATATCCAACGTGGCCTGCAACTTAGGGGGGCAGTAAATGGCATTTGCTGTGGTTCGAGCAGAGGTTAAGGCAGCTCGGGCTTTTGGCAGGTTGCTCAGGGCATGGTATGTTTTGCTTTCTAAAAGCTGTACTTCCACCAAAAGGGCTTTGTCATCCATCTTTTTCAACTCCCGCAGCAACTGAGAACCTGAGGAAAGAAACAATATATACCCCTTTATTAGCCATAATCTTAATGCCTCCTTCTCTCACCCTCATAAGAACACTCAGGGTAAAGAAACCTGCCTGAACTCAAAAAGAAGTTATCTAGGAGTTCCTGTTGTAGCTCAGTGGTTAATGAGTCCGACCAGGAAGCTTGAAGTTGCGGGTTTGATCCCTGGCCTCGCTCAGTGGGTTAAGGATCCAGCGTTGCCATGAGCTGTGCTGTAGGTTGCACACGCGGCTCGGATCCCACGTTGCTGTAGCTGTGGCGCAGGCCAGCGGCTACAGCTCCGATTAGACCCCTAGCCTGGGAACCTCCACATGCTGCGGGTGCGGCCCCAGAAAAGGTAAATAAATAAATAAATTAAGTAATTAATTAATTACTGTTATCTATTTACAAGATTTAAATTTTTTACTAACGTGCTCTCTTCCAAAAGAGAAACACAGATCGCTTTGAAGTCTTTCCGCATACAAAGGACATGAGTGCCAAGTCCTACAGGCTTACTCTTGAGATTTGAATGCTGTGGGAATCCCCACCCAGAAAATGCTGAAACTACTTATTCAATTCAGATAGGTACCTGATCTCACTCTCTTCCTGTCTAGCAATCAGAAGGCAACATAAGAAACACCAAGCACTAGAGCCGGTGGCATAAAGGAAAGAGTTTTGGATACACTAATGTTCTGCAAATACACCTTCATCCCCAGGCTCAACATCATTAGTTCAGTCATTAGGGAAATGTAAATCAAAACCAAAATGAGATACTACTTCACACTAAGATGGTTAAAATTAAAAAGACAGACAATATTAACAAGTGTTAGTGAGGATAAGGAGAAACTGGAACCCTCCTGATGCATTATTGGCTGAGAATGTAAAATGGTATAGCCACTTTTGGAAAACAGTTTGGCAGTTCTGCAAAAGCTCAACAGACGAGTTCCTACCGTGGTTCAGCAGTAATGAACCCAACTAGGATGAATGAGGACACAGGTTCGATCCCTGGCCTCACTCAGTGGGTTAAGGATGGGCATTGCCATGAGTTGTGGTGTAGGTCGCAGACTCGGCTTGGGTTCTGTGTTGCTATGGCTGTGGTGTAGGCCAGCAGCGGCAGCTCTAATTCGACCCCTAGCTTGGGAACTTCCATATGCCACAGGTGCAGCCCTAAAAAGCAAAAAAATAAAAATAAAAAATAAAAAGGCTCAACAGTTACCATATGACTCCTCAATTCTACTCCTGGGTATACACCCAAAAGAAAACCATGTCCACATAAAACCTGTTCAGAGCAGTATTCATAATAGCCAAAATGTGGAAACAATCTAAATGTCCATTAACTGATGAATGAATAAATAAAATGTGGTACAGCTATACAAAGGAATATTAGTTGGCAATAAAAAGGAATGAAGCACTGCTATATGCTACAACATGGATGAACCCTGAAAACATTATGCTAAGTGAAAAAAGCCAATCACAAAAGTCCACATGCTGATGATTCCATTTATGTGCAATGTCCAGAAGAGACAAATCTACAGAGGCCTATCTCTGCCTGCCTTCCAGGGAAGGGGGTCAGGCAGAGATGATGGATGGGGAATTAACGGGAAATGACAACTGAGAGGTACAGGTTTCTTTTGGGAGTGATGAATATATTCTGAAATCAGACAGTGCTGACAGTTGCACAACTCTGTGAATGTACTAAAAACCACTGAATGTACATTTTTAAAGGGTGAATTTTATGGTCTGTGAATTCTATCTCAATAAAACTATTTTTTTAAATGCTACTATTTATTTGAACCTATGAAATTATCATTTTTGCAGGATAAGAACTGAATACTGGCATTTTTTTCAACTTAACAGATCATGAAAGCCATGTTCTTCCATCTAGGCAAAACAGTCCAGATCTATCCATCAATTTTATTAAAAAGCAGCAGGCAAAGATTTCAGGGTGTTTAAAACCAAAAGGAGAAGTCTTTAGTCAGGTTTCATATGTATTTGCACCCAATTAATTGCTTGATTTTTATTTTTTTTTGTCTTTTTGCCTTTTATGTAGAGCCGCACCCACGGCATATGGAGGTTCCCAGGCTAGGGATCTATTCGGAGCTGTAGCCGCCGGCCTTCGCCACAGCCACAGCCACGCGGGATCCGAGCCGCGTCTGCAACCTACACCACAGCTCACGGCAACGCCGGATCCTTAACCCACTGAGCAAGGCCAGGGATCAAACCCGCAACCTCATGGTTCTTACTCGGATTCGTTAACCACTGAGCCACGAAGGGAACTCCTGCTTGATTTTAAAATAGACTTTAGGAGTTCCCGTCGTAGTGCAGAGGAAACGAATCCGACTAGGAACCATGAGGTTGTGGGTTCAATCCCTGGCGTCGCTCAGGGGGTTAAGGATCCGGCATTGCCATGAGCTGTGGTGTAGGTCACAGACACAGCTCGGATCCCTCATTGCTGTGGCTGTGGTGTAGGCTGGCGGCTACAGCTCCAATTAGACCCCTAGCCTGGGAACCTCCATATGCCGCAGGTGCAGCCCTAAGGAGACAAAACAAAAATTATAAAATTAAAAATAATAATAATAAGAAGAAAATAGACTTTGAAGTTAATTATGTGAATGTGATAGTGAACACTTGCAATGTGGTCCTTTTGTTTTCCAAAGTTAACAGATAGTTTCTTGGAACTTCTAAATGGCATTTTTCCATGACAGATTCAATACATGTAAGCCACCTCAAATCCTTCCTGAAAGTAGGCAGAATATAAATTATTAATATGCAACTAAGAGTAGCCAGGTTCAGAATACCTTCATTTAGCCAGCTAAAATGCCTTATTAGCTTCTGCCAGCTTACTTACCCAAATGCAATGCTTCCTGGTACCTCTTGGTATCGAAGTACAAAGACACCAGTCTTGCCTAGGAAAGAGAAAAGGCATTGACTGATGGAAAGGGAGGGGGAAAAAAAGCCAAAGAAAGAAATCAAAGATTGGCAGTCACAGAACCGTTACTGCTGAATATTCAAGTCCTGATGATAGCATCAAATTCAGTCTAAAACATCATCTAGCCCACGGTATTATCTCTTACCACGGCCAGCCACTGACTGTTTACCCTGTTGTTGCTTACTTCTCTGAGCCAAGCAGCAGGTCAGTCTCAAAACTTCAACCAGAGCAATTCTCATGAGTGGGACTACTACCAATAATTTTGGGTGCCTGAATAATACAAAGTTGCTGAAAACACTTTTCATCAGGATGGTGTTACTTAAATGCCTAGAGACGTGAAATCAGTACTCATGTACACATACCTCTAAAGCCTGGCGTAAGAAAGTTCTTTTCTCTGACTTGGCCCATTCGATGCACTCTAAACACAATTCGACCTGCAACAGGAAGACACAATACATGCAACGTTACGGCCTCGCATTTTTCTCACAAATCTTGCTCTGGAAAACAGCTTTTCATTTCCTCCTTGTGTATTAATTACTCTAATCACCGTCTCAGTGGCATGCCTAGATCCACATTATCTCAATGTAATGGCTTTATCATAAGGGAAAATCAAAGTGGCTTTTTACACACAAAGTATCTTTGTGCTTAGATTGTGTTACTTTGGAAAAGAGCTTCATCTTCAAGAGTCCTCTTTCACTTTCCCAGGAGGTACCCAGAACTTCCAACATATGTAGCCCTAGAATGCAGATTTCTATGATGGCTGACAAATTTTTAAAACAAAGATTTCCCCCTGAATAGTAACAGTAATGTGTTAATGTGAATACACTGGTCATAAAGGGGACAAATGCTCAGCCTGGGCACAAGTGTCTTACTCCTAACAGTTGCTTGTAAGACTCAAAAGGCCCAGCTGGCCCTTCCCTTTCAGATTCTAAGAAGCGCAGCTAACAATTCTCACCACAATACAGCAAACTTAGCTTGTATTCAAAGGAGTAAAAAAGAAATTCCAATTAGGCTAACATTTAAAGAGCCCTTTAAGCTTTCTTTTAAAGGCACTTTGAACCCCCAGGTCTATACGCTACCCAAGCAGTAATGTACCATGCAAAGTAACTAACTTAAAGTAGTGTTCCACGAAAGATGGTCTGCATGCCATCAGGTATCCTTGCCATAGTAGCTTTGACAAGGACATCTTAAGTGCTATAGATCTTGTATCACTTCTGTCACTGTAAGTTTTGTATTAAGATTCACAATCAGAGCATAAGATAAAAAAAAACTGAGCTCTCTAGAAAGCTAACTGCTAATAAAATAACTTTTTATATAAATCCAAAATTCTCTTAAGAGACGTTATAAGGAGGGAAAAATAAAGGGACATAACCCAAACTTTTGCCTTCAGATCTAAATCCAAGCTCAGTAGAAAAATGAGTGACATTAAGTGGTATTTGGAGGAATCAATCAGCAGTAAATTAATGAATTCTTTAAAACTCACTGGAGCCCCCTAGCGGCTACTTAACCACCAACTCTAAACTCGACTGCCCTCATAAATTCTACAAAAATTAAAATAAAAGCAAGTCAACCACAATTTCAGAGTTTTGAGTTATGCTCCAAAAAGCCGAACTCAAAGATCTCTGTTCATGACATTAATGGAACTGAAAATATTTTGCTGATATTTTTTAACAACAAGAATAAAAGTCTTGGGAATTCCCATTGTGGTGTGGTGGAAATGAATCCGACTAGAAACCATGAGGTTGCAGATTCGATCCCTGGCCTCAATCAGTGGGTTAAGGATCCAGCATTGTGTGAGTTGTGCTGTAGGTCAAAGACACGTCTCGGATCCCTCACTGCTGTGGCTGTGGTGTAGGCCGGCAGCTGTAGCTGTTTCAACCCCCAGCCTGGGAACCTCCATATGCTGTTGAGTGCGGCCCTAAAAAAGGCAAAAAGAAAAAAAAAGGAATAAAAGTCTTCAGTCCTACGTGTCCTGGGGGGCTAAGAAATGCTTACCAACACTTTTACCTAGCAAGCTTTTTCAAACAATACAGAAATGAATGCCTAGGCTCCTGATTCAATAGTCCAGAATGAAAGGTTGTCCGTTCTAATGTATATCCTTAGTTAAGAAACTGAATTCTACTCTAGCATCTCATTTGTCTCCATTTCCCTGACAGTCCACATGTTAACTGATTCAACCAAGGTCACTTATTAGCTGTTGGGATCAGAACTCTACCCAACCTCAACCCAGCGTTAACAGATTCTGGTCAATACAGACAATTCTCCTAGAGCAGGGAATTTTTACAACATGAGTTGTCTACCTGTTATCAATTACACAGTCCATGATTTGTAATATCTAAGACTATAGTTGATGAAACAAATGTTTCAGTTTTAAGAAAAACATTTAAAGGCCACTGCCCTTGCCATATAGCTATTTTGTTTGAGAGGCTTTGTGCTTTGTTAATGCTGACAATGAGTGATGAAGGGGGATACATGAAAAGCCCATGCTTCCGGAAGAAACTCTTACTTGAGTACAAAATCTTGACACAGTCAAAATTAGATATTTAAGTTTTAAATCAATACACTTAACCATTTTTAAGGTTTTTATTAACTAAATTCCAAAGAGAAAAAATTAACTACTATTCTAAGTCTGAAATTCTCTAATACAAACATTCTTCTTTCCATTGAAATAATGTTTCAGTAACAGCATTTTTGATGTAAGGTATTTTTGGTGTTTTTTTTTTTTTTTTTTTGCCTTTTTGCCTTTTGTCATTTTATGGCCGCACCAGCGGCATGTGGAGGTTCCCAGGCTAGGGGTCTAATCGGAGCTATAGCCACTGGCCTGCGCCACAGCCACAGCAACGCGGGATCCGAGCCGCGTCTGCAACCTGCACCACAGCTCACGGCAACACCAGAACTTAACCCACTGAGCAAGGCCAGGGATCGAACCCACAACCTCATGGTTCCTAGCTGGGTTCGTTAACCACTGCGCCACAATGGGAACTCCCCTTACATAAGGTATTTTTGATGTAAGGTTTTTTTTTTTTTTTTTTTTTGGTCTTTTTGCTTTATTTGGGCCGCACCCGCGGCATATGGAGGTTCCCAGGCTAGGGAACCTAACCTAACAGGCTAGGGAACCAGCCTACACCACAGCCACAGCAACACGGGATCTGAGCCGAGTCTGCAACCTACAGCACAGCTCACGGCAATGCCGGATCCTTAACCCATTGAGCAAGGCCAGGGATCGAACCCGCAACTTCATGGTTTCTAGTCGGATTCGTTAACCGCTGAGCCACGACAGGAACTCCTGTAAGGTTTCTTAAAACGTGCCACTGTGTTTCCACTGGCTAGACTACACCAAAAAATGGCTTCCCACCAAAACTGCCTAAAGATCCCTGGAAGGTGAAATTAATTCTGGAATTTCAGCTCACTATTTAGCAAGGATCTAGTTCAGTCTCCTTTCCCCCCTCTTCATCCCAATTTTCTATTCTCCTCTTCTGCTGCTCACCACCAAATATCTCAATCCTCAGTCACCTAACCCACCCACCTTCTAGGCTCTAAACCTTGGTACTGCAAATGACCAGAACCTAATCTGAATCACATCAGCTTTTGGAACACAGCAAGCTGAAAACTGTTCTTTCTGATTTATGGCTGGTCCTCAAAAAGAAAAAGGCATAAAAAAATCCCCTCCCCTATACTCTTGTTAGGAAACTCCCCAACACCCCTAGCTCTTGGTACCAAATTCCTCAAAGCTCCTAGATCTCTTAACAATGTCCTATAATTTCATATTTTGCCCCATGCTTCAATACTACCATGACAGCGATCCACCTACGATTTTCTCCTCTATCCTTTCCAATCACTCAAAGAATTTTTGAAAAACCTAGAATTTTCCAAGATGAAGACTATATCTAGTTTCCCCAAGTCAGAGGCCTTGAGTCACGTAGACATATGTAGTAACAATAGCTTATACTTACATTTCAAGTCAATAAACTTAAGGCTTAATTCAACATAGCACCTCCTGAGTATCTACCATGGGGAAGGCATAATCCATACATTCCTTCAACAAATGTTATGTAGCTACACTAGGCCAAACTAAGTGTGGAGGATATAGCAGTGACTAGGACTCAGTAGCTATCCTCATGAAATTTATATTCTAAGTGGGAAATGAATGTTAATAAGTACAATAAATACGAAGAAAAGTAAAGCAGAGATAGGGTATTGTAGATAGGGTGATAAAGGAAGGTCTCTGAGGAAATGAGATGTAAGCAAAGACTTGAAATGATGTAAAGAAAAATGCCATGTAAGATCAAGCTGAAAGCCATTAAGATGTATAAAAATGCTCCAAGGCTAGAATAGTTTAAAGCTATGGCAAAAAGGCCAGTGTTAGAGCTGTAAAGAAAGTAAAAGAAAGAATAATATGGTGGGTGAGTTCGGAGGTAGCTATGGTTAGGGAATAACCATGAATTAGTGAAAGGCACTATGGTACTACTACAAGGTATACAGTGATTTATCTAAATGAGACTACATCACAGTAAAGAGAAAACAAAGCAAATGTTCAAGCTATTATCATATAAGGCAAAATAATCAGAAATATGACATGTACAAAATATAATATGGATCACTGAAAGGGTTAGGATCACAATGATGTCAACAAGGAAAGATGTCAGAGGGGGTGCAACCTGAGATGGAACAGTAGAAGGCAAAGGTACATCACGAAGAGCACACGGGACTTGCTCAGCAAACAGCCAAGCATCCAACATGGCTGGCATGTTTGGTACACTTCGTAGGGTGCCAGGTCAGGCTGCCATGCTAAGTTGTACTACAGAAAACCATGAAATACCTAATTCTGCAGGCAATGGAGAGCCAGTGAAGGCTCAAGGTAGAGATGAAAAGGGAGAGGAATAAAATGTTCAGAAGGCCACCTGGTAGGTGAGCTCTCAAAATGGTGGTATGAGGCTTTTGCAGTAGTCTAAGTAAGAAATAATTAAGCCATTATACATTAACAGTACCACCAAAAGAAAGAATTAGAACCCAAACTAGATGGTAGCTGTACAGAGAACAAAAAAAGAGGTGGAGAACAGAGACTGAAGAAAGTTGCAATGATAGAATTTAATAAATGACTGGATAGTGACATTGGCTACCTTGAGTTTGAAGTGCCAACAGCTCTTACTTAGCACTAAGAAGACACTGATGATAAAACGACACAATACTTGGAGTTCCCGTAGTGGCTCAGTGGTTAACGAATCCAACTAGGAACCATGAGGTTGCGGGTTCGATCACTGGCCTTGCTCAGTGGGTTAATGATCTAGCGTTGCCATGAGCTGAGGTGTAGCTTGCAGACGTGGCTCAGATCTAGCATTGCTGTGACTCTGGCATAGGCTGGCGGCTACAGCTCCGATTAGACCCCTAGCCTGGGAACCTCCATATGCCGTAAGTGCAGCCCTAGAAAAGGCAAAAAGACAAAAAAATAAAAAAGACACAATAATTAAGAGTTTTCTTTCACCCTAGAGTAAGGAAGAAAGGTATTCAGTTGACCAAAAGTAGTATGCAATCAACAACAACGATGTACACACAGTTAAAGGGAGGGCCTAAACAGACATGGAGGCCCCTAGCTAATACAGGAGAGCTTTATCTGAATTATGATTTGGATAATTTGGATAAAAGGAGTAGGAGAACTGGTCATTTAGACAAATCCAGTTCTACCCACTGAGTCAGCTCTATGTTAGGGGAAGGGACATATTCCAGAGACTTCAGTGTCAAAGTAGCTTGGATAATTAATTTTTTCTGCCTAAAATGTTCCAAGTAACAATCATTAGTCTCTTTCAACTTAACATTTATTGGTCAGCCCATTCTAGGGCATCCTAATTTCAAGTAAAAGTTAGGGTGTCACTTTTTTGTGAGAATATAATTTTTTTTAAAGTTCAGTTTAGATAAGATTAACATCCCTTTTAAAAAATCACTTTTTCTTTTAATTTTTTCTTTTTTGTCTTTTTGACTTATCTAGGGCCACACCCACAGCATATGGAGGTTCCCAAGCTAGGGGTCTAACAGGAGCTGTAACTGCCGGCCTTTGCCACAGCCACAGCAACGCCGGATCCGAGCCGTGTCTGCAACCTACACCACAGCTCACGGCAATGCCGGATCTTTAGCCCATTGAGCAAGGCCAGGGATCGAACCTGCAACCTCACGGTTCCTAGTCGGATCTGTTAACCACTGAACCATGACGGGAACTCCCACTTTTTCTTTTAAATTATTCATAAAAATAATTCTAATGCTTTCTTTGGTTCAAAAGGCAGCCATCTACATATTATCTACTTTTGATCTACTATTATGAAACACAGGTCCGCCAAAAACAAATGAATTTGAAGACTTCTCCACAAATAAGTTAGTTTATGGCATTTAAACTAGATTTCAAAGAATCATTAAGGTTAGGAGTTCCCGTCGTGGCTCAGTGGTTAGCGAATCCAACTAGGAACCATGAGGTTGTGGATACGATCCCTGGCCTCGCTCTGTGGCTTAAGGATCTGGTGTTGCCGTGAGCTGTGGTGTAGGCTGCAGATGCGGCTCAGATCCCACGTTGCTGTGGCTATGGCATAGGCCGGCAGCTACAGCTCCTGTTAGACCCCTAGCCTGGGAACCTCCATATGCCATGGGTGCGGCTCTACATAAAAGGCAAAAAGACAAAAAAAAAAAAAAAAGAATCATTAAGGTTAAGAAACCAGATTTTCCAAAAGACATGATTTCAAAGTGGTATCCAAATGTCCTAGGTTTCTAAAGTTCCTCATTATTTACTCAATATGCCACTAAGCCCCTTTGTATCTTCTATATCCACAGAGGCTCTGGCAAACAATGAAACTTATAACCATCTACCAATTCCTACCCCTGCATTTATACTATGACCTTTTATGTATGTGTTCATTACCTGCCTTCTTCATTAAAATATATTCCTCACGAGAGCAGTGACTATCTATTGTTACAAATGGATCCCCAGTACCTGTAACAGTGCCTAACACACAGCAGGCACTCAATGAGTGCTGATCAGTAAATCTATAGAAAAGACAACTGTATTCTTCCTACAGACAGATTCAAGCAACCACCATATTCCCTGCTCAAATCTGCTACTTTTCAGGAAATGAGTAGTGTCTTTTCACTAGTTTGGTAGTGTCTCCTTCCCCTGAACTGCAGAAAATACAGCCACCTTTGAAAAGAACTGGAAGAGGCTCAATGATTCCAAAGAGTCCCTTCTTCAATACAGCTCAGGATCTAGTCTGAACTTGTAGAAGACAAGTACAGGTACACCATTCACTTCCACACACACGAGACAAACAGACGGATGCTTGCCCCACAATAAAGGCACACACACGGTACAAGATATGCCAAGAAGGGGTGCCACGAGACTTACTTAGTGCTCACAAGAGCTCTGTGACACAGAATGAAAGGTAGCACAGACACAGAAAACATTACAAAGGTGTGGCAATACAATACCTCAAAGACAAGAATCAGTTTGTGACCCTGATGTAATGAGGATTCCAGAGACCACTGACAATCTCCACTTACAAAGCAAAACAAGGAACAGACCCAAAGTATCAAATGCCTTGTAACAAAGAGAAAATGACACGAGAAGTCCTGCGCTGTCCTCCCAGCTGTCCTTTTCACATTAGTAGCACAATGCACTCAGGCATTTCTTTCACTGAAACAAGACTTTGCTTCACATTGTCTACCTTCTGTCATTCAAGCAGCTTACCTCCTGCCCTGTTGCTGCTTCCATATCAAGAAACAGATCAAGAAGAGATCGGACCAGACGAGCTGCTTTAGCCTTGCTGATGGAATTCAAGAAAGGTCGTACATACTTCAGGAGTCCTCCAAGCTCTGTGTGGAAGGCAATTCAGACAGGGAAAAGTACACATCAATATTAGGTACAAAATACTCACTAGCAAATGATCCAGTATCATAAAATCAGTAAAGTCTAAAATTGGTCAAAATGAAACTTAACAGGCCCTTAAAGCATTCTTAGCAGGTAAGAAAGCAGTAAAAATAAGTTAACAACATATACCAAATCTGTGTTCCGGTCCCCACTCAGCCACTGGATTACTGTAAGGGTCCTGGGCAAAGCTCCTGTCTCTCCGCTTCATGCATCCACTTAACAAAAGATAAACAGCAAAGCACCCATAATCCCAGAAAGCGGTGTTCTGGAACATGAAATAAGCTGTGCCTGTGCCACCTTGGGACAAAATCATTTCCCCACAACCAACTAATTTATCAGGTATAGGAATCAAGTATTTTTTTCCCTAATTTTCAACCAAGTCTGTCTTAGCAGTTCCCTTTAAATAGAGATTTTCAACTCCAGGGTCGTTTTTCCCTTCCTTCCTGAAATAGTCCCCAGTTTAGCTTTACCAATAGAATTCCCATGGCACTCTTCTGAATCAACTTTTCACCTAAAAGTTAGAATGTCCCTTAAAGTTATACTATGCCCTTTAAAAATTCCTCATTAATTTGCAAAACCTAAGTCTTAAACTATGACAAAAAAGGTATCCACCACAGAGGTTTTTGTCCCCCTTATGTAAGAAGAGTGTGGTACAGTATTCTAAGGGAGCATCTTTAAAAACAAGAGTGAAAACTAGAGAATATTTCAACCTGAACAACTCAGGAAGTACTCTGGAATGTAGGTTAAAATTACTTTAGTGCGACTGCATCTTTAACATTCTCCAATTGTAGGCTCAACCTCTTGAGAGCTCTAATTCAGGGCAAGCAAACTTCACCCTCCTGAGAATGCTAATTCAGGGTCTTGAAATCTTCACATGATGCAGTAGTCACAGGATACATAGGACTGTGTCAGGTATAAACGGAACTCTATACAGAGCGAAAAAGTTCATCTTTCCCTTCACTCCCCAGTACTGATCTGTAAGTCCCACATCTAAGATTTTTTTCCCATTCTGCCACTCCATTCACTCCAGTACTGACTACACGCACTCCTGCTTTCATGCCTCATTCATGCTGCATTCCCACCTGGAATTCCTCCCCATCAGCTCAACCCATGTAAATCTCAGACATCCTTTTAGGTCCAGCTAAAGTCTTACTGAGTCTCCCATGCCAATGCCAGGATACGCTTATTTCTCTCCCTTAAATTCCTTTTGCATTTATGCAAACTTCAATGTTATACAACCATAGCTTTTTTTTAAGACCCCTGATCTTTTTATGTTATTTTATTTCATTTTATTTTTTAGCTGGACCTGTGGGATATGGAAATTCCCAGGCTAGGGGTGGAATCCGAGCTAAAACTGCACCCTACACCACAGGGAAAATGCTCGATCATTAACCCACTGCACCACACTGGGAACTCCAATCACAGCTTTTTAAAAGTAGTCTGGTGTGATATCCCTTCTCCTACAGCAGGTCCCACTATACTTAAACAATTCTGAACAATCTCTAGTAACTGAAATATTCACAAAGTAGACAGTTTCAACTTTGGTCAGACTAACTTGTTCTTTCCTGAAGCACAAGCCTATACCCTTCTTCCACATGGCTTCAAATATCACTCATATCTCCCTAATGTTCCCTTTCTCCAAGCTAAACATCTTTAGCTACTTCAACTGCTCCTCCAATGTCCTGGTTTCTAGATTCCTTATCACCTTAGTTGCCCTCCTCTGAATGTTTGCAAATGTACCACTTGTGGTACTCAGAACTGAAAACAATCTTCCATGTAGTCATGTATTAATTCTCCTGATCAGACTGCCACATATAACACAAGAAAATATGTTCTGCTTTTGCAAACAGTACTCTTTGCTCAGACTGAGTCCATAAGATCTTTCTGAAGAGACAGGGAATTCCACACCTTCCTCTCTTCTGATAAACAGTTTAAGTACATAACTGTATACTTCCCACACTGAATTTAATCTTGCTGGCTTTGGCAATAACTCTGAATCTTAATTCTGTTCTCTACTCTGTATTTCATCACCTACAATAATAAGTACACCTTCTGCTATGGCTTTAGCTATAATGCCAGATGATGAACAAAGGAATAAGAACAGACCCCTATGACATGATGCTAAAAACTCCTCTCCAGATTGACAAATCATCTATTTGTCATAGCAAATGTTCAAATACGCTGCTTACATCAGATATGTAGTACCATATCTTTTAACCCAGAGGTTTGCAAAGTTTTTCTGTGAAGAGCCAAACAGTAAATATTTTTGGCTTTGTGGGCTGTATGGTCTCAGTGACAATTACTCAGCTCAGCCACTGCAGGGCAATAGTAGTATAGTCACAGGCAATAAATATGCAAACAAATAGGCATGGCCAAGTTCCAACAAAACTTTATTTACAAAAACAGCTGGCAAGCCATTGTCTGTGTGCCCTGAAAATCTGCTGGTCTGATAAAGCTAACCCAGGAAAACTAAGGTGAGTTTGGGATAATCTTTTCTTAATAAATCCACTGTTTTATGAGATTAAAGCTTACTTATCAAACAGCTTGTCCCAGAAGTTTACTGATGATTACCAGTTCACAGTGTCTAGAATTTATTCATTACCTTTTTGAAAAGTGGATTGCTTGCTCATGCTCAATTTCTTTATACCTCTCCATCCTCCACGACTTTTCTCAGAGTGGTGGCTCTACAAGTATACCCATTACAACTTTTTTTGGGGATATTAAAAGACAAAAAACTGTCAGAGCCTAGAGACCTGAACTTATCTAAAGAGACTATGCGCTCTCACCTCCCTTGGCTTTAATTCTCTCTGATGTTATTTCTCTCTTTATCTTTTTGAAAATCATTTTCCTTCCCGGAGAAAGCAGAAGTGAAACATAAGCTAACGAGTCTGCCTCTCTTGCACTTGCTAGTATTTTCTCCAAGTTATTCTTCTTACTCTAACAGAGAAAACAAATGACCTCTTAGTTGCTAAAAGACTCGGTTCATTTTTCATTTTAGTCTATTACTACTTTGTAGTCATTCTTGGTTATATACCTTGTTTCTTTCCATTTTACACAAACCGATTGTTTAAAATTCTTATAGAATCACGTTGACTTCTGCCTATTCTTTCTCACTGAAATTATGACCAGAACTTCCTTTTCAGAACCTCACAGAACTCAACATATTCCTTTTAGGAATCTCAGGCTATGAATCTGCAGACCCCGAATCTAGGCCTCATGTCTGATAAAGGGCACCACTACTTCCAATCACTATTATGCATCAGACATTGGCTTACTCACTGATTCCCAGGTGACTGCTGTCCATCAGAGATCCTATCTTAACCTTTTCTAGCAGAGTACTTAGCACAGTGCTAGCACTATATTAAGCACATAATGCAACAACATTGAAAATTAATGGAACAGGTATATGTTCTATTCTCAGGGAACCCCAAAGTCAAAGGAAACAACACAAACCAATCAATTAACAACAAATATAGGTAAATGAATGTAGGCCCTGAAACTTCTTTACTATACTAATCAAAGTTCTTCTTAGAAAACAATATTAAGTAACCTGGAAACGTGTTGTAAAGTTCTTGTGATTTACCTGTTAAATTCCAACATGTTTAGTTATACGCTTCTAAATTTCTCAGGTATGGGTCACAGGGAGGGGAGGGCAAGGAATAAGGAGAAAATAAAGCAAGTAATAGGAATTTCAAGCAAAACACTTTTATTTGGGTACTAATTTTCTGAAACGCTGACTATACTACATGCGGGGGGGGGGGGGAGTTCTATGGCCAGGGAACAAACCCTGCACCACAGCAGCAACCCAAGCCACTGCGGTGACACCAGGCCCTTAACCTGCTGCACCACAGGGCACTCCAAGCTGGTTTTAATTATCCATGCTACTTGAGGAAAACAGACATCTGGATTGTTCAACAACAGAAAAATCATTACCTAGCTTTCCTTTTTTTTTTTTTTGCTTTTCAGGGCCACACCCACGGTATATGGAGGTTTCCAGGCCAGGAGTTGAATCAGAGCTACAGCCGCCAGCCTACACCACAGCAACGCGAGATCCGAGCCACGTCTGCGACCTACACCACAGCTCACGGACTGAGCGAAGCCAGGGAGCGAACCCACAAGCTCATGGTTCCTAGTAGGATTCGTTTCCACTGCACCACAATGGGAACCCCCTTCACCTAGCTTTCTAATTCTTTCAGGAAAATTACCTTGTTAATTATATTTTGTGGGGACTATCAAAACTGTTTTGCAACTCCCAACCTGACACTGACTGGTAAAAGGAACCCATAAATACATTAAATAGGAGAGAAATCAGCTTAAAATGAAAAAACCACCACCTACTACTGATAACCCATTAAGTCGATAACTATGAAAAGCCAGTCATCATATCACAGGTCATGAGCTCTGAAGTAGGACTATGGTCGATTCAAATCCTCCTCTCCTATGTACTAGCTGATTGCTGGTATGTAAGATATTTAACTTCTGTGTTCAGTTTACTTAAGTATAAAATGGGTAACAGTATCTACCTTATCAAGATGTTTCAAACTTCTGTGTTCAGTTTACTTAAGTATAAAATGGGTAACAGTATCTACCTTATCAAGATGCTTCAAGGATTCAATAAGCTAAATCCTGCTTGTACTTAAAACAGTTACTAGTTCACAGTAAGCACTCAAAAACTGTTTTTCATATTATAGATATTTTAATGATATTTTAAATAAGATACAAGATCCATATAAACACATCCTCCCAATTTTATACAACTTTACTCAACTTTTTATTGATTAAGCTTAGTAATTAGTAAGCTATCATCCATCCTTAACTGAGAAAGATCTTAGTTCTCAAGTTCAAGAAGTTTTGCTGACTTCACTTATTCTCTTGGATAACAATATAATTTGGGGGAAAGTAATTCATGAGGTCAACCATGCTTATTAATGCATTCTAATCAGATAAGCTCTAAATTCACTTTAAAGTTGACAAAAATCATCTATTTTAAATTTAAGCAGGCTATCTTCTAAATACGATTACCACTTTAGTGGTCAAAGGCCCTTCCTGGTCAACAGGACTCTCTCATTCCAAGGACACACCCAGAATACTTTCTCTGGCCTGGAAAAGTCAATGGTTCAACTACAACTAGAATGTTTGGGCAACAGACCCAAAGCCCTAGGTATCAGTGGAGAAATCTTGGGAAGGTTCTCTCTATTTAATGTCTTACTCATTATGTATCAAAAAAAAAAGGAAAGCAAGCCACTTCCTTGGATACAAAATCCCTAGTCATTTCCAGGGCGGAGCCTAGAATCACTATCCACCATCCATCAGAGCAACTCCTTGAAATCATCCAGACTGCTGCAGCAGCTACTGCTGCCCCCAGGTAAGGGAATACAGTGAAAATCCAAACCAGAAGCAAATCACAGGTCTCTACATCCCAAAAGAA
Source organism: Catagonus wagneri (assembly GCA_004024745.2). Classification (NCBI taxonomy): domain Eukaryota; kingdom Metazoa; phylum Chordata; class Mammalia; order Artiodactyla; family Tayassuidae; genus Catagonus; species Catagonus wagneri. Next base: position 99,775 of record PVHT020001178.1, on the reverse strand, counting down.
ACAGATTTTCCCCTCACCTGCAGAACAAAAGTCTTCCATGAAAGAACTGAGTTAAAAGGCCTCTTAACTTCCTGATAGGAAACTGAAGCTCAACAAGTTGGCAATAAAACTGAATTATACCACCAATAAACGGTGTGCATGCATTCTTATGTTCCCTCACTCCAACAAAAAGTGGAAGCCAGCACTCCAGGTTAAAGAGAAAGCAAGCCACTTGCAGCACTTACCTGCAGCTTGTCCAGTCTTCGCCAGGAGAGACCCCAGTTCCAGGATGCTCTGCTCTTTGACTTGTACTGCCTCCTCATCATTCTCCTGAATGTCACGCTTCACTGGGAGAAGAAAATGCAAACCCTCTTAAAATTCTTTCAGAAAATGAAGACTAAGGGAAATGTCACACTCATGACACCAACTACGAATTCAAAGTTACCCAAAGACAAATTCTAGAGAGCTTAAGAAAAAAAAAACTCTAAACAAGAAAAAGTAGAATGATCATGTAGTACATGTCCCCATGTATATCATAAAAACAGATTTCTCTCTTTTGATTTTAAATGTGCCTTTTCATTCTACCAATTATAATTTCCCTTACCTGCATACACTGAGATTATTGTTGCAGTCGCTTGGTTAATTCAAAATTCAAACGAAACAAGTTCTTCACATTTGTGATGGTAAACCCCATGCTAGGCACTATGTTATATGAAAACATTAAACCTACATGTGCAATTACCTGCCACACACGAAAACCAAATAATCGAGTTACTGATAACTATAAAGTCAAAAGTCTTTCAACAAACTTTAGGCCTACAGAAAGCCTCCCCTGATGGAGGTGTTAGGGACAAACAGCTCAACAAAGCCATTCAGGAAAAACAACCCTATCAAAGCTCCAGTGTGATCCTTAGGGGGGAATGCTACTCTATAAGAGATTCAGGATCTGTTAAAATAACTTTGTGCTATCTGTCCCACTTTCAACTGTTAATAACTATTCCACTACTCAAACACTTGCCTCTACAAGTTTGCAGTGATAATTTTAGTCATCATCACTAGTTATCACTTTTCTTACAAAGCATCATGACTTAACAAAAACCAAGATTCTGATACTCCATGATGGAGTCTGGAAAAAGTAAGGCTGTCAACCATCATGACTCAAGCCTGCTTTAACAGGGAAGCTTTCGGGCTACTCTCTCCTAATATAGAGGGCAAGCAAGAAGTACTCCAATTATGTTTCCATAAGTACTCCATAATTCCCACTTTATAAAAGACAAAATAAATATTAGACACAAAAAATAAAATCCATGCTTCTCACATTACTTCTAAATATTAGTGTGTAGTCACAGGAAAAAGACACATTGAGATGACTCTGGTTCTATAATTATAACTGACTTAAGTCAGGATCCGAATTTCAAGAATGAAACAATCTTTATTTACCCATAACATCCATTCACTGATGCATCTTAACCTCCACTTCCTCCCCTTTTCTAGTCCCCCCCCAAGATAAAGACATCAGCATCTTGTCCCTGCCCTTCCTCCACGGAAGTCAATACCAAAATTCAACAAAGTAAACATAAAAGCCAAAAGTCTGGAGGCCTCACATACACGTGCATTCTCATACCACTTGTTGATCCAATCTGAATCTTCTCAAGATACGTTAAAAATATCACATTACTACATGTGCAGTGAAGAGCCAGCCCATGCCCTAACTGAACCCTTTATGATTGAACATTAAAGGTCCTCTCTGTCACCATAAATTTGTTTCTGTTCACACCTGAATCCCAGTAGAAAACTGTCAGGAGCGACCGGCTGGAGCTCCCATTTCAGTTTTGCTGTTGTGTGCAAGATCTAAGACAATCGGACTACAGTACTAAGACATTTTTCTTTAATTTTCTCCTGCAATGTGCTGGCGACCGGTTCTAAAGAGTTTCCAGAACCCCGCGGCTGACAACTAACTCTCCGAACTCTCTACAGGGAGACTCCAACGATTTAGTCACCTCCTCTAGTCGGGCGGTCCTACCCCAACATCTCCGGTCTGGCACCCTACGGGGGGGCAAAGGAACGTCTCGGCTACTTCCCCAAACCAAAGCAAATCTGTGGTGTGTCCCCTCGGTATTCCAAACCATACTCAGAAAAAGGCCCCCTGTAGTGGAGCCTTCTGCTGTGGGGCTGGGAGAAGTAGCAGCTCCCAGCGTCCCGTGGAAGGAAACTCCAAGAGAAAAGCGGGCGCTCGCGCTCCCATCCGAGCAGGCTGCGCTGATAACAACGGCGGGAAAAGCCAGTCCAGAGCGGGTTTTGCCAAAGCCCTCAACTCGAAGCTCTCAGCCCAGTTCGCGACAAGCCCGCCGAAAGGCACTGCTCGCGGTCCCGGGCCAGCCCGCACCGGCCAGAGCGGGAGACCAGGCTGGGGAGTGGTGGGGCCCCGGCTCGACCCGCTCTCCAATCCCAAGCTGAGCCCACCGTGAGTCAGCAGCCGGCCGGGGGATGCCGGGCTTGCCTCGGGGCTTCCCACTAGGGTGGGAGCCAGGGGGCTGCAGGGAGCTCCAAGGGGCCTGGGCCCCCGGCCCGGCCCCCCTCACACACACAGTGAGTCAGCAGCACCAGAGCCGGTTAGCCCGGCCCCGCTTCGCCGCCGACGACCGACACAGGCCGAGCTGGGCCAGCAGAGCTGGGAGGGGGCGCGGCGACCTTTACCGATGGAGTGGAGGATGTCGATGGAGGCCTCCCGGTCGGTGCTGAGTAGAGACTGGGCTCTCTGGAACTCCACCACCGCCGCCGCCGCCATCTTACCGCTCTCACACAGTCCCCGGCCACGGCCGCCGACGCCGGAAACACACGCCCGGAAGGCCCGCCCTCGCGTCCCTCCCCTCATTTGCCCCCCTCCCTTTACTCCCAGAGCACTGCGGGAGTTGTAGTCTCTCCGCGGGGCCTGGGAGGAGGGAGTAGGAATGAGGATGAGTGCTGGGGAGCTTGCCACCCACCAGCTAGGGTCCCCAGCACCGCCTAGCGGCTACCCACGAATAAAAGAGGCGGTACCAAACAACGGGAGTCCCAGGCTAGTCTCCACCCCCCCAAAAGGCCTGTGAACCGCGACTCCCTTTTTCTCTCTAGAGAGGAGTATTTGGACCCCCGGCTGGATATTCAGTGAAAGCTGTTTGGCTTTCTTGTAGCTTCCACATTTAACCACTCATTCAGGGCAATAAATGATCTTATAAAGTGCGGCCAACAAAGAATAGCACCACTCATTGCGTTTCAAGTGTCCGGCAACACGCGGGACACAAACACACACACACACACACACACACTTTCCAAGCTAGAATATTGCAGAATCCTAGCCAACCTGTGATTAAAAGCACCAGTGTTAGAGAAAACGGATGTTAGAAAGTGAAATATCAAACTATTACATTTAGAATGGATAATCAATTGAGGGTCTACTGTACAGCACAGGGAACTGTGTCCAGTGTCTTGGGATAGACAATGATGGAAGATAATATAAGAAAAGGAATGTATATCTATGTATGACTGGGTCACTGCTGTACAGCAGAAATTGGCACATTTTTAATCAACTACACTTTAATAAAAAAATATTTTTAAATTTTTTTTTAATTTAAAAAAAGAAAGTGAAATACCATCTTTGCCCCACTCACTCAATTAATTCCTCTTGAGCAACACGCAGATGTCTAGCAGCCTCTCAAACTCCGCAGCTCAATGAAGAAAAAAACGGATTTTTCTTTGCAGTGTCTCCAGTGCCTTCCACTAAAATCACAGATATCTGAAAAGCTGTCAAAGATAAGGAATAAAGACATTCTATATGCTCCCTGAGGGTTGAACTTAAGGGAGGTACTAAAAATGTACAGAGGCAGTTTAGTAGGATGAAGATCTTTCAGCAGGTTAAGAAAATTCAAAAATGCAATACGCTATCCCCTAAAGTGACGTGTAAAGGGAACCATCATTGCACTCCTCTGTGTCTGGGTTAGGCAATTTACCTATCTATTTCCTTTTACCTTCTCGATAATGTTCTGTAAAGAAGATAGTTAATAGTCCTTTTATAGATGAAGAAACAGGATGATTTAAGTAATTTGGTGATCATATGGTAATTGACAAGACCAAGATCTGAGAGTTAGGGAATGAGTTCCAAGTTCCTGGATGTGTGTCCTGGTCCATATGGGTCAGAAAAAGAATTTTCCAGCATAGCAAAGTGAAGAGAATAAAGAGCTTATTGAAATAAGAGATGCTGCTAGTGCAGCCAGATGACTTTCTGGTAATCAGGTAGATCCCACTCCAAGTGTGTGGTCCTGTCTGTTTTTATAGCCCAGGGGGAGGAGAGGTCTTATAATACACCTACTTGTCTGCTGATTTGTTGGGAAAGAGGGGGTCTGCTGGTTGGTTAGGGGCATATAAGGCCCCTATGGGGTGGGTGAGGAGCAGGCACATACCTTTCCTAGCAGGGGGTAGGAAGGAGTAGGCCAGGTTGCTCAAGGTGGCGGAGGGTGTGTTACAATGAAACAGGAAGGGTGATAAGGGTCTGGGAATTCCTGTATTGGCCAGAGGCCTTACTCCTCTCTCTTTTTCTTGAGGGCCAAGTCTTTGGAGTCTTTGAAAACACTACTCATTGTCTAACAACCTGCCTATTTCCCTCTGTGGTATGTGGGAAACCAGAGCGTAAGAGGAAAAGGGTGACACATGCTCTGGCTGCTTCCTGTTGAACAGCGGTGCCGTAGGGCCCTGGGTTCCTTCCACCTGCGCTCTGTCAGGGCATCCCTGAAGCGGAAGGTGTGGCTCCACCGAACAATATGACGGCCTGTTCCAACGTTGTCTGAGTATTGACTGTTTGATATCCCCATCACATTATCGTTTGGAGACTTATTTGTTGTATTCTAGAAGAAACAAACCTAACATACTGATTAAAAAGCCAAGGCCAAAGATTACTAAAAGAATTATTGGAATTAGAGCCCAAACAGGGGAAAGAACCAGGTTACGCTTGATAATATTTTTTTACTATAATCCAGACAGAGTCAGTGCTTGGGTTACACTTTCCAAAGGAAGGAAACACTTGGTGTGGTCATATCCTTTGTTAGTCCAGTGTTACTGATATAAATGTAATGAACCCAGTTGGAGGAGTGACAACCTAAATGGTTATAGACAAAATAGATCTCATTTATTTTCAGGAGAATAAGCATGAAACCTGGTCTGGACCTGGCACTTCTGGGACACTTGTGGTCAAGTAGCTAGTTGTGTAGTTTTTTTGTGGGGTTTTTTTTTTTTTTTTTTGCCTTATCTAGGGCCGCTCCCACGGCATATGGAGGTTCCCAGGCTAGGGGTCTAATTGGAGCTGTTGCTGCCAGCCTACACCACAGCCGCAATAGTGCCAGATCCGAGCCGCGTCTGCGACCTACACCACAGCTCACGGCAACGCCAGATCCTTAACCCACTGAGCAAGGCCTGGGATCGAACCTACAACCTCACGGTCCCAAGTCAGATTCGTTTCTGTTTTGCCACAACAGGAACTCCAGGGAGACTTTAAAGTTATTTATTTTTTTTTTTGTCTTTCTTTTCTTTTTTTTTGCCTTTTTGTCATTTTAGGGCAGCACCCGCGGCATGTGGAATTTCCCAGGCTAGGGGTCTAACAGGAGCTGTAGCCACGGGCCTACGCCGCAGCCACAGCAACGCAGGATCTGAGTCACGTTTGCAACCTACACCACAGCTCACGGCAACGCCAGATCCTTAACCCACTGAGCAAGGCCAGGGATCAAACCCGCAACCTCGTGGTTCCTAGTCGGATTCGATAACCACTGCACCACAACGGGAACTCCTTTTGTCTTTCTTTTTGTCTTATCTAGGGCCACACCCGCGGCATATGGAGGTTCCCAGGCTAGGGATCTAATTGGAGCTACAGGTGCTGGCCTACGCCACAGCCACAGCAACGTGGGATCCAAGCTGAGTCTGCAACCTACACCACAGCTCAGGACAACGCCGGATCCTTCATCCACTGAGCAAGGCCAAGGATCGAACCCACAACCTCAAGGTTCCTAGTCGGATTCGTTAACCACTGAGCCACGACGGGAACTCCAAGATTCTAATTTCTTTAAAATTACCCTCATTTTTACCAAATATAGCCTAATGAGGATTGTGGAAAGTATACCCCAAATGTAAAACACATTTTCTAGCCATTTCTTTTTCATTATTAGGTTTGCCAGGGAGCCAGGAAGAACCAAGGGCATCAGGATGGCAAAAGTCTTGACAATGAGAGTTAATTTTTTGTAGAAGTAGAATGCACTTTATCTACATGTGCCATAATCCTCACAGATTTTGTTTTTACTTTTTACTTGATAATATTTCCCTGTAATTTAATCTACCAAATAATCTTAGTTTAATAATTCTTCTAAGATGCCTCAGGGATCCTCTGAAGCATCCCAAAGTTAGCTGGAGGTCAGAAGAATGTTAATTAGAATTTGAGAGTTCCCGTTGTGGCGCAGGGGAAATGAAACCTACTAGGAACCATGAGGTTGTGGGTTTGATCCCTGGCCTTGCTCAGTGGGTTAAGGATCCAGCGTTGCCGTGAGCTGTGGTGTAGGTTGCAGACGTGACTCAGATCCTGCGTTGCTGTGGCTGTGGCGTAGGCCGGCGGCTACAGCTCCTGTTAGACCCCTAGCCTGGGAACCTCCATATGCCACGGGTGCGGCCCTAGATAAGGCAAAAAGACAAAAAAAAAAAGAATTTCAAGAAAAGATTCTAACAGAGAGAAAAGCCAATTTCAAGTTTATACCTGCTTACTTTTAAAATTACTCAATTTATTCTAAACTTAGTCCTGATAATGCACAAAAATCCTCTGTGTCCACTTCCCATAAACCTTCCATCACTTTCTGTATCCATATTAGTAAACATAAGTACCAATAATCTTTAAAAAAAAAGTATTTTTTCATAGAAAAAAATCTGTGGCACCAAACATATTAATATTTCTAAATACCTTTAATTTCTCTATAAAATAAAGCCAGTGTTCAGTACTTAATGTTTCAGTATCTTATTTTATTTGGAAATGACCTAGCTATTCAGTAAGACCAAATTATTTTTCTTGCAAACAAATTTGCAACAACCTCCAGTACGATCTTGGTACAATAAAGGTAATATACTTAATGTTGATGACTCTAAAGGCATGTCTATATTAATTGGATCCACAAGCTTTAATACGAGATAATAATTTAATAATAACTATTTTCCCAGTTCACATGAGCCTAAAATTTATTCTGGGCAGTTACATTCTGTATTTTGAGAATTTATGGAAGCGCTTAATTTCCTTTAAGCCAATTAAGTAATTGAATTAATGAATTAATGAATTAATTTTGGCAATGCCATACATCCACAACACACATATAGATATGTACAACACACAAAACAGAGACCTCATAGTTCCCATTTCAAAGTTTTAGTCATTGTGGCATAGGCTGGCAGCTGTAGCTCTGATTCGACTCCTAACCTGGGAACCTCCATATGCCGCGGATGAGGCCCTAAAAAGACAAAAAAACAAAAAAATAAAAAAAATAAAGTCAAATTTTCAGCCATGAAGTCCCAGTTTACAAACTGTAAAACCCATCAGTTGCAAAAGATACTGGATTCAAATCGGGTTTCTGGCAGATGGAACAAATAAAGATCACCTGTTTAGTTGGCTAAAACCTTTTGCTAATGTTTATGAAAAAGACATAGGATTTCTATTTGACTCTGAAAGTCAACCTCCAATTTGTACCCTTGCATTTTAAAAAGATGGTGGAGCTAAGAATCCAGAAGATGAGGTAGAACATTTGCATGTCAAAGACACGGGAAAATTTTTCCTAGGATGACTTTGTTCCCTTAAGGCCAGAAAAAATTTCCCTCAATACTTACAAGCCTCTTCCCTGGTATTAGAGATTTTACAGGCCATGTCAAGTAAGGCCAGGAATGGAGTTTGCAGGCCCTGTTCTAATATTTGCAGTTTTCGTTTGATGTCAGGGGAAGCCTGGCTTATAAAATGGACTGCAACAATGGCCTGTCCTTCACTGGTCTCAGGGTCTGGATTACTGTATTTCCTCATAGCCTCTGCTAGTCAGGTCTGAGAAAGGGCCGGATTTTCAGAAGGTTCCTGCATGACTTCCCTGAGCTTATTGTAACTGATGGTCATCTTTTTTCATGCCCTCTTATAGACAGACCTCAGGCCTGGGCCAAGGCCCAGATTCTGGTCTTCTCCTCATGGGTACCACAAGTTGTTAGGACTACATGAATGACTTGCCAGGTCATGTCAAAGGCTATGGTAAAGGCCTGAAATTCTTTGATAAAAGTGGCAGGATCCTAGCTGAAGGAACCTAGTTTACCCTGGATATGGGGGAGATCAGACCTGAGGAAGGGGACATGGACCCTGAGAGTGCTTAGGTCTCCATTAGCAACTTCCCTCAGGGGGCTGCTTGGGGCCAGGCTCAAGCATTGGGCCGTTCAACCAGTACAGGGAGTGGAAAGAGGGTTACCACCTAGGTATGGAGGTGAGAATTCAGGTGCAGAAGGGAGTGCTGTAGGCTGAGGAGGGGGTTGATGAGACCGGATGTAGAAAGGGTCATCAGAAATGTCTGAAGGAGGAGGAGAAGGAGGAGAGCAAGGCAATAGAGTAGTAGTAGACACATATGACATGAGTCCCTCAAACCTGGGTTTTGACTAAGGGCCATAAAGGCTTAGACATAAGGAACCTCAGACCATTTTCCATGTCTACGACAAAAGAGGTCAGGATGATGGATAGTATTATAGTCTAATGTTCTGTTAAGAGAGCATTTTGTATTGGGCAGTTTGTATTGGGGTCAGGCTACATTAGAAAAGAAAATGACCCTCTTCTTTTTGAGATCATCTGGATCAAATTTCTTCCAATTCCTGAGAATACAGCTAAGGGGAGAATCTATAGGGGGCTCCCAGGATGTACCAGAACCTGTTCTTAGCCCGTATTTCATAGAATGGGGGTACTGAGAGTCACCAACCGGCAAAAAAACAAGTCCCCTTATTGTCTCAGTGCCATCTCCTGGCAACGAAGGCACAAAGTGCCAACGGTCTCCACAGTTGCTTCCTACTCAGGGAGGTGGCCAGTAAAACGGAGACCTGTTAACTGTGCACACACCATGCGACTAAGGCACCAGGAGAATTTCCAGGAGCCAGTTGGGGTTGACTCACCTCTTGGAGATCCTCTGGGATGTGGTAGGAGCTTCCAGGATGACTCAGGAGTGGCAGGTTCCCTCAAGGCCCAGCCAGGCCGAGGAAGACAAAGTGTAAGTAACAGGAAAAGAAGGCCGGGGACTCTGCCTTATAGTCTTCAAGTGGCAGGCATGTGCTAATCGCCCAGGCCCAGGCCCATATGATATCAGTTGGCCTGGTCTCCAGGCTAGAAGAAAAAGAAAAGAGGAACCTTCACCCGTTCAGACAGCAGTTACTAAGGCACAGTGAGCAGCAGGGCCTTCAGAACACATCAGAGTGTAAGCCTGGCGAGGATTCCTCAGTCACTTCCACATCTACTTGCCTGTTCGCAGAGGGTTCCAGAGAATGAAAGGGAGAAGCTGGGGGAGAGCCTCCCAGTAAGGTCTCCATACAGGTCACCAAAATGTCCTGTCTGAGCGCAAAGGTCAGAAAAAGAATTTTCCAGCATAGCAAGGTGATGAGAAAGAGTTTATTGAGATAAGAGACACAGCTAGCACAGCAGGATGATTTCCTGATAATCAGGGAGAGCCAAACCCAAAGAGAAAGAAGAGTTTGTTGCGATAAGAGACACTGCTGCTAGTGAGCACGGTGGGAGACTGCCTGGTAGGCAGGGAGAGCCACCCCCAAGCCTGTGGTCATGTCTGTTTTCACAGCCCGGGAAGAGAAGTGGTCTTACTATACACTTGCTGGTTGGTTGGAATGTATATTGACCCTATAGGGGGAGGTGAAGGGTGGGCCACAAAACTTTCCTAGTAGGGAATAGGAAAGAGTAGGCCAGGTTGCTCAAGATGGGTAGAGGGCATTACAACAAGATGAGTAGGACAATGACAAGGGGCTGGTAATTCTTGTCTTGGCCAGAGGCTTTGAGTTCTATCTACTTGAAGAGGTCCTGAAGTCCCACAGTGTGTTCAAATGAAAACTGGGTAACGCGGAGTTCCCGTTGTGACTCAGCAGAAACAAATCCAACTAGAAATCATGAGGTTGTGGGTTCGATCCCTGGCCTTGCTCAGTGGGTTAAGGATCTGGTGTTGCCGTGAGCTGTGGTGTAGGTCGCAGACGCGACTCAGATCCCGCGTTGCTGTGGCTGTAGCGTAGGCCAGCAGCTGTAGCTCCAATTTAGACCCTTAGCCTGGGAACCTCCACATGCTGTGGGTGCGGCCCTAAAACGACAAAAGCCAAAAAAAAAGAAAACTGGATAACATCTCATTAAGCTGTTATAAACAGGATTCGTGACATTGGGGAATTGGACAAAATGACTTCTAAATTTATCCCCAAACTGAGCCTTTCTTTGCTCAAAAAAGACACTCCTCCCTTCTCAATTTGGCATGCAATTAATATTGTACCAGAATGTTAATGGGCTATAAAATTCCAAAGCTGAGAACAACAAGCCATATGAATCTCTGGTTTCTTAAGAAGAGTTACCAGGACTTCCTGCTGTGATGAAATGGGAGCAGGGTGTCTCTGCAGCACCAGGAGGCAGGTTTGATCCCTGGCAGGCACAGTGGGCGTATCCACACTATCTTCTCCAATATCTATCTTCCTTTCTTTCTTTCTTTCTTTTCTTTCTTTCTTTTTTATCTTCTCTTCTCTTCTCTTCCTTTCTTTTTCTTTTCTCTCTTCCTTTCCTTCCTTCCTTCCTTCCTTTCTCTCTCTCCCTTTCTTTCTTTCTTTCTCCCTTCCTTCCTTCCTTCCTTTCTTTCCTTCTTTCTTTCTTTCTTTCTCTTTTTTGGCTGCAGCCGTGGCATGTGGAAGTTCCCAAGCCAGGGTTTTAATCCATTACCTGAGCCACTGCAGTGACAATACCAGATCCTTAACCCACTGCACCACAAGGGAACTCCCATAACATGTTTTTTCCATAACATGTTTTTTTGTTTGTTTGCTTTTGTTTTTCCGCTTTTTAGGGCCACATCCACGGCATATGGAGGTGCCTGGGCTAGGGGTCCAATCAGAGCTACAGCTGCTGGCCTACACCACAGCCACAGCAACATCAGATCCGAGCCGTGTCTGCAACCTACACCACAGCTCACAGCAACGCCGGATCCTTAACCCACTGAGTGAGGCCAGGGATCAAACTTGTAACCTCATGGTTCCTAGTCAGATTCGTTTCCACTGTGCCATGGCAGGAATTCCCCATAACATGTTTTAAGATTCTGAATGAATGATCGTGCTGTATGAGCTCTTGTTGCTTCTACTATTTGGAGCTGTGCAGGGATCTCCTGGGAGATGTAAGAGGCATACAGGGCTGGTTAATTACACTAGGAACCTTGGATTGTTCCCTTTTTACCACATCAAGTCCAAGAGAGTGATTTCTAAACCTAAGGTGCACCTTTTCCATAATCTTTCAAATTGTATTATCAACAAGGACAAGCAATAAAAGGAACATAGATTTTGGAGACACCCTCTTGCTTGCAAATTCCAGGCCAGTCACTCAGTGCCTGGTCATTTTAACATGTTTCTTAATCTCTTTGATCCCTGGTTTTCTCATCTAGAAAACAGGGATAATAAAATCTAGTTCTCAAGGTTGTTGTAAGAGATAAGACATAAGATGGAACATGTTGAATAACTGTTTTCTTTCCCTACAGCATCTTCGTTATGTAACAGTGAGCAGTAATTTATGTTCTAGGGATCACTAACTACTAGCAGTCACCTTCTTTTGACTGCAACGTTCCTAAACTAAGTAGTACTATATACATAAGTCATTCACCAGAATGTGATGTTCTCAAAGTCATCAAAAGCTCCCGTTCACCCTCTTGCAGTTGACTTTTCTTCCCCATGTTGGTCTTTTTCATACTGTCTCTGTGTGTATCTCATGTTCTGGCCCTTGTGAGGGTCTGGTTAGAAAACCTCTTACGAGGGTCCAAAACGTGTTGCATAATCTGGCCCCTGCCTATTTCTCCCACTCCAGCTCTTATCACTTTGTCCCCTATTCATTCTGCTAAGCTTGCTCGTTTATTGTTTTTTTCTTTTCATTTAAATAGGCCAAGTTCTTCCCACTTCAAAGCCTTTATATTGCCCCTTGTGTTTCAGCTTAAAGATCACTTCCATAATCCCACTCCTGGGCATATATCTAGACAAAACTAAGATTCCAAAAGACACATGCACCTGTATGTTCATAGCAGCACTATTCACAATAGCCAAGACGTGGAAACAACCTAAATGTACAACAACAGAGGAGTGGAAAAAGAAGATGTGGTACAGATATACAATGGAAAATTAATCGGCCATAAAAAAGAATGAAATAATACCATTTGCAGCAACATGGGTGCAACTAGATTCTCATACTAAGTGAAGTAAGTCAGAAAGAGAAAGACAAATGCCATATGATATCACTTGTACGTGGAATCTAAAATGTGGCACAAATGAACCTATCTACAGAACAGAAACAGACTCACAGACATGGAGAACAGATTTGTGGTTGCCAAGGGGGAGTGGGTGAGAGTGGGATAGACTGGGAGTTTTGGGTTAGTAGATGCAAACAATTACACTTAGAATGGATAAGCAAGAGGTCCTACTATATAGCACAGGGAACTATATCCAGTCTCTTGAGACAGAACATAATGGAAGATAATATGAGAAAAAGAATACATACATATGTTTGATTGGGTCAATTTGCTGTGCAGCAGAAACTGACACAGCACTGTAAATCAACTGTAATTTTTAAAAAAGACTTTTTCAAAAAGACCATTTCCACAAAGAGGGCTTCCATGCTATCCCATTAAAAGTAATCCCCTAGCCTTTCAGTCCAGTAACCATCATAGCACTTTGTTTACTTCCTAACTAGGGCTTCACAGTCTGTGATTTTATTACTTCACCTGTTTAAAACTCATCTCCCTCCACAAGGTTTCAGGGACCTCATCAATCCTGTCCAGTTATAATCCCAACTCCTACAATAGCGGCTTGCACACATGGCAACCACTCAATAAATATTGGTTGGATGATAAATGAGTGCTAGAACTGTCCTGCCACAAACTTCTGCTGCCATAAATGTCCATATCCTACACTCTGTGACTATTCACTTTAGCCACTGCTGACCGATTGGGATGGGAATGGAGGGGCTGTCACAGATTAACCAGTGCCCTAAGGCATATAGGCACTGGCCTGGAAAGACTGGCTGGACGAATCCAATTCCTCCCTCAAGAATCGGGGAATTGGAGTTCCCGTCGTGGCGCAGTGGTTAACGAATCCGACTAGGAACCATGAGGTTGCGGGTTCGATCCCTGCCCTTGCTCAGTGGGTTAACGATCCGGTGTTGCCGTGAGCTGTGGTGTAGGTTGCAGACGCGGCTCGGATCCTGCGTTGCTGTGGCTGCGGCGCAGGCCAGTGGCCACAGCTCCGATTAGACCCCTA
>PVHT020001178.1:43399-86145 GCA_004024745.2 Catagonus wagneri | reverse complement strand
GAATCGGGGAATTGAGGAGTTCCCATTGTGGTGCAGCAGAAATGAATCTAACTAGGAATCATGAGGTTGCAGGTTTGATCCCTGGCCTCATTCAGTGGATTAAGGATCCGTTGTTGCCGTGAGCTGTGGTGCAGTTAGCAGACACAGCTCGGATCTGGCTTTACTGCAGCTGTGGTATAGGCCAGCAGCTACAGCTCCGATTTGACCCCTAGCCCGGGAACCTCCATATGGCACAGGTGCGGCCCTAAAAAGACAAAAAAAAAAAAAAAAAGGACTTTGTACTGTTTTTTTTCTTATTTGGTCTGTTCAGCAATTGTCTTCAAGTCCATAAATCACAAATAAAATTCGAGTTACTTTTCTTACAAAAAAATTCTCTAAAATTTATATAAAGGAGAAAAGTCCATGAATAGCTGAGATAACTCTAAAAAAGAAAAGATGGGGGAGAGGAGGCTTGCTCTACTAGATGTTAAGACATATTGCAAGGCCTTGATAAGTGAGTATCAATGCAAACAGACAAAAGGAAAAAACTACAGAACTCTAAGGACGCATTTATAATAGCAAATTTGTTATATAATAAAGAAAAAAATAAACATCACAAATTAATGGAGAAAGAAGAGATCGTTTTTTAGGTGGAGTTGGAAAAATGTGTCCACTATATGGAGGAAAATACAACTGGATTGCTACCTAACATTGTCTGAAAAGGTAAATACCAGAGGAGCTGAAGATCTGAACATGAATATAAAACCATAAAGCCAAATGAATAAAATGTAGCATGAACTTTGTGACCTGGAGACAGGGAAGAATTAAAAACATCAAAAGAACAAACTGCACAGGAAAACAAATAAGAAATTTTATTAGATCAAAATTATTTCCCTCCATGAAAGATATCACATAAGCAAAGTTAACAGGTGACAGAACAGAAGGAGGCATTTGCAATGACTAAAATATCTAGGGGGTTAATATCTAAAGTATACAAGGGCTCAAGGGCCACCTTTCTTTTCAGCCAGTCTCAGCACTGTTTTTGTTCCCATGCTGTTGCAAGGTGACCACTCCAGCTCCAGACTGTGTATCTTCACACAACTGCACCCAAACACAGGAAGCAGCTGTTCCTTGTGTATCTCTTGATATTGTAGAGAAATACTCATAGAAGTCTCCTAGCAGAACTCCCACAGATGAGGACTGGATGACACATCCATGCTCCAGCTGCAAGGGTGGCTGGAAAAACAACTAGTGGGCCTGTTCAGCATCTACAGTGGGAAAGCGTCTGGCCAGCAGGGAATAAGGGTTAGAGAATGGCAGTTGCAGGATTTAGTTCATTTTCATAACACCTGTTCATGCTTCCTGGATGTAACATTCTTGCACCTCTCTGAAGATATTAATTATGCTTATTTTAAAGCTTCTTTCCAGTTCTATTAGCAATGTTTCCTCAAGTGAAATTCTTTTACTCTACTTAAATGTGCTGCTCAGGTATCTGGGGATTATTTACCACAGATCCAGTTTTTCCACCAAAATGCCTACTAGATCGAAAGCTCTACTTCAGCAGCTGAGCTTGGAGTCAGGGTTGTAGTTGAGGGAGGTGCAGATTGATTCCTGAAACACCACAGCCACAGCAATGCAGGATCCGAGCCTTGTCTGCCACCTACACCGCAGCTCAAGGCAATGCCAAATTCTTAACCCACTCAGCAAGGCCAAGGATTGAACCTGCAGCCTTATGGTTTCTAATTGGATTTGTTTCCACTGAGCTACGATGGGAACTCCTCAACAGTGTACTTTTATTTTTACTATAACTGTAAGGAAAAACTCTAAGATGATTAATCCAAAATTAACTTTAAGGTTATTAATCCAAAATTGGGAACCACCAGCACCAGTAGATAGTTCAACAGTACTATTCAATATACTAGAAGAGTTGAAGAGTATTGCTATTTTCCAATAGGAATGGTTCAAGTCTTCCTTTTCTGGTTTAGGTAATACAATGGAATTAAATTATGTACACACAGGAAACACCCGTATCAAGGCTTTCACAGTTGAGCTGTAAGTACAGTCAAGTCACTCTTCTAAACGTCCTTCCTCTGTGAAAACCAAACGCAAAAGAGAATTCAGAAGGAACTGGTCCAGATAACCAACAACTGATGAATGGATAAATAAAACGTAGTCTATCCACATAGTAGAGTATTATTCAGCAATAAAAATGAAAGGGGAATTGATATGTGCTATAACATGGATTGAAAACATTACACTAAGTGAAAGAAACCTGTCACAAAAGACCACATATTGTATGATTCCATTTATATGAAATGTTTAGAAAGGCAAATTTACAGACACAGAAAGGAGATTAATTGTTGCCTAAGGCTGAGGATGCTGGAGAAAAATGAGGAGTTACTGCCAATGGGTACAAGATTTCTTTTCGGAATGATGAAAATGTTCTAAAATTGACTGTGGTGATAGTTGCACAACGCTGTAAATATACTAAAATCCATTTAATTTTACACTTAACTGGGTCAGTTGTACAGTACGTGAATTACATCTCAAAATTTTTTTTCAGAAGGAACTGGTTGCTTACACATCTACCTCTGTGAGACATTCTCAGACTTTTCCTTGGGCCTCTAAAATTACTTCATACTAGCTTGTTTAGAAACCCATCCTATGCAAGAACTGGAGCATTACTAGCCTCACAACCACTTATCAAGGGCTTTGTGGTGTCTACAACTTGTTCCATTTGTTTTTCCTCTACTAAGTATAAGTGAAATTACTAAAAATAAGGATCACAAGTCAGAAAAGGACTCAAAGTGTTAGTGTTATTGTAGCCAGAGGTTAGCAGTGAAGTGACATTATGTTCTGCCTATTGATCTTAGGAGTTCCTCCTCACCAGTAGGGAGCTTATCAAGGGACTGACCATTAAACTTTCACATCTATTACTTCACTTCATTCTTAAAACAACCTTTAGTGGCAGGTACTATAGATCTGTGTTTTACAGATGAGGACACTGAGGATAGTTTAGCAAAGCTAAAGAGCTTGCCAAGAACCCACAATTAGAAAGTTGTGGGAAAAAAAAAAAGAGAAAGTTGTGGAGTCAGTAGAAAGCACCAGGGAATTACACAAACATCAAGGAGAATGAGCAGATAGAAACTTACCTCACCCATGGACAGCTCCAACAAGCATAGCCACTCAGATGTCAACATTCACTGCCCGTGTGCTAGGCACCTGGTAGCTTTATCTTCTCTGGAAGTCTCCATGTTCCCTTGATGCTTTATTTCAGAGGCAATTCTTCCTGAACTTTTTATTACCTCGCTTTGTCTCAAGAGTATTTCACTGTCGCTTGTTTTTTTTTTTTAGGGCCGCACTCGCGGCATAGGGGTCGAATCGGAGCTGTAGCCGCTGGCCTACACCACAGCCACAGGAACACCAGATCCGAGCCACATCTGCAACCTACACCACAGCTCACAGCAACGCCGGATCCTTAACCCACTGAGCAAGGTCAGGGATCGAATCGGCAACCTCATGGTTTCTAGTCAGATTCGTTAACCACTGAGCCACGACGGGAACTCCTCACTGTCACTTTTTGAAGAAACTTCTAAGCCAAATAAACGTACCTTTGCCTGGTGGTCTGCTGCCAGCTAGTAAGTTCTAGGACCTCGTCCCCACCTCTGCTTCTCAGGACCTAAAGAACATTTCTTCAAGATGGAACAACACAAAACCATCAGCATATCATTATATCTGTAAAGTCTAATCAGGGTTTTTTTATATCTCAGGGAGGGTCTTTAAAACTCACATTAATTTTTAGAAATTATAGAGGGTGTGTTGTTTTTTACAGATAAGAGGTTACTGTTTCAGTCAGTTTTAGCCAACTTTACTTTTATTTTATTTTATTTTTGTCTTTTTGCCTTATCTAGGGCCGCACCCGCGGCATATGGAGGTTCCCAGGCTAGAGGTCTAACAGGAGCTATAGCTGCCGGCCTTCACCACAGTCACAGCAACGCGGGATCTGAGCCACATCTGCAACCTACACCACAGCTCACGGCAACACCGGATCCTTAACCCACTGACCAAGGCCAGGGGTCGAACCCGCAACCTCATGGTTCCTAGTCGGATTCGTTAACCACTGAGCCACAACGGGAACTCCAAGTTTTAGCCAACTTTAGTAACTCATACCCGCCCCCCCAACGAACACACACACACACAGACACACACACACACACACACTGAAACACACAGAGTTTCAAGGTTTCTTCCTGCACAATGCTTCTGATCGGCCTGTATTTTACCATTGCTTTTGCCACAGTAAAAAGGCCTATGTAACAGAGGCCTGTTCTCTTGTAACAACAGGACTTGCCTCCAGTTCTTCTGAGTTCTAGCCCAAGTTCTCTTTGCATCAGTCCACACTACAGCTTTTACAGATGATTCTGACATATTATATGCAAAATCTTGACAGAGCTGCACGATTACCAGACAAATAAGCACTCTGCTTTAAGTTGGTAAATCACAAGCTACACTTCTAAAATGTTTCTAGTCTCATTTGTATAATTTAATAATACAGGTATCTGCCAAAACTATAAATAGGAATTTTGAACTGTCGGAGTTCCCATCATGGCTCAGTGGTTAAAGAATCCGACTAGGAACCATGAGGTTACGGGTTTGATCCCTGGCCTCGCTCAGTGGGTTAAGGATCCGGCGTTGCCGTGAGCTGTGGTGTAGGTTGCAGATGCAGCTCGGATCCTGCATTGCTGTGGCTGTGGTGAAGGCCAGCGGCTACAGCTCCTGTTAGACCCCTAGCCTGGGAACCTCCATATGCTGCGGGTGCGGCCCTAGATAAGGCAAAAAGACAAAAAAAAAGAATTTTGAATTGTCGGAATGAATTTTCCTAGTAGATACCGTTTCTTGTACAAGGTGGTAGCATTTTCATTATGTAATGTGTAAAGCAAATGTATTTATAATTTGAGTGACTAATAACAGCTTTTCCTAACATCACACAGCTTCTCTTTGTTATTTTAATCAGATTTAAAGACAGAGATCTTACATATGACTCCTCATAAACCTGGGTATTCAGTTCCATCTAGTATCTACAGATTTTCCTTTTCAAACCACCTCCTTAGAATCCTTTGCAGAGAGCAAAAAACAGAAATTCTGTGCCATTAGATTATAGCCTTCAAATCAGCAGAAGGTAAAAAGTACTCTCTAGATATTATTCCATTTAATCTTCCCCACAACTCTACAGAAATAGATATTATATAACAACAAAAAACCACATTGCCATAAAAGATCAGAGCTAATATTCAAATCGAGATATTCCTAAGAACTCATGTTCTTGATACTACACCAAGATTTAAGAAGCAGACACATTCATGTAACAATACGTCACAACTGTAACATAATTTTTCGTAAAGAAGTATAAATAAAATGCTCCCTGCAACTCATGGTTACTTTCTTTCTTTCTTTTTTCCAGCAGCATATTGAGGTTCCCAGGCTAGGGGTCAAATCAGAGCTGTGGTCACTGGCCTATACCACAGCCATAGCAACATGGGAACCGAGCCACATCTGCGGCCTACACC
Organism: Catagonus wagneri; assembly: GCA_004024745.2. NCBI lineage: Eukaryota > Metazoa > Chordata > Mammalia > Artiodactyla > Tayassuidae > Catagonus > Catagonus wagneri. Next base: position 80,599 of record PVHT020001178.1, on the reverse strand, counting down.
ACCACCTATTCACTAAGACCCGCTTCATGTCTAGGAGGAAGGCAAACAGCTGTAGAACATTTAGAATAAAGTTAAAGTTAAGTGTGTCCTTTAAAAGTAAGAGTAGGAGTTCCTGTCTTGGCTCAGTGGTTAGCGAACCCAACTAGCATCCATGAGGATACAGGTTCGATCCCTGGCCTTGCTCAGTGGGTTAAGGATCTGGCATTGCTATGAGCTGTGGTGTAGGTTGTAGACACAGCTCAGATCCCACGTTGCTGTGGCTCTGGCATAGGCCGGCGGCTATAGCTCTGATTCGATCCCTAGCTTGGGAACCTCCACATTCCGCCAGTGTGGCCCCAAAAGACAAAAAAAAAAAAAAAAAAAAAGAGAATCTGCAAGGTTAAAGATATTTTATAATTTCCTAAGATGTTTTTTTCCCCACTCTCTTGACATTTGCACTGATGATGCAAAAGCAATGATGGGTAAAATGTCTTAGCACAAATCAAGGCAGTGGTACCAAACTGTCCCAGCAGTCACTGTATTCTTTATTGTCACACACTCAGAAAAGGAAAAAAAAAGCCAGTTTAAGTTCCCTTGTTGAGGAAATAAATTGATTTTGTTAAATTTTGGCCCATAAATAGGCCTTTTAAAAAATCTGAGTGAAGAGGTCTCTTATAGCACAGAGGGTTAAGAATCTGGTGTTGTCACTACAGTGGCTTGGGTTGCTACTGTGGCACGGGTTCCACCCTCGGTCTGAGAATTTTTGTATGCCACGGGTACAGCTGAAAAAAAAAAAAAAAGGTCTGACTGATGATACAGGAAACGTGCATAAAGCACTGCACACAGAAGTACGGTCAATGATTGTCTCTTGGAGAAGCACCTGTGTTATTGAGTTTAGCCACTTTTTTTCACAGAACATCACTTTTATTTGAAAGAACAACTGATAGACAAACATGATTCCACAGATGTGGGTAAGTGAGAGACATTTCCTCCAAAATGAAGTGAACTTGTCACTTCAGGGAAAAGAACTATTTGTAGCAACAGGAAAAATGTAAACTTTCAAGCAAAAATGCTATTAAAATACTCCCTTTTCCAGCTACATGTCTGTGTGAAGCTCAATTTTCTACAAGTATTTCAAGTCATAAGAATTTACAAATAATGCGATTCATCTATAAGTATATAAATAAGAAGACGAGGAGTTCCTGTCGTGGCTCAGTGGTTAATGAATCCAACTAGGAACCATGAGGTTGCGGGTTCGATCCCTGGCCTCGCTCTGTGGGTTAAGGATCTGGCATTGCCATGAGCTGTGGTGTAGGTTGCAGAAGTGGCTTGGATCCCGCATTGCTGTGGCTGTAGTGTAGGCTGGTGGCTACAGTTCCTAGCCTGGGAACCTCCATATGCCTCGGATGCGGCCCTAGAAAAGGCAAAAAAACCAAAAATAAATAAATAAGTAAACAAATAAGAAGACAAACACATATTATGTGTTCATAATCCAGTTGTCTTCTGTTAAGCTAAATATTAAAGGCACTGGCAAAAATGTACAAATAATGCCACTCATTAACTTTGTCTTAGGAAATATTCTTCATAAAAATATTAACGTGTAGTGGGTTTATTATTTGTGGATGAAATAATTTTTTTTTGGTCTTTTTGTCCTTTTAGGGCCAAACCTGCAGCATATGGAAGTTCCCAGGCTTGGGGTCAAATCAGACCTATAGCAGCCAGCCTACATCACAGCCACAGGAAAGCAGGATCCAAGCTGCATCTGCAATCTACAGCACAGCTCACAGTAATGCCAGATCCTTAACCCAATGAGTAAGGCTAGGGATAGAAACTGTGTCCTCATGGATACTAGTTGCGTTCGTTACCCCATGCCACGACAGGAACTCCCCTGAAATAATATTTTAAAATTAGTTTTGGAGTTCCCGTTGTAGCTCAGCAGTAACAAATGTAACTAATATCATGAGGATGCAGGTTTGACCCCTGGCCCCACTCAGCGGGTTAATGATCTGGCGTTGCTGTAAGCTGTGGTGTATGTCGCAGACACAGCTCAGACCTGGTGTTGCTGTGGCTGTGGTGCAGGCTGGCAGCTGCAGCTACAATTAGACCCCTAGCCTGGGAACTTCCATATGCCACAGATGTGACCCTAAACATATATATATACATATATATATGTATATATATTAGTTTTAACTTCCAATATCATATTGTTATAACCCACATAACAAAAGCTCTTTGGACCTGCAATAACTAGGAATAAAGGGATCCTAAAACCAACACATTTCAGAACTACTGATTTCAATGTTTATTTTAGTTTTTTTTTTTTGTCTTTTGTCATTTTAGGGCTACACCCGTGGCACGTGGAGGTTCCCAGGCTAGGGGTCTAATCGGACCTACAGCTGCTGGCCTGCACCACAGCCACAGCAACACCAGATCCGAGCCGCGTCTGCGACCTACACCACAGCTCACAGCAACGCTGGATCCTTAACCCACAGAGCAAGGCCAGGTATCGAACCCGCAGCCTCATGGTTCCAAGTCGGATTCACTTCCACTGCACCACAACGTGAACTCCCTATTTTAGCTTTTTACCACAAAAAAGTGTCTACTTTATAGCCAATAAAGTACTGACTTGTTCAGATTATCTTTTTAGCCACAGTTTCTATTACAGAAACTTCTTTTGCTTCTTGACTCCCACATCTTCTCTCTGCATTCACTTTTCTTCTTGTAGAGGTATATCTTCCTTTTTTTTTCCTTTTTTAGGGCCACACCCGCGGCATATGGAGGTTCCCAGGCTAGGGGTTGAATCGGAGCTGTAGCTACTGGCCTACACCACAGCCACAGCCACAGCAACGCCAGATCCAAGCCACGTCTGCAAACTACACCACAGCTCATGGCAACGCCAGATCGTTAACCCACTGAGCAAGGCCAGGGATCAAACCTGCACTTTATGGATACTAGTTGGATTCTTAACCTGCTGAGCCACAATGGGAACTCCTGCATTAATTCCTTATTGTTAATTTAGCTGTAGATAAAGTTCCAGGTTGACCTATTTGCTCTCAGCATTTGAGACATTACTTAATTTCTTGGCCTTTATTGTTGCTGATGAAAAGTCAGCTGACAGTGTAATCGTTGGCCCTTTGTAGATAATGTTTTTCTCCTGTTATCTTTATCTGGAGTCCCACAGTTTCACCATGATGTGTCTGGTGATGCATTTGTCTTTTAACCGACCTGGTCCTCAGGATACACACCAAATCTGAAAACTCATGCATTTTTTTGAATTCTAGAAAATATTCAGTGGTTACCTTCTCAAATATGACTGTCTGCCATCCCCAACTCTTCTCTAGAACAGCGGTCCTCAACTAGGAATGATTTGGCAGTGTCTGAAGACAGTTTTGGTTGTCACAACTGGAAAGGGGATGGGTATCCTACTATCATCAAGGGGAAAGCAGGCATGGATGCTACTAAACATCTTCAAATGCACAGGGCAGGTCTCCACAACAAAGAATTATTTGGCCCCAAACGTCAAAGGTGTTAACGCTTAGAAGTCCTGCTCTAGAACTGCCATTAGGGAAATGTTGGAGTCTTTCAGTTAATCTTTTCATACTTTAGAATTCTTTTCTACTCACTGTCCTGCATTCTAGGAGCATTCGTTTGTATCTTCAAATTCACTGATTCTCTTTTCAATATGTCCACATTACAGTTTCTATGTTTTATTTCAACGATCAATTTTCCATATCCAAAATTCCTGAAAGGCTTTTTAATATGCATTTATTTTATTGCTGCCTATTTTGCTTCATCGCTTTTGTTCTTTTAAAATAGATAACTTTCATATATTTCATTTAAGCACATATCATATTGTCCTAAAATTTTTTTCTAAAAATTATTTTGAACTGGTGTAAATCATGTTCTAAATGATTTATTATTTTTGGAAGTCATTAAGTTACTCAATATCTTTGAATGAAAAGTTTTAGCTAAAGGTTTTGCCTGCTCATTTTTAAATTTTCTCCACTGTCTTTTTCTTATCCCACTATAATTGTCCCTCCAGAGCCTTCAGTTAAGAATTAGATCTTGGGGAGTTCCCATCCTGGCTCAGCGGCTAGTGAACCCGACTAGCATCCATGAGGATGCAGGTTCGATCCCTGGCCTCACTCAGTGGGTTAAGGATCCAGCGTTGCCATGAGCTGTGGTGTAGGTTGCAGACGCGGCTCAGATCCCGCATTGCTGTGGCTGTGGCATAGACCGGCAGCTACAGCTCCGATTCGACCTCTAGCCTGGGAATCTCCATATGCTGTGGGTGCAGCCCTAAAAAGACAGAGACAAAAAAAAAAAAAAAAAAATTAGATCTTGGAGTTCCATGGTGGCCTAGTGGTTAAGACTCAGGACTCAGTACTGTCACTGCTGTGGCTTGGGTTCAATCCCTGGCTAGGGAACTTCTTCATGCCATGGGCAAGCTCAAAAAAAAAAACAAACAAAAAAAAACTACACAGATCTTAAATGAACCAACAGGCTACTTGGCTGTTTTTGATTTTGAAAAAATCAGAAGTGGAGTTCCTTCTGTGGAGCAACAAGATCAGCAGTGTCTCTGCAGCACCAAGATGTAGGTTTGATTCCTGGCCAAGCCAGTGGGTTAAGGGCCCTCCATATGCCTCAGGGCAAAAAACAAAACAAACAAAACCCTAAAAGCCATGTTTTTCTCATTTACTCTCATTAGACCCAGTTTTTCTTTTTTTTTAAGTTGTTTTTTGTTTTGTTTCTTTACAAAACAACAAGCAGAAAATCAACAATTCTACCAGCCTGCTTTCACAAGCTGACGCCCATCCCAGGCCTGGCTTCCTAGCTCTCAAGGAGATCTGTTTACCAACAGAGATCATGGTCCTAGCCACCTGGGTTCCAGACCCAGAGCCTGAGCCTGCACTCAGCAGGAGGGCTTTCTCTTCCATTTTTAGTCACATAAATACATCTGCTTTTATTTTAACCATTTTACTTGTTATTGTTAAGTGTTTGAGACAGAGGAATTGTACAGACATATAAACTCACTTTAGTATCTCAATCAGAAGTCATACCTTATTTGTACATTTAAAAAAAGAGTTTTGCTTTTTTTTGCTTTTTAGGGCTGTACTTGGGGCATATGCAGGTTCCCAGGCTAGGGGTCTAATTGGAGCTGTAGCCGCCGGCCTGCAGCCAGAGCCACAGCAACACCAGATCTGAGCCGCATCTGCGACCTACACCAGAGCTCATGGCAACACCGGATCATTAACCCACTGCGCAAGACCAGGGACCGAACCCACAACCTCATGGTTCCTAGTCGGATTCGTTAACTGCTGCGCCATGATGGGAACTCCTGAGAATGTATTTTGTAATCATAAAAAAATCAAGCTTTAAAAAAACTGTAGCATTTACTGTCTTTACCATAAATTTACTGTAACAGAGGCAAATAAACAAATGGACGACTGCAAAGAAGAGAAAGAGCTAAATATCTGATCATGGGAACAGGAAAAGGCTTCACATTTCAAACAGTTGTTTGCCAGCATCCTGAAATATTTTATGGATGCACTGGAACTAGGAGGCAAGAAGTCACACAAATACTCCGTCACATCTAATGAGCTTGTGAGAAAAGATGAGTGCTGCAATACTTGGTGAAAAGGTCTCATTAGAGATGAAATGTTCCCCTTAGTAGTGCAGTGGGGGCAGTCCTGTATGGGGCGGGGGGGGGGTGCACACATATCTATTTTAGTTTGATTAATCTATGTTTCTTCAGTCTGCTTTGTCCTTTGTTATACATAGAAACTGAGGCAGTGCTGCAGTTCATTAGTAATCATACAAAAGACTAGCAGCAGATGGGGAAGCATCAGCTGGGCTGGGGGCTCACAGACAACAGTGATGAGAGCAAAGTGGTCCCCAATGAACTTGATGTCACATAGGCCAGGAAAGAGGGTCAGTTCTGAAAGCCGGCATATGGCCGAGAAGACAGAAATAATACATGTGCTCAGATACTAAAACTACATGAAAATCAGAATGAGTTCAACAAATGAGGGCAAGGAGGAAGTCAGTCACAAGCCTGAGGTTTAGCTGGGTTTGGGGTGAGACTGAGCGGCAGTGGAAATAAGAGATCCAGGTCAGACAGGGAGCCATACATGTAAGTCCATACATTCAAAGCGTTAGACCCTATCACCAATGTGGATTCATGAAATTAAATGTTAGATACTTTAGTGCAATGCTCTAGTTCTATTTTTTAGTATTGTAAGTAGGCAGCAAACTATAGAAACCTGCCTAACTTTTAAAGAAAGAAGCAATTTGCACACAAAAAGAGACATGAATATAAATTCAAAGTGTTATTAAAAAGACAAGTTCATTCTTTTGTCTCTTAGCTGTCAGTTAACTTAAAATAGAAAAACTTTTAAAATAATGGACTCTAGACTCAATGGTACTATTAACTTTTTCAAAAAACAACAAAAAAATCTACTTTAGATACAAATTTCTTGGTCAAGTAAAACCAAGAGATCGATCACTGTATTACAGAAACAATTCCATATAGAATAATCTCAACTTTTAAGTAAAAGTTTCCTCCCACCAACTCCAAAAAATAAAATCTTCATAAGTTAGCCTCATAAAGATTATGTCTGGACAAGAAATGCCCGATTAAAACACATGTAATCCCAAGGTGCTGAGTTCTAAATGGTTATAAACACTAAGGACAAGGAACTAGCTAGTCAGGATGGCTGCCGGTTTGAATTATTGCCTGCAAGGGTAATAGCAGTGTCGTATTAAACATTTACTCAGGGCCTCTTATTTTAAGTAGTTGGGGAGGAGAAAAACCTTAAATATTAATTTTATTGCTTATTCATCAAATATTTTTTGAGTCCATATTATGGACCCAAACACCGTGCTAGGCACTAGATTTGTCTCTCAAGGAGTTTGCCATGAATTATATTGTTAATAAAAGCAACAATATTAACAAAAATTAAATTGTATGCTGTGTGCCAGATATTGTACTGGATGTTTTACATTTAGTATTTCACTTAATCCCATTTTAAAGGTGAGAAAACTCAGGCTTAGAGGTCAAGTAATCTGCCCAAGTTCACTGTTAGGATCTGATGCTGAAATCAGAACTCCAGGAGACCCTGTCGTGGCTCAGTGGAAACGAATCTGACTAGCATCCATGAGGACACAGGTTTGATCCCTAGCCTTGTTCAGTGGGTTAAGGGCCAGCGTTGCCATGAGCTGTGGTTAGGTCAAAGACATGGCTCCGATCTGGCATGGCTGTGGCTGTGTGTAGCCCAGTGGCTATAGCTCTCATTCGACCTCAGATGCTGTAGGTGCAGCACTAAAAAAAGAAAAGAAATTTGAACTCCAAACTGTTCCAGAGCCCTAAATTCTAACCATTACACAAATTACTCTAGTAAGGGAGTTAAAGACATAAAAAGTGTAATTACTATATAAGGTCAACACTGTAAAAGGAAAAAGGAAATGGAGATAATTAAGTACATTCAAAAAGACAAATTTCTCAGAACTCCCATCATGGCTCAGGGAAAATGAATCTGACTAGTATCCACAAGGAAGTAAGTTCGATCCCTGACCTTGCTCAGTGGGTTAAGGATCTGGCGTTGCAGTGAGCTGTGGTATAAGTCACAGATGTGGCTCGGATCCTGCGGTACTGTGTCTGTGGCACAGGCCAGTGGCTGCAGCTCTGATTTGACCCTTGGCCTGGGAACTTCCATATGCCACAGGTATGACTCTAAAAAGACAGGCAAAACAAACAAAAAACACAACAGAGAAATGCCTGGAAGATATGCATCAAAATATTAACATGTTATCTCTGGATGGCTGGATCAGGGGAAAGTTCTGGTTTCTTCTTATTCATTAAATTGTACTAAAGTTCCCCATTTCATTGCCTTAGGACTTGTTGCTCTCCCATTGCCTCAAATACTCCTTTTTTTTCCCCCAGATCAGGGACTGAACCTGGGCTGCAGCAATGAAAGTGATAAATCCTAACCACTAGACCACCAGGGAACTCCCCTGAAATACTCTTAACCTATCTTCTTCACAAGGCTAGGTCCATCGCTGCAGGACTGTCTCTTTCTCATTATTAGATACAACTCACATATAATTTATTTCCTCAGAAAGATCTTCCTTGCTCTTCCAATCTATTGCAGTCCCATCCCCACCAATCACTATTATTTTATTGTCTTACTGTATTCATGACACTTTATCAGTATCTGAAACTCAAAATTATCTTATTTTTTCCACACTAGAATGGAAGCTTGATGAGAAGAGGGGCTTGGCCCTTTTGTTTCAATGCTGTATCTACTGCAGGACCATGAAGCATATCTTGGCATGTAATACTTCTTGAAAAATGAATATGCATAAACCAATTTTATAATTTAAAAAACCTATTTCCATTTGAAAAATGAAAGAAATAAAAGCAGACAGAATTAGCTTAAAAAGTGAGGAGTTCCTGCTGTGCCTGTAGTGGGTTAAAAATCTGACTGCAGGAGTTCCCATTGTGACTCAGTTTGTTAAGAACCTGACTAGTATCCATGAGAATGTAGGTTCGATCCTTGGCCTTGCTCACTAGATTAAAGGATCCAGCGCTCCTGCAGTTGTGACGTGGATTCAGTCCCTAGCCCAGGAACTTCTATTTGTCCCAGTTGCCGCAAATTTCTTAAAAAGTGAAAGAACTATATACTATGTTACTGGAGTTCCCATTGTGGCTCAATGGTAATGAACCTGGCTAGTATCAAGGAGGATGTGGGTTGGATCCCTGGACTCCAACTGTGCGTTAAGGATCCAGCGCTGCTGTGAGCTGCGGTGTTAAGTCGCAGGCGGGGCTTGGATGTTGCATTGCTATAACTGTGGCATAGGCAGGCAGCTGCAGCTCCTACTCGACCCCTAGCCTGGAAACTTCCATTGCCAGGGATGTGGTCCTAAAGAGACAAAAAAAAAAAAAAAAAAAAAAACTATAATAAGATATCAATTTTTATGCACATTTAAGGCGAAAGTGTGAGAGCCTTAAACGTTGGAAAGGATATGGATCAATGGGAACTCTCATACATCATTTGTGGGGTACAAATCAATTCAACTAGTTTAGAAAACAATGTAACATTCTCTTATGAAGTTTATCATTTTCATAACCTATTACTCAGCAATTCCACTCCTGGAGAAACCACTTAATAGGTGTACCAAGAGACAAAGATTATAATGTTCATAGCAACAATGTAATGGCAAAAGACTCGAATCCTTAATAGCCATACCCACAGCATCTGGGCCAGGGATTGAGGCCAAGCCACTGCAAGGACAATGCCAGATCCTTATCCCACTGAGCCATGAGGGAACTCCTGAAATATCATATTTTAAGGAACTAAGTACTTGCTACTAATTTGGGTGGGTTACAGGTTCTAATCTGCCCCATCCTGCACCTTCTTCAAACAGTTGCATCAAGCAGTTCATCTCTCTGCATCTCTGTTAACTGAGGTTAGACTACACCTTTAAGGTGCCTTCTAATTCTTTTTTCATTCCCAGGCTAGGAGTCAAATCAGAGCGTCAGCTGCCTGCCTATGCCACAGTCACAGTAACATGGGATCCAAGTCACAACTGTGACCTACACCACAGCTCATGGCAAGTGGGATTCTTAACCCACTGAGCGAGGCCAGGGATTGAACCTGCATCTTCATGGATCCTAGTTGGGTTTGTTACCCCTGTGCCGCAATAGGAACTCCTAGTTCCAATATCTTTTTCGTTTGTTGTTTTTATTTTGTTTTTCTTTTTTTGTTTTGTTTTGGGTTGTATTTTTTTGTCTTTTTGTCTTTTTAGGGCCACACCCGTGGCATACGGAGGTTCCCAGGCTGTAGCTGCCAGCCTAAACCAGAGCCATAGCAACGCAGGATCCGAGCTGTGTCTGCAACCTACACCACAGCTCAAGGCAACGCCAGATCCTTAACCCACTGAGCAAGGCCAGCAATCAAACCTGGTCCTCATGGATGCTAGACTGAGCCACGACGGGAACTCCAATTTTTGTTTTTCTTTTTAGGCCACACCTATGGCATGGCATTTGGAAGTCTCAGGCTGGGGGTTAATTCAGAGCTTCAGCAACACCAGATCTGAGCCATATCTGCGAACTGCACCACAGGTTGTGGCAACACCGGATCCTTTACCCACTGAGCAAGGCCAGAGATCAAACCCACGTGGTCATAGACACTAGGTCGGGTTCTTAACCCACTGAGCCACAACAGGAACTCCCTGGTTCTAATATCTTACAATTCCACAAAAACACTCATTTTAAGGAGGATAATAAAAACCAGATACAGTGACCCCAAATGTAAAAGGTTTAACCTTGCTAGGCTTAATCTAAAACACAAGCTAAATATGTCCTGTGTTTTCCAGGACTAGTGTTCTCCCACTAATCGAGCAGAGTGCTGTTTAACAGTGCCTCATTCAAGAGAGAAAATACCAAGTTTGAGTCAGAGAAGCAATTCAAAGAGGTCATACGCAATGAGGGCCAGGGAGAACAAGAGCAGGATAGAGGCAATCTGGATAAATATCCAAGGAAATTCCCTAACAAGAATTTCCTTTCATAGATGTTAAAATCTATTATTTGTATCTCTTTTAACTACTTCCTACCTACTTTTTTTAAGTTAGGTGAAAACAAAACACCTCAAAGTTAGTTTTTAACTGTGCAAAGGGGCTCATAAATATTTTTGAATGAAATTAGAATTTCTGTCTATATCCATAAAATAGAGAGATCTTTACTTTTTTTTTCGGTAATACAAAAGACCTAAAGGTACTTGGTCATGAATATAAATTCTAGTACATTTCTAGATTTTGTACTTTTATCTAAAAGTATAATTAGTTTGATGAAAGTTATAGAAGATGATACACAGTACCTACTACAGGGGAAGTTTCTGTACCACCAATTTGATAAGGCATATTATATTAGGAAAGTCCTACATATATATTTCATTTTCAAATTATGAAGTGCTTCTGGTAATAAGTATGTACACTGAAAATAAAATTCTAAATTTCAAAAATATTTTAAGTATCAGAGCGAAGTTTTAGTACTCCATAGTAACAACCAATGTAATAAATTGTCAAGTTATGGAGTTCCCGTTGTGGTACAGAGGAAACAAATCTGACTAAGAACCATGAGGTTGCAGGTTTAATCCCTGGCTTTGCTCAGTGGGTTAAGGATCTGGCGTTGCCGTGAGCTGTGGTGTAGGTTGCAGACGCAGCTCAGATCCCGTGTTGCTGTGGCATAGTCCGGCGGCTACAGCTCTGATTTGACCCCTAGCCTGGAACCTCCATATGCTGGGGGTGTGGCTCTAAAAGGACAAAAGACCAAAAAAAAAAAAAAATTGTCAAGTTACATCATTTTTTTAAGCAACTAAGCATTAACTCCAGGATACATCTCATGTTTCATAAGAAAGAACGCTTTCCAAAGACAGGGGAAAGGAAAAGCTTTCCAGCAAAAACTCAGTCATTTTTTAATGATTATGAACAAAATCCCCCAAAAGAGAAGATATAAAAGCATAAGCAGACAAGTGCCAATTCTCCCCCCCCCCCGCCTTTTTTTGGTGTATGTGTGCTTTTTAGGGCTGCACCCACAGCATCTAGAAGTTCCCAGGCTAGGGGTCAAATCGGACCTACAGCTGCCAGCCAATACCACAGCTCACAGCAGTGCTGGATCCTTAACCCAGCATTGGGTTAAGTGATGCCAGGGATCGAATCCAAATCCTTACAGATACTAGCTGGATTCGTTTCCGCTATGCCACAACAGGAACTCCAGACAAGTACCAAAACACTTTATTCATTCACTAACTTTACCAGAATGAAATACTCAGGGAAGGACTTGAGTATTAAAATATACCTGATAATACCTGGTTGTTGGTGCTTTTGGCACCTTGTATTTTAAAAAGTTGAGGTGGCCCAGATGAGGAAAAAAAAAAAGTATCTATAATTTATTTTAAAATTCTTCAGTATTTGCAATGTGGTAAAAAGTATTATTCCAGTTAAGTTATTGCCCAGGTGCTAATCTAGAATGCTCAGTCCCTGAGCAGACTACTGGTGTTCTCATCAGGAAACACAGAACCAGAAGCTACACCTACAGGCCAATCTGACATCTTAGTTATGTGGATCAGCTAAACCTACTTTACACTCCCCAATCATGCAAAAACAGACTGGATAAGAATTGCATGAGGCCTATATCCTTTGCTCTTAGATTTCATACTCTAGGCTAAATCCCCATAGGATCCTGGATCAAAAGTTAATTTTGGCTGAGTTTGCCCAATTCTTTTTCCTATGAGGGAGAGCCTCCACTGAAGTTTCAGTACCTTCTCTGAGTTCTCTTTTCATGCTACATGGTAGCTGGATTACCTAAAGGACAGAGAGCTGCTATTTGCTTAGATCAATTTGCTTCTTTCACTTGGACAGAAGATAAATGCTTGCCGTGCAAACACTGGCCTTTACTACGTGCTGCTTTCTCTGTAATGGACAACCTTTCTCCCACTCCATCCACTATTGCCCAACATCCTTCGAGACTCATTTATCACTTCTATATAGGGCCCTCTTCAACCACCACCACCAGCCTAAGTTAAGAAGTACTCCCTTTCTATTTTTACAGCCCTTTGCACACTATTACACCAAACTGTTTTAAACCAAATTTTTTCCATTATGGTTGATTTACCATGTTCTGTCAATTTCTACTGTACAGCAAAGTGACCCAGTCATACACGTATACGTACGTATTCCTTTTCTCACATTATCCTCCATCATGTTCCATCACAAGTGACTAGATATAGTTCCCTCACACCATGCGCAAAAATAAACTCAAAACGGTTTAAAGATTTAAACATAAGACAAGACACCATAAAACTCCTAGAAGAGAATATAGGCAAAACATTCTCTGACATCAACCGTATAAACGTTTTATTTTCTTAGGTCAATCTTCCAAGGCAGGAGTTCCCGTCGTGGCTCAGTGGTTAACAAATCCGACTAAGAACCATGAGGTTGCGGGTTCAATCCCTGGCCTTGCTCAGTGGGTTAAGGATCCAGTGTTGCCGTGAGCTGTGGTGTAGGTTGCAGACATGGCTCGGATCTGGCGTTGCTGTGGCTGTGGCGAAGGCCGGCAGCTACAGCTCCTGTTAGACCCCTAGCCTGGGAACCTCCATATGCCGCAGGTGCGACTCTAGACAAAGACAAAAAAACAAAAACAAACAAACAAAAACTTCCAAGGCAACAGAAATAAGAGCAAAAATAAAATCAATGGGACCTAATCAAACTGACAAGCTTTTGCACAGCAATGGAAACAATAAAAAAAAAAAAAAGACAACCTATGGAATGGGAGAAAATAATTTCAAAGAACGCAACTGACAAGGGCTTAATCTCTAAAACATACAAACAACTTATACAACAGCAAAACAAAAACAAAAACAAAAACAAAAACACAACAATCCAGAGCTTCTGTCGTGGCTCAGTAGAAACGAATCTGACTAGCATCCATAAGGATGTAGGTTTGATCCCTGGCCTTGCTCCCTGGGTTAAGGATCCAGCATTGCCATGAGCTGTGGTGTAAGTCACAGACTTGGCTCGGACCTGGTGTTGCTGTGGCTGTGGCATAGGCCAGTGGCTACAGCTCCGATTAGACCTGGGAACCTCCACATGCCGCCCATGCGGCCCTAAAAAGACAAAAAAAAAAAAAAAAAAAAAAAAAAAAAAAAAAAAAAAAAAAAAAAAAAAAAAAAACAACTGAAAAATGGGCAAAAGACCTGAATTACACATTTCTCCATGTCTTAGCTGCTGTGAATAATGCTGCAGTGAACATACAGGTGCATGTATCTTTTTCAAGGAAAGTTTTGTCGGGATATATGCCCAAGACATTTTTGCAGAGAGGATATACAGTGGCCAACAAGCACATGAAAAAAATGCTCAACATCACTAATTATTAGAGAAATGCAAATCAAAACCACTGTGAGGTACCACCTCACACCTGTCAGAATGGCCTTCATTAACAAGTCAACAAATAACAAAAGCTGGAGAGGGTGTGGAGAAAAGGGCACACTCCTGCACTGTTGGTGGAAATGTAACGGTACAACCACTATGGAAAAGAGTATGGAGGTACCTCAGAAAACTAAATATTAAACTATCCTATGACCCAGCAATCCCACTCTTGGGCATACACCCAGACAAAACTTTCACTGAAAAAGATACACCACATTTTACATTGCTAAAACCACTGTTTCTTCTAATGGACTATGTGCTCCATGAAAACACATGCCATTTTCTTCACTATAATATTAATATTGCAAACATACATAGTATATCCACATATCCACCAGCTAGCTTTAGCATTTTGCTGTATTTGCTGCAGATCTTTAAGAAATAAAACATGATATATACAACTGAAGCACTTTGTTTACACCCACCCCCAAAAAAGAGATAACGGTATCCTGTATTTGGTATTTACCATTCCCATGCAGGTCTCCATACTTTTGTTACATAGTATCTATACGCAAAAAATACTCAAGGGTTGCATGTTTCCAACACTTGTCATGATATTGTACATACCTTTATGCAACTTGCTTTTTTCACGTACTGTTTAACTACTGTATTATTCTGTATGTCCCTATACATAAATTATCCATTCCTCTATTGATATTCCAGTTGTTTCAAATTTTTCAGTTACAAATAATACAATAAATATGTATACATCTCCTTGTGTACATGTCTGGTTTTCTAAGACATGTATCTATAAGCAGAACTTGTGGATCTAGGAATATGTACATCTACAACTTTATTGAATCTTGCCACCTGGCTTTCAAAAGTGAATGAAATTGTTTATTCTGTGTGGCAATATCTACTAAGAGGTCCAAAATATTAATTCTCCCCTTCTTCAAAAACAGATCCTCCGAGTTTTAGATGGGTGCTTAGACAGGTAGAATATATACTATCATTTCTCAAAATTTCCTTTAACTATCTGTGATCTATGCTGATGTTCTGGCCAGTGGCACATATGTAGAAGCTGGGCCACTTCTAGGTCATACCCTTGAAAAGATGAGATGAGCCCTCCCCCTTCCTAATTGGTATGTGGATATGACGACCATAGCTGGAGTAGCTATCATGAAACCAAAGAATTAAGGTGCCTACCAAAGTTAATAGATCAAAAAACTAAAAAGACCCTGTATCACAATCACTTTTTCAGCTATGCTTGGACTGTTACGAGAGAAAGTTCTTTATTAAACCATGTACACAATAGCCAAAACATGCAACCTATTCACTGAAAGTGCGTAAGAGCATATGCTGTTTCACATCTTTGTCAACATTTTTATCATCAGGATTTAATTTTTGCCAAACTGATACAGGCTTTTGAAATGGTATTCCATTACTGTCCTAACCTGCATTTTTATGACTACTAGTAAAGTTGGGTCATGTTTTCATGTTAATTGGCCATTCTAGACTTTCGTGAACTCTCAGTTGATACCCTTTGCCCATTTTTCCATTGGAAATATCCTTCCTTATCAACTAAAAGCTTTAAATATTCTGGATATATATACATTGCAAAAAACCTCTTCCTGACTTAATCTTACTCTTCTGGGCTGATTTCAGTTTTCCTATCTGCCAAACAAAGAGGTTACCATGGTTTTACAGTATCTGTCATTTGAAAGGAGACTGGGAACAAAATTCTCAGCTCTGAATATGAAGACTTTCAGAAAAGCATTCAGGATTTGCAAACAAACTTCTAAAATACTACATGATGGATTTTTCTTATAAAAGGCACACAATTAAAAAAAAAGAGGAATTCTAGAGACTGATATTGTCCTCAAAAAATCAGAAGAACAAAAGGATGGAATAAAAGCAGGCACAGTGAGAAAAAGACACAGGGAGACAGACTGACTGACTCTAAGGTGAGGGGAAAAAAAAAACACTTAAGAAAATGTAATCACGATACATTTCTTGGCCTTTCCAATGTGTGTGTGTGTGTGTATATATATAGATTTTTTTTTTTTTGCTTTTTAGTGCCACATCCACAGCATATGGAGGTTCCCAGGCTAGGCGTCTAATTGGAGCTACAGCTGCTAGACTACGCCACAGCCACAGCAATACGGGATCTGAACCATGTCTGAAACCTGCACCACAGCTCACGGCAATGCCAGATCCTTAGCCCACTGAGCGAGGCCAGGGATCGAAACCACAAACTCACGGTTCCTAGTTGGATTCGTTTCCGCTGCACCACGATGGGAACTCCTATTGTCGATTTCTAATTAAAAAATCAATCCACAGGAGCTCCCTCTGTGGTACAACAGAATTGACACCATTCAGTCCCTAGCCCAGCACAGTGGGTTAAAAGACTCAGCATTGTGACAGCTGCGGTGTAGGTCACAATTTCAGCTCAGATCTGATCCCTGGCCAGGGAACTCCATATACCACAGGGTGGCCAAAACACGTTAAATTATGTTTATAGAACAAAATGCAAGTATCTGAACCTTCACACTGCTTAAATGTCCAAAGAATTAAAAGGTGGAGGAGTTCCCATTGTGGCTCAGTGGTTAACGTATCCGACCAGGAACCATGAGGTTGTGGGTTCCATCCCTGGCCTTGCCCAGTGCGTTGGGTATCCGGCGTTGCTGTGGGCTGTGGTGTAGGTCGCAGATGCGGCTCGGATCCCTCATTGCTGGGGCTGTAGCGTAGGCTGGCAGCTACAGCTCCGATTGGATCCCTAGCCTGGGAACCTCCATATGCCTCGGTTGAGGCCCTAGGAAAAAAAAAAAAAAAAAAGTGAAAAGTGGGGGAAAAAAAGGATGATGATACTTTCTTAAGCAAGGAGTTGAGATATTGCCTTAATTGACGGAACAAGGAATAAAAATGTCACAGAAATAACAAATGATGGAACAAAAAGTGAAATAATTACATAAAGGAGGAACATGTGGTAGAGACGTAACAAATGAGCTAAATAAATCCTTACCTAAGACAGTGAAAATCAACAGAAATATTTTTTTTGGCCTCGTCCACAGCATTCCTAAGTTCCCAGTTCATGGAACCAGGCCACCACGGCTGTAATCAAAGTCACAGTATTTGGAATTTCCCAGTTCATGGAACCAGGTCACCACAGCTGTAATCAAAGTCACAGCAGTGACAGCGCCAGGTCCTTAATGTGCTGAACCACAAGGGAACCCCAACAGATTTTTTTTTTTTAATGGCCACACCCACAGAAAACGGAAGTTCCTGGGACAAGTTAATTGAATACAACGGATTATTAAGTGCCTCTCTTTAAGTACCATTCATCAGCATGCTAGGTTCTAGGAATGCAAACAAGACACTTAGCTACCTTCAAAGAATTTGCAGTCCAGTCCAAATAGGTAACATTAACGGCTGAGTAATTAGTATAATGGAACCACGTCTGTAGGCCATCTTGAGGCTCAGGGATTTATAAGAGGAAATAACCTCTAAACTAAAATTTGCTAAGTGTAAAGATGAGGCTGTCAACAAGGAGGGTAAAGGAAGGAGACAGAGCATTCAGGCAAAGAGAAATAAAGAATTTGGACTGAGCGCCAATGGGGAATGGAAAGAAATGAAACTAAGAAGATAAACAGGGGTCAGGTTATGAAAGGTCTTCTAAGACAATACATGGAGAAGTAAAACCTGATTATCACTTTTTTTTTTTTGGACGCAAGCTGCTTCCGTGACAACTCTTGATCCTTAACCCGCTATGCCACAAGAGAACCAACTCCCTGAGTATCACTCTTGACTCCTACCCTTTACATCATTTCCAATCATTCAGGTTTTACCCTGAAGTAAAAGAGTCATTAAGGAGTTCCCTTCGTGGCTCAGTGGTTAACGAATCCGACTAAGAACCATGAGGTTGCGGGTTCGATCCCTGGCCTTGCTCAGTGGGTTAAGGATCCGGCGTTGCCGTGAGCTGTGGCGTAAGTCGCAGAGGCAGCTCGGATCCTGTGTTCCTGTGGTGCAGGCCAGCGGCTCCAGTTCCGACTGGACCCCTAGCCTGGGAACCTCCATACGCCGTGGGTGCAGCCCTAAAAAAAAAACACCTAAACTCAGTAAGTAACCAACCTAATTTAAAAAGGAGATACATGCATATGAAAAATGCCTCACATTTTGTTATGAGGGAAATGCAAAGTAAAATGAAATGCCACTACACACCTATTAGATTGGCAAAATCCAGAATACTGATACTACCCAATACCACCAACGATGCAGAGCAAGAGGAACCCCCATCCATAGCTGGTGGGAATGAAAATAGCACAGACACCCTGCAAGCGTTCAGCATACTGCTACACACCTATTAGATGGGCGAAATCCAGAATACTCACACTACCCAATATCACCAAGGATGCAGAGCAAGAGGAACCCCCATACATAGCCTGTGGGAATGAAAACGGCACACACACTACAAGAGTTCGGCAGTTTCTTATGGAACTAAACATTTTTAACATACAATCCAGCAATTACATTTCTTGACACTTATTCCAAGGAATCAACATAAAAATCTACACATGGATGTTTACAGCAGCTTTACTCTTAACTGTCAAACCCTGGAAGCAACTAAGATGTCCTTCAGTAGATGAATGGATAAACTGCGGTACATCCAACAGAACATTATTCAGCACTAAAGAGAGATTAGCTAACAATCCATTAGAAGACACGGGAGAAACTTAAACACGTACAGTTGTGTGAGGCAATATACTGCATGATCCCAACTGTATGACATTCTGGAAAAAGTAAAGCTGTGAAAAGAATAAAAAGATCAGTGACTGCTAGGGATGGGAGTTGGAGAGATGAATATGCAGAGCATATGAAACTTTCAGGGCAGTAAAAAAACTCTTTATTACAATGAGTGATATATATCATGCATTTATGCAAACCCATAGAATGTACAACACCAAGAGCACACCCTGTGGTAAACTAAGGACTTTCTGGATGATTATGATGTATCAGTATAGGTTCATCCATGGTTTAAAAAAAAAAAAAAGGGTAACATTCTGGCGAATGATACTGCTGATGGGAGAGGATATATACACGTGGGGGCAGAGGATATATAAGAAATCCCTGTATCTTCTTCTCAATTGCGTTGTACACCTAAAACTGCTCTAATAAAATCAACTCCTAAAAAGGGGGGGGAGGTGAGTTGGTGGAATTCTAGAGCATAGTAAAAGAGGAAAAGGGGTTAGCCATAAAGACTCAGACACCCAGTCCAAAGCGATAGAGGGTATAAGCACAGGTTATTTTACAGATATGATACCTAAAAGTTAGACTTTTAGGGAGTTCCCTAGTGGCCCAGTGGTTAAGATTTCACATTGTCACTGCCATGGCACAGATTTGATTCCGGGCCCAGAAATTCCTGCATGGCACAGGCACAGCCAAAAAAAAAAAAGATTCGGCTTTTATTACCTCATGAATTAAGAAGTCATGAGACAAGTCCATGTGTGGTAGCTGGGGGTGGTTTTGGAAGCAGACAAGTATTTAAAGCGATATGGGATCACTCGTTATTACAGAAATGCAAACCAAGACCACTATAAGATACCACCTTACACCAGCCAGAATGGCCATCATCAAAAAGCCTACAAACAAGAAGTGCTGGAGAGGGTGTGGAGAAAAAGGATCCCTATTACACTGTTGGTGAGAATGCAAAGTGGTGCAACGACTGTGGAAAACAGTATGGAGATTCCTTAGAAAACTAAAAAAATAGAATTACCATTTGATCCAGCAATCCCACTCCAGGGCATCTATCCAGAGAAACCCATGACTCGAAAAGACACATGCACTCCAGTGTTCAATGCAGCACTCCATACAATAGCCAAGTCCTGGAAACAACTTAAATGCCCATCAACAGAGGAGTGGATAGGGAATATTGGTACATATACACAATGGAGTATTACTCAGCCATTAAAAGGAACAAAATAACCATTTACAGTAACATGAATGGACCTAGAAATTATCATGCGAAGTGAAGCCAGTCAGACAATGAGACACCAACATCAAATGCTACCCCTTACATGCGGAAACTAAAAAAAGGGACACAGTGAACTTCTTTGCAGAACAGATACTGACTCACAGACTGGAAAACTTATGGCTTCCATGAGACAAGCTGGGGTGGAGGGATGCCTGAGCTTTTGGGATGGAAATGCTATAAAATTTGGTTATGACGATTTTTTTTTTTTTTTTTTGTCTTTTTGCCTTTATGTGGAGCTGCACCCGCGGCATATGGAGGTTCCCAGGCTAGGGGTCTAATTGGAGCTGTAGCCGCCGGCCTATGCCACAGCCACAGCCACATGGGATCCGAACCGCGTTTGCAACCTATACCACAGCTCACAGCAACGACGGATCATTAACCCACTGAGCAAGGCCAGGGATCGAACCCGCAACCCCGTGGTTCCTAGTCAGATTCGTTAACCACTGCACCACGACGGGAACTCCAGTTTTGTTTTCAATAACTTGCTACCCCCACCTCAACTTCACCCTTTCCACTGGCATGACAGAGAAAGCTAAGTCCTATTACATGTAGTAACTTTTTCTCATAAACCTAGGGAAATTACTACCACCATATTAGAGAAGTTAACTTGTTCAAGATTCTAAAAATGATGGGGATGGATTTGATTGCAAGGCCTAATTTTATATGCTTAGTCTAAAACCACTATACTACTTCTGACAACATCGGTTTGTTCAACTTGAACACTTAACCACCATCACCCCATATGCAATCTAAAACCTCATTTACCCTTTAAAGTTTCTTACAATACATATTAAATAAAAGTAACTTCTGCTTCCTAAGGCACACCAAAAATTACTCAGGACAGCTGATACATACCATTGTTAATTCATTCTCAGTATAATTTGCTTTGGATACAATTTAATAAAATGGGCTCAGACAAGGATCATATATAATAAATAAGTTTATTCATCTTTGCAAATAACAGGCACTCAAAAGTTTGTTAATAGTCAATTTCATCTTGGGAAAAAAAGAGCTTTGCTTTCAATAACGAAGAAGCAAAAATTTCTCAACTTTTAGATGAAAACACAAATTAAAAATTGCTTCAGGTAAGAGAATAAGGCACCATTTTTCTAGTGGTAGTTTTGGCTTAGAGCCTAGCAAAGAACACCCCCTAGACCAACTCAAAAGAGGAAAAAACCCCTCAAAGCCTTTTGAGAGCTCTAGTTATCATACAGCTCCACCCAAGCAGGAACATCTCTTCCACCCAAACCCTACCAGTGAATAATTTAATATGGTGAAATACTGTTAAGCGTGGTCATCCATTTCATTTTTCTTAGGTATTAGCTTCTAGGTGGTATGTCAAAGTGACAAAATGCACTACTATATAAGAACGCTTTATTTTAAAATATACTCCTGCAACAAAACCTAAGTATAACTCTTAGTGTTTTAAAGCTTGTGAAAGTTTTAAAGTTAGTATTTAATTATAATCTTTAAGTCAATGAGTTCACTTCATTACATTAAAAATTATGCTGGAGTTCCTGTCGTGGCTCAGCGGTAATGAACCCGACTAGGATCCATGTGGACCCAGGTTCCATCCCTGGCTTAGCTCAGTGGGTTAAGGATCCGATATTGCCATGAGCTGTGGTGTAGGTTGCATATCAGGCTCCGATCTGGCACTGCTGTGGCATAAGCGGCAGCTGTAGCTCCAATTTCACCTCTAGCCTGGGCACTTCCATCTGCTGAGGATGTGGTCCTGAAAAGAACAGAAAATTATGGTAGTTAAAATTTTTTTGGTTAGCTAGACCATTTAATCACACACACAGAGTAGCATCAATCCTTCTTTGTTTCACTCAGGTCCTCCTTACCACCACACCCCTTGAATGACTTGCTCTTCAATTCACTCCTTGTCAGTACAATGACTGAACAAAGCCTGGAGACTGAGCGGAGGGAAGTCGTCTCCCCCTCTCCCTCCTTACAACCCTTTGAGATCTTGCACTTCATAAAATAACACTATACCAGTTTGGAAAGAAACAGACATACCACACTCAAATATAAATCACCTTTCCTGCTGTAGCAAATGAATGTTTTCACTTTAACTTCCATTTACTACCTTCTTATCAATAGTCATGGTATCCCAGGGATATTCCCAAATCTCACCACCTTTTCCCCTTTAATTAAAAAGTACTGCTTCCATGAAAATCCAACACAGGCTTAATAACATTTTACTATTATATTCCTACAATATTCCTGGAAGAGCACAATGATTTTTTTCCCATTTTTGATCAGGTGCTACTGTCAGTTTTAACTGGAGCTGAAGAATAAAAAGCTTAAGTAAACTCAAAGTCATCACTGGGTTTTAAGATAGGGACATTTAGATAATTCTTCATGAAGATATTTTCTTTACCTGTCACTAAATATCTACTCTGAAAAAAAGCTTGACATATAAAATTAGCAAAGCATCATATAAAATAAAAACAAACCAGACAAAGGAGTAAGGTATATTTCAATTTAATCAGTGTGCACACAAATTTGTAAAAAGAATGACACACATACATTAAATTGCAAAGCAGATTCAAGAATTCCTATCCTCGTCTAGGTATCTTAAACCATGGAAATTTGGCTGCTTTCATCACTATTACATGCATTTAAAGTTACATACTTACCAAATTTTCAGTGTCTGCTTATCCTTGCTATGAAATGACAGAGTTCCTTAGAAATTTACTTCATTTTAAATCTTAAAGACATAAATTGAGGGTCCATACTTTGTTTAGCGCTTATCTAGAAGAATACATCACCATTATCACATACTCAGATATAAATTTTCAGATTTTAGATTATCATTGTTCATACTTTTTAAAAAGCATGAACTGTTTATTATTGACTTACAAAGATCACAGCAGGAAATACAATGTGAAAACATCCTTAGTATATATTGACATTAGCTAGGATGTGGCTAAAAGCTGGAGAGAAAAAATATCCATGTGTTACAATGAGGGAGGGGATTAAACAGGGAATGAAGGAGTTAGAAATATACTCAGGCTAATTTTCACTGGTATACACAGTCCAGAAACCAGTATTCCAACAAGTTTTTCATGCAAGGTTAGAGTGATGTAAGAACACACTGGAAATTTTCAAGCCTCACTTAAGAGACTCCTCTAAGGACTAGTCTGCATGATCACTTTAGGCAAACCTTCCTTCACCTCTACTCTTAGCTTAACTGCTCAAGAATCACTGCAAGAGCAGCTTCAACAAGGACGGACAGAAATTCTGGTCATTAAATTTTATAGCTATGCAACACAGGAACCAAAACACTGAGGAAAAAATCATTTTTGGCTGTCAATTAAAAAAACCTTAAGTTAAAAAAAAAGGTAATTAGTTTTGAGTAAAAACATTTTTCCTATCTCACCAAATTTATGTTAAGAGTTTTCGCGGTTACGGTCCATTAAGTGAAAAGCCAGGGAAAAATATAAGCCCAGATTATCAGGAAAATGTCAGGTGGTAAAATAATCACTTTCTTATCATCCTTGATTCAGGAATAGCTAGAGTATAGAAATTCAGACACTTTCATCGTGTCCAACTTTTGAGTTAAATCAAAATGGAAAAAAGTGATGTATAAAAGCATAAAATAGTACTCACCAGAAGAGCAGCTTTAAAGAATGGTTTTAAGGAAAACCATTTCCACTGTATTCTACGCCATTTCTTATACAGATTAACTGTGAAAGGCAACGAAACTTAAGCCCTTAGGCAATTTTATATATTAAAAAAGTAAGTGGATATCTTATAATATATATTTTACTGTCAGTTTGAACTTTATAAAAGTACTTAACCGAATGCATGGCTTTTATAGGAACAACATTAAGATGATGTTTTCAGTGGCTAATCACCATCCCAGTTTAACCAAAGATCAGCTAGTTTTATGGACAGAATGTCTTGTTCTAGACACCATTATCCTTAAGGTGAAGAGGAAGCCATACAGATCAGAAAGATGGTTCAGGCTTGTACAAACTAAACAGTACACATTCTTCTCCCCTCATTATTTAAAATTTTTATCAACATTAGAGCACAGTATTTAAAGGTTAAAGGAAATCACTCAAGGATGGTTCAATACAACAATGAACTCTGATAAAATCAATGAAAATAAAAACTTTTAACATATCACCTGATGTATCCTCACTGTTCCTCAAAAGGAATACACAAAGAATCTGTCTAGATTTCTTGATGGGTAGCCAGCTTTCATTTGAATATTAAAAAAGTTATTTTTAATTCAAAGTAAAATGAACCCACCGTGGTGGTGCATCAACAGAACAGATCACAGTTTTATAAAAAAGATGAACAAAATTAGTACTCATTTACAGCAGCAGTTCCTAAAACATTTAAGAACAAAAAAGCAGTATATAAATATTTTATAGCTTGACTGCACACGATTTATCACTACTAGAGGTGAGGAATCTTGACTTTTGTCTTAGCTTGATTCATACTGTAAAAAGTTAAACAGTAAATATGAGTACCACCAGAGGAGTGGCTTAATATAATAAGACCCTGGACCCAAAACCCTGCACTCCATATAACAACATGAGCATTTAGCCAATTGAAACTTTCAGTCCTTTCCTTCTATGTATATGTATCTATCTATTTAGGTTCAACCATAACCAGATAATAAAGGAGCAGCATTATACCTTTATTATAACTAAGGTGAGCAAACCTAAAGCTACTTTGGCCCAAGTACTAAGTGTCTGAAAGTGTCCAATGGATCTATTATTAGTTATACTCACATTTAAGTAACTGCACAGCTTTCTTCCTTGTGTGGGTTATATGGATATGTTTGAAAAAAACAGGAATATCAGGTACTTACAGATTAAACTAACCTGTACTGGCAGGGCTGTGGGATTTTTCTTCTCTACCAGTAAGTAGCAAATGCTGAAATTCTGCTGCTAGTTAACAAAAACACAAATTGTATTAAACTGAGGAGTTCAATTCATAGTTTAAAAAGTCAATGTGCATTAAATTTCCTCAGAGCCTGATATTAATACATTTAAGAAATCTTCCCTAAGTCTCACAAAAGTACCTTACATTGGGCATTAAATTTTGTGACCTTTTGAGAATGAGCTGTTAACACTGCTTATCTCCTGGACACATCTCAGTTTTAATAAACTCTGTGTTCCAATACATGTATTGTGACAATCTGAGTTACTCTAACGGGGGAGGGTGGACAAATATAGCTACGGAAATCTCTGCACTGTAATTTTTAGTTTAAGTGTATGTAGACACATGCCACAGAGACAAGCATTTTTTAACATTTTAAACTCAATTTTTAGAAGACGATTCTATTTTCTTAAAGATTTTCAATTAAAAAAAAAAAACATGATCTGAAAAGCAAATTCTGCTTCTCCTAGTAATATACTAATAAGCTATAAGGGAGGCTTTGCTCAATAACTACACATATCCCGTATTTTTCTAACTTAAACTTACAGAAACTTTATTAACTCTCCTTGGTCCACCTGGGTAGTTAAGCAGCCTTGCTTTATTAGTAGAGACTGAGAATTGATGTGGCAAATCTTGTTTATTTTCATCTCTGTTTGCCGAATTATGAATAAAATGTTAAGAATGATCTACACTATAAAAATGTTTGGGTGAAAACTTTAATAACAAATGCAAGGCCAGAATGCCATCATCTTTCGTTACATTTAAGGTTCTTAAAAGTCTAACACTATACAATGGTCTCTCCCAAATATTTACTAATTTGTGTGTAGTAAGCTCGGGAAACAAGTTGGACATCAATGAATTTCATTGCCAGCTCCTTATCTTTAACCAAAAGTGAAGGCATACAATTTTTAACTGTAATAATGGCATTAAGAAACAAAAGAAATCCCCAAACCCCCCCAGATACATTAAGAATGCCAAAGGGCCTGGAAAATTCCAATAAAGGACTTCCCTGTTTTAGCCACAAATCTTACATGAACCTCTGCCCAAACACTCAACACGTTGCTGAAGCTATACACTAATTAACCTTACAACCATCACAGCATTTGGAATTAATGGTTAGGGTCCAAGTAATCAATTGTTAAAATAGTTTACTCACATGTATCTCCTCTGTAGTTAGTTTGACCAAAATTACAACATATACACAAATATATTCTCATAATATAGCTGGTAAGTGATTATATACCTTCTAAACAATCTAACCATGAACCAGTCTTCATTGACAATACAGTGTTAAATTTGTTTCAAATAGAAATAGTTCAAATCAGCTTCAGTCAAGATTTCCTCTGGGTCTCCAATTTCTGCCTCAGTATGACTTGTACATCCTGATTTGTAAACTGTAAGTTCACCTGACAGTACAAGAGATTAGTGGAATAGATTTAAAGAGAGATTTTCAAAAATTTCCAACTGAAGTTGCAAGCTATTATTTTTCCACTTGGGGAGAAAATGAAAAGACCTTCTTTCACAGCCAAACTGTTATGCAAAAATGTATAAAGCCCAGAGAAGGAAAAACAGTGCTTATAAAAGCAATTCTCGGAGTTCTCGTCGTGGCTCAATGGTTAATGAATCCGACTAGGAACCATGAGGTTAAGGGTTTGATCCCTGGCCTTGCTCAGTGGGTTAAGGATCTGGCGTTGCTGTGAGCTGTGGTGTAGGTTGCAGATGCGGCTCGGATCCCGCATTGCTGTGGCTGTGGTGAAGGCCGGCAGCTACAGCTCCTGTTAGACCCTTAGCCTGGGAACCTCCACATGCCGCTGGTGCGGACCTAGATAAGGCAAAAAAAAAAAAAAAAAAAAAAAAAGCAATTCTCCTCTGAGCCTTACTGAAGGAAGATATCTGGTTTTTTTTTTTTTTTTTTAAATGCTATTTTCAAACTTGTTTTCAAACAAAAATGCCAAGTGAGAACATGAAAATAATTGGAAGTGTTGGACATATTTAAAGTATAGGAGAACTCAAACTGAGATCCTGCTTTTCCCCACTTACTATGCATTAATCTGAATTAGTTTCATAGTAAGGGATGCCTAAAAACCAAGATATTAAAAGTATAGTTCTGAAAATTTAACATTACAAAAATTGTGAATATCCACTATGTGCGTGACACTATAACATTATTCAAGTAACTGCTTATTTTGCCAATATCACAGAAATGTTAATTTCTATGCTATAAAAACAAACGGTTATTTATTAAAATGATTCAGATGACAGAAAACAAAACACTAAGAAAGAATGCTAAAAAAGACAAGAACCTACACTAACAGTCAAATCGTGAGAGAGCAAGCAGCAATATAGTTGGGAGAATGTTTACTTACAAAACTCTTCCTTATAGTCAATAGTCTTATAATGAAATCCTTTTAGAAGAGTTCCATAAAAGTTACAGTAAGAAACAACCAGTTTCATTTTGGAATAACATACAAAGGTTATTCAATTAGATACCACCTTTTGAAAAACACACACCTGATTTACACAAAATTTTAGAGTACATGTTCACTCCTTTTTAAAAAAATCCTCTAACCAATACAAGAGTCAGTTTACTCAAAATTTTATCTCAGTAAAGAAGTGTCTTCAACATTTCCTTTCAGTAATTTACCAAGCTTTACCAATGGACATAATAGATACCTGAAAGTTAAGTAATTCTCACAATTATATTTGTCTAAGTCACAGAACTATGGAGATCAAAAAACTACATCTTAGACATCTATACCACCTCAACAAAAACCCCTTCCATGCCAGTACTCAAGTGTGGAAGTATTTCATTATAATTATTTCAACAACCACTACTAAAATTAAAACAAGCAACCTCACTCGAATATTTCAGTATACCGGGGATGGTGGATGTAATAGAAAAACATCTTCGACTAAGGGGTCTTAAAATGTGCAATTACTGAGTAAGTTATAAAATATTCCAATGGAATATTTTTATTGTGACACAATTCCTTTTTCAAACATTAAAATCTTTTTTTTTCCATGATCCAGTTACAGAGATAAGTGTGTGTTCTAATTACACAGGTGAAAATTTGGAATTCATTTAATGCATCTTTTCTTTATGCTTCCAAGAATTAAAACCACGTAGAAACATAAGCCCGGGCTTGCTAAATAGTGTACTATACATTTAACTGTTACTTTTCAGAGTAAAATGCTACCTGCATAGAACAGTGACTTTAACAAAAGAAGGAAATGGTAATCCAAGTTAATATTCTGGCCTCTCTTCCAGTTCCCTTTTTACTTGCCCCCTACAACATACACACATAAACACTTTTCTCACCAAATAAAAGTAATTTTTAGTTGGAAACAACATGGATGTTTTTCATGTGTGCATATTGCATCAGGTATTACTCAGTAAGTATAAAAATGAAACTCAAAAAAACCATCCCCAAACCATAGTTCAATATACTGACTTGACCATTTGACACAATTTCAATTCGGCTGCCTGGAAATTAGTATTCTAACCATACTGTTAAGTCTACAATACCCAAACTTGTATTATATCAAATGTGTAGTGTATACGCATACATACCACACACACACAAACACACACACCTTCCCACTCTTCACAGGGCTCTACATTAACATTTGCTCTAATGTGGTGAGGTATGAAAATATTAAAAATCAAGCATTTCCAGATGACCTTTCAACCTTGATGTTCAATGCATAACTTTGGGATTAAAATGCAGGTTTCAGTATCCAGTGACATTTCCAATGATTAAACTTATCCTTCAGGTTAAATTTAATAGTTTGAGGAGAAAATAACCAGTAAGATTTTCCTAAAGGTAAAAGGGAAAATTTGAACAAAACATTACATGCCTCCAAATTAAGAACATCAAATTTTGTTAATTTACTGAAGTTCAATATATTACCAGCTCTACTGAGGCTGTTAAATATTATGTAACACAAAGTAAATTACATAAAATTACCTATGTCAAATAGTTTTTATTAACACCACAGTCAAACGTGAATATTAATATAGAGCCTTCTCTCTGCCAAAAGAGTATAAAAATCCTAAATTTAATTAAATTTAGGGGCCTTCACCAAACTTGCTGCAAGTTTGGGGACATAAATATCCAACAGCCATAAAGCTGTGAAAGCCCCTGTAAGGAATAAAATAAATCCCACTTGCCTCAGACTGAACAGGGCAACACTGAGACTCAGCCTCAGCCTGTCCTATGGCAGGGCTATAGGAAGAAGAAAATTTTAATTTTAGAAAAACATTACCCAATTAATTTAAAAGACATGCATTAAAAAAAAAATCCCAATGATCAAGCAAGCAAAGGAAAAAAGAGCAGCTCTTTAAAAAATAAAAAATAAAACCCAAAAAACTACTGTCCACTATAAGTCCATTCTGAGCCCATATTTTTATTGGAAATCTCCCCCCACAAGTAACTAAATTTAATTAAACTGAATTTAAGTTCAATATGTAATTCACCAGTGGAAGAGTGCTCAAAGAATATTTACCCCATTCCTAATGGTAAATGTGTGAGAGATTGCAATATTTTCATATCAAACGATATTCCAGCAGTCTCTCAAAAGTTGATCCTCACCAGCTGGTCTTATTACTGTCACACGGTAGTAATAATGCTACACAAATAGAAACTAGTGCCAGACAAATTTCGTTTTTTTGTTTTTTTTTAAAAAGCGCTAACAGTGGATGTAAGGTAGAGCCAAAGCTCGCATCCCCATTAATCTTACAACTTCCTGAAATGGCAATCGCAAATGCCTGCCTGCATATACCAAGTCCCAAAAGTTGTCTTCTGTGAGGGCAGATGAAGTTTACTTCAACTCAACTCCCTTACTTGAGAAAGTGTTTTAAGTCAGAGTTAATTATTTCAACATAATTCGCTCCACTCATGATTTAACAACACTATGGACCCCAGAAGCAGTTAGGTAAAAGGTATTTTCTAGAAGCTTATGCTCTGATGCATGCACAAATAACACATTAAATATACCAATGGATACTACCTGAGGCATACAATTTGCAAGAGATGGTGTGTTTAAGTTTTCTAAGTGCCATGCATAACACTTTGAATTCTAATTAAAAGTATAACTCTATTATTTAGTATTTTCTACCATGTGGCAGTACTTTCTCCTTTCAGACCTCAGAAAGCAAAGAACCTTGATATACTGGTTCTCTGCATTAAATGCAACTAAAGCTTTTGTACAATTTCTAAAACATCACCAATCTGTTTTTCTCTCTTCCTGCTCCCCTCTCTCTCATTGCCACAACCCATTTGTACTTTGTTGACAGGCCTGTATGTGAAATGCTTGAGACATTTGGTTTGGAAGAACACTTCCTATTTAATCATCCTAAATTTAATTATGCCATTTTTACGTTTTCAACACTTTTTGGCAGTATGATAAACATGTTGCCAAATCTAAGTGTATGCTTAATTTCAAGCCTATTTGGGTAGGCAGTAGTTTGGTGGGAAAAGGAGTAGAAGCTTGGCTGCTGGCAGAAGAAAGGCATTCTTGGTGGTAATGGGATGTTGACTATTCAAACTATGAAATTTTCTGAATCTCAATGGTATCACAGAACAGGAACTATAAAACCACTGGAGCAAAAGAGGAGATTTAACAGCACTCAGCTTTGTAACTTATATACAGACTCATGATAATCAAACATCTTTCCATATTTTCTTATAAGGTTAAAGCCTCGCTTTTTTTAAACAAAACTTCAGATTCTATGTCTTTTACCTACACCTTCTCATAAAGAAACGTTATCATTTTCTTAGAAGTCTTAACTTTATATTGAAGAAAAACTAGAGTTCATTATATTAATAATTACACTTTGTACAGGTTACATGATACTTAAATAACCATAAAACTACTCTGCAAAAGAAAAGATCAAAAAATGGATGCCAAAAAAAGGTCAACAAGAGCTACTGTTATATTACATAAGACTTGCAATACAAAATACTTAATAGCAAACATCTCTACAGAAAAGTTCTCCACAGGAATACAGTTCAATATTCAAATTTCCAAGGGTGAAAAGGTTAACAGGAAAAAGCCATTTAGGCTTAATAACAGAAAATGGCCATTTAATCAGAGAAATAATGTAATAAAATAAAAATGTCAAATTCATCTGTTAACCATTACACTTAGAATATATTAACAGCACAAAAGGCTATTACTGCATGCACCTAAGCTTCTAGAAGTTTGCACCTGAAAGCTTCTGAGGTCCACACAGTACTTCAGTCCCAAAAATAATCAGAAGGCAATGAATAGGTCTGGCACTAGGCTCTAAACATCACCAACAGTAAGTAGGGAATATTAAGGTTTACATTTTAAGTATCTGTAACATCTACCATGTATTGACATCAAGTGGGGTGGAAAGGTAACACAATATAAAGATTTCATACCCATGTAACGACTCATATGCTATATCTAAGTTTTTCTGTCAACTGAAGGACTAACATACAATTCTACATATACTGTCCAGTTTAAAACATGCAACTAAGGAACAACCTACAAGTCAAAGACAGAATCCAATGATATATCAAAACTGCATTGGTTACTACCAATTTTATTATGTGGACATCTACTGTGGCATGCATCTGTACAAACCTTTCAGGCAGTGGTCCACAGCTGGGTTATGAATAAAAAGGCATAAACTTTTCTCTCATTTTATTACAATGAAGTTTAACAGTACAGAAAAGTCACATGACCTTGGTGGGTCAGATTTCTTAAATCCTGCAACATGAGGAACTCTAAATACATTAAATATCGTTACACATTCAGACTTCCAATGTACAGGTACTTGGAGACAGTTACAGCCCTCACCAAGCTAGGTTGGGGACATGAAGTCCAACAGCATCTGAAATGCTGTGAAGGCATAACTTTACAAATAGCAATGTAAGCTTACAGAACTTGCCTTTATTAAGGTGGTATGTTCATGTAATTCCAGCGCCTTCACAATATAACGAACCAAATTTACTATACTTCACTTCTAAAAACCTAGATGAAACATGAAAAAGAAGCCATACAGTATAAATTGCAACTTCAGGAAAAGTTCCTGCTTTATTATTCCAAATAATTTTTCCCATGTAAAATAAATGTCCAATAGTTCCTGGTATGTGGGAAGATAATGTTTGTTAAAGTCACAATGAAGCCTTATTGACGGAAGCTTGGCTATATAAACAGCACAAGTTGAGAAAAGGTTTAATCTCCAAACCTATTAGACTGGATGAAGTAAGATCAGTAACGGCCACCTTGCGACATTACAGGAGGTCTCATTCCCATCGGAGGTCGAGGAGGTCCACCTTGGTAAGGAGGTACCATCGGCGGTCCCTGCCCATATGGTGGCATAGCACCAGGAAGGTAACCTGGCATGCCTTGATGATGACCACCATACTGACCTAAAAAACACATTTAAAAAAAAAAAAAAAAAAAAAAAGATTTTTAGTCTGTGCATTTAAATGCCATGTATTTTGCAGATACATGCTTTATATATATATTATATATATATTATACTATACATATACATAATACATATATTACATATATATATTATATATATACATTCAGAAAATCCACTAAATACAATAAACATACCATGAGGCGGCATTGGGGGTCTCATTCCTTGTTGCTGTGGGATGCCTGGCTGTGGTGGCATCATACCCCCAATTGGACCAACAGGTGGATTACCAATAGGAGCCTGTCCTGGTCGAGGAAGATTACGCTGATATTTAGGTAACTGTGCTCTTCTCTCTTCCTAAGGATAAAAAATAAGCAAAACATGAAACACCTAAATGCAAGAGTCATTAAGCATAAAGGCAAGCATTTAAAGTCTTTAGAGTAATTTTTATTTTTATTTTTTATTTTTTTTTTTTTACCTTTTGTCATTTTATGGTCGCACCCGCGGCATGTGGAGGTTCCCAGGCTAGGGGTCCAATCGGAGCTGTGGCCACTGGCCTGCGCCGCAGCCACAGCAACGCAGGATCCGAGCCGCGTCTGCAACCTACACTACAGCTCACGGCAACGCCGGATCGTTAACCCACTGAGCAAGGGCAGGGATCGAATCCACAACCTCATGGTTCCTAGTCGGATTCGTTAACCACTGCGCCACGACGGGAACTCCTAGAGTAATTTTTAAATGTACTCTTACATATCAGTTACTTCTGTCCCACAAACCAGTCCAATTACTTAAAATCTTGATGCCTTAAAAAACTTCACCTGTTTTTATATTTGAAGCATGGTGTATTTAAACAACTTTCCAGGAACTATAAATTGCTTCAACAAGAAATTGTGTAATGAAAAAGGTATATGGATTGTAAGGGATCTGTAGATCCTATTTTGCACTTAAATGTTCAATTAATCTACAAATTTATGTCTAACCTAAAATAATTTTTGACTTTTTATTTTTTTAGGGCCACATGTGCAGCATATAGAAGTTCCTAGGCTAGGGGTCAAATGCAGCTACAGCTGCTGGCCTACACTACAGCATCGCAGGATCTGAGCCGTGTCTGCGAATACACCACAGCTCAAGGCAACGCCAGATCCTTAACCATGGAGCAAGGCCAGGGATCGAACTCACATCCTCATGGATACTAACTGGGTTCATAACCTGCTGATCCACAATAGGAACCAAAACTCCTAAAATAATTTTTATTAAGTTAGGATCCTAACTTACTGTGTTTTAGAAACAGTCTGAGGAGAGGAGAGAGAATGTATCTATGATCAAAACACACACTTTATTTGTGGTTCTTAAAAACCAGAATGGAAAAAAATCACTTAGCAAGCATTCAATCAGGGCAGACCATTGATATACAAATTAAAACTTTTCAGATGGACAGCTGCTACAACAATCTCAATCAAACTGCTAGTAAAAAACATGTAAACAACTTACCAGTGATATATCCTCATCTGGATGGATCAACTTACTGGTTGCACTGGTTGTGGTAAGTGTAGCAGGCTTACTTGTTATTGAAGCTGCTGGTTTAGCTGCAGTGCTATTTGTTGTACTAGTGGTTGAAGCCGTAGACTGGGTATATGCAGGGAATGTAGGCTTTGGGGGTTCTGTAGTTGTTGCAGGGGTACTATTTAAAGGCTTGAAATCTGTACCAACAGGTCCTTGGACAGCCGCCTGAGCCTGTAAACACAATTATTTCATCAATAAAACTTCTACCACCAATTTAGCTTAAAAACAAAAGAACAATATTCAATACGGGATTAAACTTTGAACATCATAAATAATCCTCAAAATTCAAGATAATACATAATATCAAAAGATTTCTAAATCAAAGCACATCCAAAACACAACAGTGGAAACAAGACTGCTTATGTAACTTCAGATGTCATCTATCTACTCTTCAAAAATGATTTAATTTACAAGACTATTTATTCTCAATTGATGAAATACAGTAACAGAATAGCATATGTTATCTACTCTAAATTACTTGGTAATCTACCAGTTACAGAATACAATGTTTGAATAAATTTGTTGCTAAGCATAGCATAAACAATAGTTATCAAGGGTGACACAGTAAAAATAGGTCCTTCAGAGGTATTCTTTAAAATAGTAATACAAGACCCTCCCAATTAACAATGGGTAGATGATTATGATGGACGAAAGGGCTTAGTAGAGCTTTTTATATTTAAAGTTACCAGTAATAAATGTTTTACTTTTCATAACACTAAATATCTACAACATGTAAACTAGGCCAACTTTTAGAACCAAATACAGAGTACTAAATTTCCTTACATTATATGTGATGCATTAGATTAAACAGCATAAAACAGAATAGCTTAATCATGCATCAGGCTAACCATTGGCCACTATAATGCATTTACTGCATACATGCTTTTTAACCCTTTAGAACCATACGTGTCTGGGGTACATTAGTATGAAGTTCAAATTTTCAAATACCATTGATTTATCTGCAATTAAATTTATTTTAAAAAATTAAACATATTTTTGGTAAAAGATTTAGTTTTAAAGGAGGGTCCAAAGGGTTAAGTTATAAAGCCATTTTAACAATTTTAAACTGCAACTTCCTGCGTACTTGTGCTGTGCTAGGAAACAGAGCTTTAGAAGATGCAGACAGACTTTCTGAATTGGATGAAGCTGTACTTGAGCTTGTGACAGGTGTCCCCATCTGTAGCATAAAAGAAAGGAAACAATGAAAAGTCTCCAAACAAATGGGTGAAAATAAGCCATGTGGTAGACTTTTTTTCAGTATAGATTGCATTTTTGTAAATGCAAAGTACAATGCAATCAAATGTTTTATATAGAGGCAGGCAGTTAATGCATTTACAATAAACCAAGTGATAGTAGGAGCCTCAAAAAATTTTCTTTTAAATTTATAGCAATAAGCCTAATGAACCACAAGTTTTTTCTCTCTAAAACTAATGTGTTTTGCCTTAAGAGATTTCAACACTGAAAAATAATAATGCATTACTGTTGACATTTCAATCATTCTCTATCAAAGTCTACAATTTTTGTCAAAACTTCGTTATCTTTCAGTAATCAACGCCCCCATCTTGAAAACTTAAGTTAATGTGCTTAAAAGGCACTTAAAAAAGTAATGCTTTTAACTGCAAACAAACAAATTTGAAAAAAGAAAATGGGAGGGGGGCTGCGTCCACAGCATATGAAAGTTCCCAGGTCAGGAATTGAACCCAAGTCACAACAGTGACAACATAAAATCCTTAACCACTAGGCCACCAGAGAACTCCTAACTTGATAATTTTAAGGTGAACAATAAACATTCCTCCTGATCTTAATTCTCAGTGAATTAATATTCTGCTGAATTCTGAATAATAGTAGCGGGTGAGAAGCAAAACTAAAAACCATTATATTCACACTACATACAAGAGAAACATTTTTGGCTTCTAAGTTCTTGTTTTTTAGGGCCACACCCGTGGCATACGGAAGTTCCCAGGCTAGGGGTCCAATCCGAGCTACAACTGCTAGCCTAAAGCACAGCCAGAGGAACTCGGGATCTGAGCCATGTCTTCGACCTCTACCACAGCTCACAGCAACACAGGATCCTTAACCCACTGAGCGAGGCCAGGGATCGAACCCCCATCCTCATGGATCCTAGATGTTCTTAACCCACTGAGCCACGATGGGAACTCCCACTCCTGAGTTCTTAAAAAACAAAACAAAACAAAAAACAGTATGAAATACAAGTTTACTAAGTCAAAAGTCATTAAATGATGCCCTTCCAGCACCGGTACAGCATTGTTTGTCACTATTCTAAAGAAGGGCCTTAAAATCTGCTAAGGTCTTCGGATTTTCATCTCTGACATTGGTTTCATCCCACTCATAGCTCATTAGGTAAAGGAGGACCTCAAAATTTTAATTAAACTTTCATTTCTAACTAAAGCTACAAATAATCAGAGTTCACAACTATGAAAAACTAACATACACTATTTCTGGTTCCATCCAATCGTTTATGAGTAGCGGAAATCAACGTGTACACACACACAAAGGAATAGGCCAGTTCTTAGTATATTTAACTATATTAAAAAGATTTCTAATTTTAAAAAATGACCTATGACAATTTCAAAGATTTCAGTAAGCAACTGCACTTTACCTTTAAATATAAGCACACTCCTTTTCAGGGATTTCACCTTACCTGTCCCGCACTGGGGAAAAGAGGCTTAGTAACTGGAGGCTGAGGAGCAGGAACTGTTGCTGTTGGTGCAGGTGGTCTGTTAAGAATACCTGGCGCTGAAACAGCCTGTGCTTGAGTCATTGGAGGAATTCCAGGACGTGGAACAGGTGGGGGCATACCTGCAGAGAAGAAATATTGGAGTGGAAACCAGTTGATCAAACAATTAGCGTTGCCGCAGTTGTGGCTTAGCTCACAGCTACGGATCATATCTGATCCCTGGCCCAGGAACTCCACATGCCATGGGGCAGCCAAAAAAGAAAAAGAAGAAAAAAACAGAAAAACACAAAAAATGAAAACACACTATATTGGAGCTCCCATTGTAGCTCAGTGGGTTAAGGACCAGACATTGTCTCCCTGAGGATGTGTATTTGATCTCTGGCCTCGCTCAGTGGCTTAAGGATCTGGCATTGCAGCAAGCTGCAGCTTATGTTGTGGATGCCGTTCAGATCCAGTGTTGCCACAGGCCAGCTATTAAACAAAAGCAGGGCGCTCCCATTTGGCTCAGGGGTAACAAACCCAACTAAGATCCACGAAGATGCGCGTTCAATCACTGGCCTCACTTGCTGAGTTAAGGTTTTGGTGTTGCTGAGAGCTGCGGTGTAGGTCACAGGTGTGACTTGGCTGTGGCACAGGCCCAATGTAACCCTAATCTGGGAACTTCCCATATGCCGTGGTGCAGCCCTAAAAAAAAAAAAAAAA
>PVHT020001178.1:3976-42399 GCA_004024745.2 Catagonus wagneri | reverse complement strand
AACACCACACACATACACAAAGAAACAAAAAACTCCCACTATACTAAGAATGATTCTAGGAGTTCCCGTCGTGGCTCAGTATTAACTCACGAATCCGACTAGGAACCATGAGGTTGTGGGTTTGATCCCTGGCCTTGCTCAGAGGGTTAAGGGTCCGGCGTTGCCGTGAGCTGTGGTGTAGGTTGCAGACGCCGCTCGGATCTG
Organism: Catagonus wagneri; assembly: GCA_004024745.2. Classification (NCBI taxonomy): domain Eukaryota; kingdom Metazoa; phylum Chordata; class Mammalia; order Artiodactyla; family Tayassuidae; genus Catagonus; species Catagonus wagneri. Next base: position 42,195 of record PVHT020001178.1, on the reverse strand, counting down.
GCATTGCTGTGACTCTGGCATAGGCCAGTGGCTACAGCTCCGATCAGACCCCTAGCCTGGGAACCTCCACATGCCGTGAGTGTGGCCCTTTCTAGAAAAAGCAAAAAGACCAAAAAAAAAAAAAAAAAAAAAAAAAAAAAAAAAAAAAAAAAAAAAAAAAAAAAAAAAAAAAAAAAAAAAAAAAAAAAAAAAAAAAAAAAAAAAAAAAGACTCTATACTACAAAATTACTAACAAATGACTGTTGAACTCAAAGAAATTTAAGAACTTAGGGCATTTGCCCCTCGGAACAATTTTACCTCAAACTTTCTATTCCTTTGTGTCTCTTCAGAATTTTAGGAAGTAAAAGCTACCACTAGAGACCCTGTATATAGGGAAAGCAACAATTACGCTTATTGATATTACAGATGCAAAAAACTTACTATAACTAATAGACATTTCCTGACCTCTAAAGCAAACTACAGTAAAAACTGCCAGAGGTCATATACCCATAAAAATAATTCCAGAAACTACGCTATTCCTTCAAACACTTTAAATAAAATTTCCTAAAATGTACTAGTGTATTCTTGGAACTTCCTCAACATAACTTAAAACTTTTACTGACTTCACTTTTCCTTTTTTTTTTTCTTGCCTTTGCCCACAGTCTATGCAAGTTCCCGAGCCAGGGATCAAACTAACAATAGTGACAATGCCAGATTCTTAACCTGCTGACATTATTTTTCTGTATTCCTTTAAATGGCTACAATTACCCCGGAGTACAATGCTTATATGAAGCCGTTGCCTATAATTTTTTTTCTTTTTGTCTTTTTGCCTTATCTAGGGCTGCACCTGCGGCATATGGAGGTTCCCAGGCTAGGGGTCTAACAGGAGCTGTAGCTGCCAGCCTACACCACAGCCACAGCAACATGGGATCCGAGCCGTGTCTGCAACCTACACCACAGCTCACGGCAACGCTGGATCCTTAACCCACTTAGTAAAGCCAGGGATCGAACCCACAATTCCATGGTTCCTAGTCAGATTTGTTAACCACTGAGCCACAACAGGAACTCCCCGTTGCCTATAATTTAATGGCTGCACTGCCAATGATTCAAATTTTCTTGCTGCTTTATTCTTCCTCTTCCTTTTACACCAACTATCACTTGAGTACGTCTGGGTCTACTATGGATTACAAACCAAACTTCCCAAGATTAAAAAGTTAGGCAACAAGACCGAGAGAGCCTCATGAAGGCCTCCGTGGCACACTTACTGGGCTAACCAAATCCCTTTCCCCACAATACATGCTTAAAACTCAGAACACTTTTTCTCCCCAAACTCATTTGTACCTAGGAAGCTTATCATACCAATTTCAGGACAATGACATGCAAGAGGCTAAGGAGCTCCTAGGAAAGTTACTTTGCTCCCTAATAAAAGGAGAGCACACTGCTGTTGACAACCTTCCTGCCTCAAGCCATCTCGTAACCACTGAGTGACACATCTAAGGGAGAAAAGCTAACGTTGGCTAATTGGAAAATTTAACATGCATGCTCTCTAGATATCACCAGAGCCACTGAATCTACCACGTTTATGTTGAATGAGATAATAGGTGCCTGTGTTATTTAACAGTTTTTCTGGTATTTCTATTTCTTAAATCTCCATTACTCATCTAATATTCCTAACAGAACCACCCTTAAGTGTACAGGCTCCAGCACATAGGCTCTGTGACTCATTCTGGTTGCTTTGAAGACTTTTACTTCTATTTCAAAACTCAGAGTCCACCAGGGAGTTCCTGTTGCGGCTCAGTGGGTTCAGACACCTGACATAGTGTCTGCAAGGACATGGGTTCGATTCTTGGTCCTGCTCAGCGGGTTAAGGATCCAGCATTGCCACAAACTGCAGTGTAGTCACAAATGTGGCTCGGTTCTGGTACTGCTGTGCCTGTGGCATAGGCCTGAAGCTGCAGCTCCAATTTGACCCCTAGCATATGTCACAGGTGTGGCCGTAAAAAGAGAAAAAAAAAAGAGCCCATCCAGGAATTGTCCTCCTGGCACAGTGGAAACAAATCCAACTAGGAACCATGATGTTCCAAGTTTGATCCCTGACCTCACTCAGTGGGGTTAAGGCTCTGGCATTGCCATGAGCTGTGGTGTAGGTTGCAGACGCAGCTCAGGTCCTGAGTTGCTGTGGCTGGCAACTGCAGCTCCAATTCAACCCCTAGCCTGGGAACCTCCATATGCTGTGCAAGTCCATCCATCCCTGTGTAGCTCAGGGGATTAAAGATCTAGTATTGTCACTGCAGTGGTTCGAATAGCTGCTAGAGGCACAGATTCAACCCCTGGCCCAGAACCTCCACACGCTTAGGGTACAGAGTCCCTCTTACCACTTCTCTGAGTAATTTAAAAAGAAGTCAACAACCTGTGGAAATTTATGGAGGTTCCCAGGCTAGGGGTTGAATAGGAGCGCTGCAGCCACCGGTCTACACCACAGCCCATGGCAACGCTGGGATGTTAACCCACAAAAGCAAGGCCAGGGATCAAATCCGCATCCTCATGGATCATACTAACCAGGTGTGTTACCACTGAGCCAAAATGGGAATTCTACCTGTGGACATTTTAAAATTACATTGTACCAATGCCGAAATCTACTGTCTAAAAACAGGACTGTAAAAAGCATGTCATATTAAAAAGGTAGTTGTCTAACATTTCATACCTGGTGGCATACCAGGCATCAGAGGTGGTATTCCTGGTCCAGGTGGCATCATTCCACCCATTGGCATCATTCTATTGGAAAGTAAATTTCAAGAGACAATTAAAGTTAATTAACAATATAAAACATTAAAAGAATATTTTGGCTAAAGCCGGAAATAATGAGACTTGAATTTAATTCTAATACTGAAATCAATCAAGCTGAAATAACACAGAACACACTAAAACAATCCTATTGAAATAAATTCCCTAAAATCCAGCAAACTCTTGGGTTTACCAGTAAAATGGGGAAAAAATTGTCTTTGTTAACAGAACATTTTAATGCATTTACAGTCACGAGAAGGACTACCATACTCTTCTTAATATAAACAAGAGGTCTTATCTAATATGTGTGTAATTGGAAAGCAAAATCACCTTTTGTCTCACTGAGAAAACATCCACAGAATATAATTAAAATTAGTCTTGCCAGATTTTTTCAAAAGGGAAATACTGAATGTACTCCGTGGAGTAAAGATTTCTTTTTTGGAGGGGCACAGAAAAACTACAATCAACCTCAAAGAGAATCAAAAGTATACTTAGAATGCCCACTTTTTATGTAGAAAACTACCTAACACTGAGCTATGACTTAAAAACATAACCCATATTTATTTTCCTTCCCTTAAAAGAGCTCACCTTCAAATTATCAGTGTCCTATTGACTTAATTACAAGTTTGTGAATTTTTGATTTAGGACTCTTATCAGAAGAATAACTTCATAGATTTTATTAAAAGAAAAATCAATTACCTTCTACAACAATAAAGCATGTAATTTGGCAAAATAATACATATTCTTTTAAATACCAACCCTTTTCACTAAGTCCCATTACTTTTAGCAGTTTGGGGGAAACAGCTGCACAATTAGAAAATGATTTATATGGGTCTATTACTATTTCCTCACAGATGTTTTAGTTCCCTCATTTAAGAGATCTGTGTCAATAAGTCTGCAAATTTTAGTTTTAGTGAGGAAGGTTAGAAAACTTCTGAACTCAACTGAATAGATATCATTAAACACACAAAAAATGACATTATGATTATACCTCCTGAATTACATTATGAATGAGATGCTTACATGTTTTCACCGCAAAATGACTGGGTGTATTTTCTCTGATGATGCAATCTGTGAAAATGTATGACAAAATCAAAATCTAACTGTGATTTTCAAAATACAGTGGGAAAGTGTACTGTATACCTCTCACATCCAACAATATTTAAGTAAAAGTGATGGGCACGAGCACCTCATATTTTAGTTGATGAACTGACAAATAAATCATTTACAGAGTTTGCTTCTTGTCACAACTACAAAGTGTCATGGACAGTTCTGAATCTCAAACTCAAATCTACAACCAACCACTTTAATTTCATCAGATGCAACTGAAGCAGATGGCTGCCTACACACATCCTAAAACCCAAAAATCTACACTGTAGAGGCAAGTTATATTCCTTAAATTTATTAGAAGACTCCTTTATTAGATAAGTTTAATATTTATAGAGCCCATACCTTTTAGAAGGAAAAAAAAAAGGCAAAGTAACATTTAATTCCTGTAGCACCCAAGTTGAAAAAGATCATTACTAGGCACAAGCCCACAAACCAATTAAAGAGTTTTCTTACCCAGGTGGCATGCCTGGCATAACTGGTGGCATTCCTGGCATCAGAGGAGGAACACCTGGCATTAATGGAGGTATGCCTATAAGCAAGAATTTCAACCAAAAGTACAAAAAGTTAAGAGGAAAAAATTAATACTCCTCAACTGTATCAATAAAGACCTGAGAATGTTACTATAAGAAGCCTCATGTGCTACCTGGAGGCATTCCTGGTGCTCCTGGAACAGGTGGTAATCCCGGTTGTGCCATTGGGGGGATATAACCTTGCTGAGGCTGAACAGGCTGTGGCTGAAATGAAGTTGAAGCTGCAGAGTCATCATCATCATATTCATCAGAATCATCTTGTTGTTTCTTTTTTTGACTCTCTGCTAAAAAAAAAGTTTTAATTAATTTTTCCCTTAGAGTAAAAAAGAAAAACTAAGTTTAAGATACTTGACAGTTTCAAAACTTCAGTTCAACTAGCTCCCGAGTTTTTTTTTTCTTAAAAAAAAAAAAAAAAAAAAAAAATTCAGAGTTCCAGTCATGGCACAGAGAAAACCAATCTGACTAGGAGCCATGAAGTTTCGGGTTCGATCCCTGGCCTCACTCAGTGGGTTAAGGATCTGGTGTTGCCGTGAGCTGTGGTGCAGGTCGCAGACACTGCTCGAATCCTGTATTGCTGTGGCATAGGCCAGCATCTACAGCTCCGATTGGACCTCCCTAGCCTGGCAACCTCCATATACCGCTGGTGCGGCCCTAAAAAGAGAAAGAATTCCAAGTCACAGTACTAAAATTTTTTTTACAATTAGTAGTTTCATAAATCAAAACAAGCTACCTTCATTTTCAAAGGCCTCAATACTTTTCTTTTTTTTGCTCTTTAGGGCCACACCCATGGCATATGGAGGTTCCCAGGCTAGGGGTTGAATTGGCCTACACCACAGAGACACAGGACCCGCGACTTAGCTGTAACCTGTGCCACAGCTCATGGGAACACCGGATCCTCAACACACTGCGCGAGGCCAGGGATCAAACCCACAATGTCATGGTTCCTAATCAGATTCGTTTCCACTGCGCCACGACAGGAACTCTAAGCCTCAATACTCATTAAATCCACCTGGAATTCAGTTATGAGTGAAAATATAATAAAATGTACGGAATAATCAAAATGGCATCATATATACAAATCAAAAATACAACTGTGGTGAAGTGGGTAAAGAATGAATCCACTTGCTGCGGCTCTGGTCACTGCTCGGATACAATCCCTGGTCAGAAAACACCCATATGCCGCAGGAGGTGGCCATAAAATAAATAAATAAATCTTTAAACATAAGACATTAAAAAACTCAAAATTAGAATTCTAAATAGATCTAATACCTACTAGTACATTCATTCTTGAAAGCAGCAATAATACTTTCACTACTGAAGCTGTATTTTTAAAAAGCATAGCATTACCTTGTGTTTTTTGTTCAAGAAGGCGTCTTCTTTCATCCATGTCTTTTTCTGGAATACCTTCCATACCATATATTTCCAACTCTATGTCTGTTCTCCCAGGTATTGCATTTGGTACAGCATCTATTGTCTCTTTATGCACCTAAAAAACAAACCGAAAACCCCAGACAAAAATCTTACATTAGCCAGACAAAAGTGCCTCAAGAAAGTGTTTTAAAGCATAATTTCAAACTACTCAGACACCACTTAGTAAAGAATGACTGGTTCTATAGAGAGACTACGTGAATTCAACCCCTAGCTGTATGGCTTGCTAGCTATGTGAGATTGGGGAAATCATTTGACCTAAGCCTCAGTTTTATTCTACCAATATAGTACCTCACTTCTGGGTCATTTTTAGGATTAAATAAAATAGTTTATATTAAAGCACTTGGCAATGTCCAACACATAGCAAGGGCTCAATAAACAGTTCAAGTTTACCATATAATCTTGCTCGCTTCAATTATTAGCAATGAGTAGTGCTACTCAACTCAGAAGTTTCAAGTCTCAAGCAAAGCTTATGAAGTCTTACTATATTAAGTGTGGAATTAAGTCAATTTTTCAAGAATGGATCTTGAGACAAGCTTGTCGTTACAAATCACAAAAGTGATATTTGCAATTAGCATTACCTAAAACTAACCAGTCACCTGAGGTACTTAACACACTGTCAGAGCAGTAATCTTGTGTCATTATCTCTGATTTATTTGGTAGATCACAAAAAGAAGTTCTTAAAAGAGATTTTACTGTAAAACAATGGGGATCTAAGACTTTTTCACTGTATGGTTTTTGACAGGTCAAACGTTTCCAACTCTTGCCAATATGGCAGAATCCCTGTCAGTAAAAACTTAGGCTAAAGAATATAAAAGTAGTTTGCCTAGAACATCAGCTTCACCTGGAAACTTACTAGAAATACAAATTCTCAGGCCACACCAGAGCCCTACCGAATAACAAAACAAACTCTTGGGTGGAACCAGAAATCTATCTAACAAGCCTCAAAGTAATTCTGATATAAGCTCAAGCTTGAGAACCACTTATTTAGGCTAATGACTTGGATATATGTGTCCAAGTACTACTCAATTTTTCTTCTTTCCAAGACTAGAAAGATAATTAAGGAAAATGGTTCTTCTTAGAAAAGCATCTCAAAAATTTAAAAAGTGACATATAAATCAGGAGTTCCCATCGTGGCTCAGTGGTTAACGAACCCGACTAGGAACCATGAGGTTGCGGGTTTGATCCCTGGCCTTGCTCAGCAGGTTAAGGATCCGGCGTTGCTGCGAGCTGTGGTGTAGGTCGCAGACGTGGCTCAGATCCCGTTTTGCTGTGGCTGTTGCTGTGGCATAGGCCGGCGGGTACAGCTCTGATTCGACCCCCTAGCCTGGGAACCTCCACATGCCGCGGGTGTGGCCCTAAAATGACAAGAGGCAAAAAAAAAAAAAAAAAAAAAAAAGTGACATATAAATCTAATTCAAAAAATACCTTGTAGAGTTCCCATTGTGGCTCAGCTGTAAATGAACCTGATCAGTACCATAAGGATATGGTTTGATCCCTGGCCTCACTCAGCAGGTTAAGGATCTGGCATTGCCATGAGCTTCAATACAGGTTGTAGATGAGGCTCAGATCTGGTGCTGCTGTGGCTGTGGCATAGGCCAGCAGCTGCAGTTCCAATTTGGATCCCTAGCCTGGGAACTTCCACATGCCACGGGTTTAGCCCTGAAAACACGGGGGGCAGGCGGGGGGGGGGGGTTAATCATGTGAATAAAACATCCATGAATAAAGCTACCCAACAAAAGTGACTTAATCATCCTCCTTCCTAAGTTTTTGGGAATACTTTCCTTGATGAATGCAGAAGTAACTCCTATGTTCTTTAAAGAAATATCACTACAATTACACACATATTAGTTTTCACTACGTTGTTCAATGATAAAGGCAAGAGCAAACATCTTAATTAAAAGGTATTAGAAAGAGAAAAAAATCTAATTTACTTAAAATCATCCCCACATTGTGGTACAGCCAGAATGAGATTTCTTAGACTTCTGCAAAATAGAAATAAGGATGCTCTTGGAGTTCCCATCGTGGCTCAGTGGTTAACGAATCCGACTAAGAACCATGAGGTTGCGGGTTCGATGCCTGGCCTTGCTCAGTGGGTTAAGGATCCGGCGTTGCCGTGAGCTGTGGTGTAGGCTGCAGACGCGGCTCGGATCCCACGTTGCTGTGGCTATGCCGAAGGCCAACAGCTACAGCTCCCGTTAGACCCCCAGCCTGGGAACCTCCATATGCCGCGGGTTTGGCCCTAAATAAGGCAAAAACACCAAAAAAAAACAAAAAAAAAAAGAAAGAAAGAAATTAGGATGGTCTTGACTGAAAAGATCAGAGCAAGCACTGATGTGAAATATCAAAATTACTAATATCCTAGGCTAATTGTCTGTAAAAGTGGAGGATGTGTATGATTTTTCTGCCAGGCCTATGTCACAGGTTGCTGTGAAATTACAGTTAAGAACTTATAAATGGAAGCACTTAAGTCCATTAAAGATATTACTAATAGTTTCTTGACTATCTCATTCCAACTTTCACTCCATTTCTGCTCTTCCAAGTAATACAACTCCTTGCAAGACTGACTCTACTCTCCTCATTTTCTCTTGAAAGCCCTCCAGCTTTTCATCATCATTTCAGAAAATCACACTTGGCAAGTGAACAAGGATCTCCACTTTACTTATCCAATCTTAGTCCTGTGCTTACCTGACCTACCACCAGCATTTGACTGTTAAATAACTCACTCCTGGAAACATTTCATTTGATTTCAGGGTACTATTCTCTTGGTTTTCCTCTTTTTCAAGCTCTTTGGTTGGCTGAATCTTCTGACCTCTACATGCTGGGAGTGGCCCAAGGTAGAGATGCTTTGCACTTCATGTAATTCTATTCCCTAAAGATATCTAGTATCACGGCTTAAAATAGCCGTCCTTATACTGTATCTTTCGAAATTTCTATCTCCAGCTACAATCTCCCTGAACTGCAGATTTGTAGTTTCAATTGCTTATAACATCTCCACCTGTATGACAGACAGACCTTCTCAAAACTAACCTAAGATGATATCCTCACTCCTAAGCCTAGTCTTCCCGCAGCTTTCCAAATTTCAGTATACATTTCTACATTTCAGTCCCTCAATACTTACGGGGAACTGGTTCCAGGAACACCACCCCACCACCACCACCACCAAATTCTGAGGATTCATAATCCCTTACACAAAAAGGTGTAATAGTCCTCCTTATCTGCAGATTCTGCACCTGTGGATTCCAAGGGCCAATCGAATATGGTAACTTTTTCACAATGCTCAAAACAAAAACCTTCAGATCATCCTTCACTCCTCACTTTCTCTCAGACTCCACATCTATTCCATTAGCAACTCTGGTCTCTGTCCCCACCACCTCTTGCCCGCAATATTTCAGTTTCCTAAATGGTCTTACTACAGCCTCAGTCTATTCTCAACCCTGCAGCCAAAATGACCCTTAAAAAAAAAAAAATGTACCAAAGCATGTTAAAACTCAATTAAAACTTCCTATTTCATTCAGAATTAAAGAAAACGGCCTACCATCGCCTATAAGCCCTCTAACATAAAGCAGCAAATTGCTCCCTCACTTCCTTTCAGATCTCTGCTCAGATGTCAGCTTCTCATTCTGGACTTTACTGTGCGCCCCCGCCTGAGCCCGAGCCCCTTATCTATCTCAGTTTTCTCTATCACTCATGAGCATAAGACAAATCAAATAAGTTACTTTCCTCTACAATGTAAATCTAAAACCCACAATGACTTTTATTCACTCCAGTATATTCAGTGCCTAAACCTTTGTACAGTGCTGTCTCACAAAAACTTCTGTGATAAGTGGTAATGTTCTTCACCTGTACTAATACAGTCGCACACCAGCCACGTGTAGCTAAGCAATGGAAACACGGTTATGTGACTAGAGTTGGAGTTCTCATTTTTAGATTTTCTTTTAAATAGCCACAATCAACCAGTGACTACCACAGTGGAAAACTATGGGTCTAGCATGTAATAGGCTCTCATATTTTTGAACGGATACTGAATTCTTATAGTGACAACAGTGAAGAAAACAAGATCTATATAAACCTATTTTTTTAACTTGGGGAAGCAATGTCTTGTTTTAATTTACCTCCCTGCCTCCTACCAACAGTAGTTTCCTATGAATAGGGATTTGCTCATCTCATCTCTCTAGGGTTCAATTAGGCAAAAATTCAGGCAGCTCTAGGATTAGCAAAAGTAGAAGAAATAATGTTGAATAAAACATAAAAGTACTTATTAAATCTTTACAAGTATAAATTAAAAAGCTCTACCTACCTTGTAAGGAAAGAACTTAAGAAATCTAGAAATAATGCTACCATTCCAGAAGAGGTCTAGGGAATAAAAGGCTGAAACGAACCTAGCCCCAGGCAACAGATTACAACAAATCATTCAATAGCAGTGAGTAAAGGGCAGTTAATTATGTATTAGTTCTTATGGGATTAGAACTGGTCATACAGCCCACAAAATTTAAATCACCTGATCCTTGTTCTCATCTCCAAGTATCTTGAGCTCAACCTAATTGTCACCCACCTAACCTAGGATGAAAGATATTTTCAATAATTTAAAGATATATACCAATATAGACTCTTTGAACATAAAAAAATCTATTGTTTATTTTCCTGATGGCTAAAAGTTTTTTTTTTTTTTTTAAAGCTGACTGGTCATCTTAGTCTTTTGCAATGAACAAAAAAAACCTCTACAGCTATCAAACAGAAAGGATTTTTTCCCATGCTGTTTCCAAACTACCAGAGCAAAAATACAGAAAACTCCTTACCTGCATGCAATGAATAGCTAAGCCAGGTCCTGTATATAATTTCTTATGACATATATGGCATTTAAAATGCTTTGCTTTTTGGTGCTGTATAAGGATTTTCTCATCATCAAAATCTCTATTACAATACCTGATTACTATTGTTAAGGTACAAATAATAGCAAAATAAGGACACGGCCTATTTAAAAAAAAAAAAAAAAACTCATGAAAGAGAATAGTTACATTAAAAGTAGAAATAACTAAAACCAAAAGGGTACTTTATATACTTTGCTTTTGATATTATACAACTAAGAATTAACCCGCCACAAATTTTGGAATTTTCAATGTCCTGGAATTCCATACCTCTTCACCACTGCTGAACAAATACATCTCAGCAGGCAATACAGTTTAGTCAAATTCCCGCGTTTAACAGAGATTTATGTGAAAATCAAAAAGTTTACCTCGACAAAAATTCTAGAAGATAAAAATACTAGAAACATTAAGAATTTACCTAATATTTAAAATTCAATATTTGTTACACTACTTAGAAATCTAGAAAAAAAAGTTCATAGTGAATAAAGATGACACAATTTCCTATAAACAATCCATAAAGTTGCCTACGATTCATTCTGTACGAACGTATGTTGCCAAGAAATGTATTCATACTCACAGAGTTACAATTAATACAGAGAATTATCTCACTACTAGCCAGACTTTCCTAAAAGCACTTTAAAAAATTCTCAACCATTTCTCAACTATTATGTAAGTAAATGCAGGACGTAGCATAACAAAGCCTTTTCAGTACAAAACAGTAGATAAATCCAATTTCAACATCTAACTTAATGCTTCCGAAGAAAAGTATTAAAAGGATGCCATGTTTTTTAAATGAGGCATTTTTTCGGGCCTATAAGGCCTGATTTAAAAAGATAACAAGAAACCCCACCCTATAAGAACACTTCTTAAGGATTAAGGCGCCAGTGGGTGAGACGCGGAAGCTGGATCTTTCCTCCACCCTCGCAAGAAAAAGAAAAGGGGGGGGGAGCCTGGGGTTCGGAATCAGGGATGACTAACAAGCTTTTACTAAACCACCGATTCTACCAAAAAAGGGGGGGGAGTGGGTGACAGATTCCGGGAGCTCTCCCCAATCCTCCACAGCCGATCAGAGTATTATACTCGAGGAGAGTCCCTTTGTTGAATCGTCACCAAAACAATGAAAGTGCGGCAGGAAAGTCCTCAAGGAACACCGTCCTTGGTGAAGGGGTCCACGCCGCCTCCCAGTGGGTCCACGCTCGCACTAAAGCAAGAAACTCCTGAGTCATGGGTCCCACGACCCACAATTGCCCGAGCCTCTCGGCCTCGGGATCCCATTTTCGAGGAAACCTTCCCAAACGCGAGGCCAGCCACCAAACCACAGTCCCCGCGGCCTAGACCCCAGACACTCTCCGCCATAGGCCAAAGCCAGGCCTCCCCGTCCCAGTCACCACCAAGCGGCACCCCCGCTTGGCCTCGACCTCAAACCGACAAAGGATACCAGCACCACGGCTTCAGCTGCTTCTTCTTCTTGCGACCCATAACTGCGCCCCACCGACCGAAAAAGCAAAGGGAGGAGAAAACAAGCAGGAAAAACGCAGCGAAATCGCTCACTCTTCAGACCCAACAGCCGCCACCACGTCCCACAGGAAACAGCCACAAAATGGCCGACGCCCTCGCTCGCTGCTCTGCCTCCCGACAGGCAGTGCGGCGGGAGGCGGTGCCAGGCAGGGGAGGGTCACACGACTCAGGCTTCGCCCTGAGTGGGTGGAGACTCAAAGGCCTGGCTGCCATCTTGTGGATACTAGCGGTCCGGGCTCCTCCCTGCTGCGTGTTTTAACCTCTCCGGGTTTACTTTCTTTGAGAAGGGACCGGTGATTTAGGTTCGGCGAGACACTCTCGAACTGAAGAAAAAAAAAAAAAAAAACTGAAAAGGTTACCAGTGTAATTAAGAGTAAACTACAAATAAAGGATAATTGAGACAGTGCCCAGTTTTTCGTTTCATTGTCCGGGTTACTCCTTTCTGTAGTGTGGGACGTTTGCTTACCACTAAGTCAAAGAAGTCGCAGTCTGCCTTGTAACACAGATTGGTGACAGATGAGTGAAGGACACAGCGTGCTCGGCGCGATAATGGAAATACGAAGTGCTGGGGACCTGAGAAGGGGGGAACTGTTTACAGGGCATTGGCGTTGGGGTGTCAGGGAAGGTTTCCTGAAGGGTGGATGGGGATAAGCTAGGAAGGAGAAGGTATCTCACCAAGGGCCAAAAAAAGCAAGTCTTTGGGAGTTCCTCTTGCGGCTAGTGATAAGAATCCAACTAGTATCCATGAGGAGGCGAGTTCCATCTCTGGCCTCGCTCAGTGGTTTAAGGATCAGGCGTTGCCCTGAGCTGTGGTGTAGGTCCCAGGCGCGGCTTGGATCTTGCCTGGATGTGGCGTACGCCGGGGGCTACAGCTCCAATTAGGTTTGAATGTCACTCTGACACCTATTAGCTGTTTTACCAAGGACAAGTTAGGTAATTCTGCCCTTGGTTTACTCACTATAAAATGGGATAATATGGGATAATAGTATCTACTTCATGGGGTTGTGAGACTTAAATGAATATTTGAAAGCACAAGAGTCCTCACAGTAAATGCTCAATAAACGTTAGCTGTTTGTTTTTTTTTTTTGTCTTTTTGCCTTATCTGGGGCCGCACCCGCGGCATATGGAGGTTCCCAGGCTAGGGGTCTAACAGGAGCTGTAGCCGCCGGCCTTTGCCACAGCCACAGCCACGCAGGATCAGAGCTGCGTCTGCAACCTACACCACAGCTCACGGCAACGCCGGATCCTTAACCCACTGAGCAAGGCCAGGGATCGAACCCACAACCTCATGGTTCCTAGTCGGATTCGTTAACCACTGAGCCACAACAGGAACTCCTTATTTTTCTATATAAAGTTTACACAATTATTTCCGTTGTGGCTCAGCAATAATGAATCAGACTAGTATCCATGAGGATGCGGGTTCGATCCCTGGCCTCACTCAGCAGGCTAAGGATCTGGTGTTGCCGTGAGCTGTGGTGTAGGTCGCAGTCGTGGCTTGGATTCTGCGTTGCTGTGGCTGTGGTGTAGGCTGGCAGCTGTAGCTCTGATTTGACCCCTAGCCTGGGAACTTCCATATGTCAAGGGTGCAGCCCTAAAAAGCAATAAATAAATAAAGTTAACACAGGATGTAAGTGTACTTCAATATCTTTGATATGGTGTAAGGTGAAACATACAAGAAAAAATGCCTGCTCTTACAAATTCCACCAACAGTTCTTGAGCAGTATAAGCTGTGGACTAGGACAGAGGATATGGCGGTGAACAAGCTGACATTCCTTTTTTTTTTTTTGGTCATTTTAGGGCCGCCCCCGCGGCATATGGAGGTTCCCAGGCTAGGGGTCGAATCGGAGCTGTAGCTGCCGGCCTATACCACAGGGACAGCAACGCCAGATCCAGGCCGCATCTGTGACCTACACCACAGCTCACAGCAACGTGGGATCCTTAACCTACTGAGCAAGGTCAGGGATCGAACCTGCAACCTCATGGTTTGTAGTCGGATTCGTTAACCGCTGTGCCACGACGGGAACTCCCAAGCTGACATTCTGCAAGGAGGCAGACAGTAAACAAATACAAATGTCAGGAGTGATAAGTGTGATGAAGAAGAACTAAACAATATAAGGGGATATGACAGAGACTGATGGGGCAGCAGTGGCAGTGGAGCGGGATGTGTTTTGCATATGGCAGTCAAGAAGTTCTCCCTGAGGAAGTGACAGTTTCTGCAGAGACCTGAATGATGTGAGAGAAGGCACAAACATTAGGCGGCACTCCAGGCAGAGAGAGAGAGAACATTAAACAAACATCAAAGTGGAAAAAAATTGAGAGTGTTTTAGAAACGCCAAGAAATGTGACCCAAACAGAGTGAGCAAAAGGGCAGGTGATAGGAAATGAAGTCTGAGGGAGGTCGAGGATAAATTATGATGGCTCCTGTATGTCTCACCCTCAGAGTTTACACCCATGGTTGTTTCCAAGACCCAAGCAAGAGAATACAATAGAAAATAACAGTTAAGAGTCTGGCTTGGGGTGTCAGATAGACGTAGTTTGACCACTTATGCTGACTGAGCCTCAGTTTCGTCATCTATAAAATGAGGATAGGAGTTCCCATCGTGGCTCAGTGGAGACAATCTGACTAGCATCCATGGGGACACAGGTTTGATCCCTGGCCCCTCTCAGTTGGTTGGGGATCTGGCATTGCTGTAACCTATGGTATGGGTCACAGACATGGCTCAGATCCTGCATTGCTGTGGCTGTGGCGTGGGCCAGTGGCTACCGCTCTGAATCGACCCCTAGCCTGGGAACCGCAGGTGCAGCCCTGAAAAGACAAGATGAAAATAAATAAATAAATAAAAGGAGAATAAACTCCTTTGTTACAGAGTTGTCCAAAAGTCAATAAAATAAAATATGTAAATATCCTGGCCCATGATTACTGCTACACAAATGGCAACTTTTAAACTATAAATCCTACATTGATTATTATTGCTGCTGGCAGTTGGTGGGCCAACTTGCAAAGACAAATGTTCTCAGATTATGTTCATAGACAACCCAGAGGCCAGTGATGAGATTCCTTACGATCAACCTAACTGTCCACACGACTTTTTTAATTAAAAAGTAGTTGATTTACAATGTTTCTGCTGTATCAAAAAGTGACTCAGTCACATATATACATACATTCCTTTTCTTTCTTTTTTATTTTTTTGTCTTTTTGCCTTTTCTAGGGCCGCACTCATGGCATATGGAGGTTCCCAGGCTAGGGGTCTAAGAGAAGCTGTAGCTGCCAGCCTACACCACAACCACAGCAACGTGGGATCCGAGCCACATCTGCGACCTACACCACAGCTCACGGCCACGCCGGATCCTTAACCCACTGAGTGATGCTAGGGATCGAACCCACAACCTCATGGTTCTTAGTCGGATTCATTAACCACTGAGCCACGACGGGAACTCCCATTCCCTTTTTTATATTACCTTCTATCATGCTCTATCCCCAGACACTGGATATAGCTCCCTGTGCTAAACAGTAGGACACATTACTTTCTTGACATTCTGCCCTTCTTCATGCACATGCTTTGTCTTGTCAGTTGTGTTGCCAACTCCTTTAAGACAAAAACTTAAATATTGGATTACCTCTCTAGATGTGCACATACTCTAATTCATTCTTTTTAATAGGTACACATGTATATTAGTTTCCTGTTGCTGCTCTAACAAATTACCACAAACTTAATGGCATAAAACAACATAAATTTTTATTACAGTGCTGGAGGTCTGGAATGGGTTGGCACAGCTGCATTCCTTCTGAGGCTGTAGGGGAGAATCTGTTTACCATCTTTTCTAGCTTCTAGAGGATGCGCTATTCCTTGGCTTGTGGTCCCAAATCACTCTGATCTGTGCTTTAAGTATTATAATGGCCTTCTTTCTGATCTCTTGGATCATCCTTTTTTTTTTTTTTTGGCCGCACCCATGGCATAAGGAAGTTCCTGGGCCAAGGGTCAAATCCGAGCCACAGCTGTGACCTATACCACAGCTTTGGCAGTACCAGATCCTTAAATCACTGTGCCACAGTGGGAACTCCCTGCCTCCCTCTTATAAAGACATGTGGTTACAATGGACCCACTTGGACGATCAAAGGTAATCTCATTTCAAGATCCTTCATTTAATCGCACCTGGAAAGTTCCTTTTGCTATGTGAGGAGTTAACATTTGCAGGCTTCAAAGATTCGGATGTGGAAGAGTTTGGAGGGGGTCATTATTCTGCCTACCACTGCCTGTGTCATGATTTATTTCATCAGTCCTCTATTGACCAACATTCAGATTGTATCTAATTTTTCATCATTACAAACCACGCTGCAAGGAATATCTTTGGACACGTATTTTTGCACTTATGTGAGTGTATCTATTTGATGATTTCCTGCTATTGCACTGACAATCAAAAGGCATATGCATTTAAAATACTGATAGATATTTTCAAATTCCTTTCCAAAGCATGAGCATTAATTTTATTCCTATGAACTGTTTTTGAGAATGACAGGTTGGAGTTCCCTTCGTGGCTCAGCAGTTAAGGAAACTGACTAGGATCCATGAGGATGCCGGTTTGATCCCTGGCCTCGATCAGAGGGTTAAGGATCCAGTGTTGCTGTGAGCTGTAGTGTAGGTTGCAGATGAGGTTTGGATACTGCATTGCTGTGACTGTGGTGTAGGCCAGTAGCTGTAGGTCTGACTCAATCCCTAGCCTGGGAACCTCCATATTCCACGGGTGTGGCCCTTAAAAAAAGAGAGAGAGAGAGAGAGAAAGAGAATGACAGCTTCCTTACACACCCAACACAGAGTGTTATCAAACCTTTTTTTTTTTTGCTTTTTAGGGCGCACTGGCAGCATAAGGAAGTTCCCAGGCTAGGAGTCCAATTGGAGCTGCAGTTGTTGGCCTACATCACAGCCACAGCAACTCTGGATCCGAGCCCTGTCCCATGACTTACACCACAGCTCACTAACCAAGCCGGATCCTTAATCCACTGAGCAAGGCCAGGGATCGAACCTGCATCCTCACAGATCCTAGTCGGGGTCATTACCCCTGAGCCACTATGGGAAATCTCAAATTTTTTTTTAAATTTTTAATTACTTAATGAATTTTATTACAATTATAGGTGTACAAAAATCATCACAACCAAATTTTATAGCATTTCCAAATTTTTAAATTTCTGATAATCTGCAAGGTGAAAGTAGTACAGTTTAATTTGAAATTTATGTATTCTTCATTTTAATCTCTTCTGTGAACTTCCCATTGTCTGTTTTGTTTTGTTTATTAACAAATGATAGTCCTTCATTTACTATTTACGTTGCAAATATTTTCCCCAGTTTATTTGTTTTGACTTTGGGCCACACAGAAGAGTATAGGTTTTACTAGTCAGATCTATTACTCTTTTTCTATAGGTCTTCTATGTGTTTCGTTCTGTTTAGAAAAGCCTTCAACAGCTTTTTTTTTTTAAGTCTCCCATATTTTCACCTTTTTTGGGGGGGATTTAAGTATTTAAATTCTTTAATCTTTGATCAAACTGGTGTAGGGGTTTGTGTGTTCCCGCGTTGGGGAGGAGGAGGAGCCACGCTCTAGCTGGCTAGCAAGTTGTACCACCTTCATCACACACTGTCTCCTAGACGTCTGAAACCACACGCAGAGGAGAAAAAAAGAGATAAAAGAGAAGTGGTACAAGTCTTACCGTACAGGTAATTTAGCATCCCTCCGGCCCCCGCAGGGAGAACAGCACAGCAGACTAGCTTCCTGGTCCCAGAACCCGGGAAACCGGCGGAACGCAGATGCGCAAGGGCTGGGAGTCGGCCGAGCCCGGCCACCGAGAACTGTACGGCAGCGGGGGAGCGGTTTGGCAGCGACACAGGGCCGCTCTGAGGCCGCCGCGATGCTCCCCTCCTTGCAGGAATCGCTGGATGGTGATGAAAAGGAGCTAGAGAGCAGCGAGGAGGGTGGCTCCGCTGAGGAGCGGAGGCTGGAACCGCCGCCCAGCAGCCACTACTGTCTCTACAGCTACCGCGGAAGCAGGTGCAGCGCCCGGCCGCCTCTGGGGCCCCGCTCCGGCCCAGCCGCCCACCCCCGCGTCCCGCAACCTGGCGGCTCCCAAACGCCGTCTTCTCCCCTCCCAGCCAAGGTCTCTGGCCCTCAGGGCCCTCCTCGCCTCAAGCCGTACTTCCTAGCTTGGACTTTTGTGCCTGGCACTCGCGTGCCTCTGCGCCGTCCCTGTCATCTCAACCCTTTCCTGTCGCCCCTGCCTTTTGTTTAGTGCAGTGTCTCACAAGCTCAATAATGTTAATTCCCATCCCCTGTATTTCCTGTCATTGTCTCCCCATTTTCCTTCATCCCCACCTCCCACATCCTTGTCCCCACCTCCATCTTCTGGTTATCCTCTGTCCTTGCTGCCCCTTTTCCCTCCGCGAGCAGACTTTCTGGGGTTCTTTTGGCCCTGTAAAGAATCTGTTGTTAAGACAACATTTCCTTGACTCTTCTGGATATTTAATTTAGCCTTTCCTCCACCCCTTAGGTGGCCTGGAGAAAGGGCTCTTCTCAGCTCTGTTTTATGGGTTTTCTCTGTTAATTAGGATACGCAGTAGAGGATTCGTGAACTTCAACCTTGGGGCATTTTTTAGTTGACTTTTTCCCCTACCCTGCTTGCGAGCGCCACCCGCCCCCCTACCGCGCTTGAGTTAGAACCCATAGCTGATAGCTGAATTGCTTTTGTGGCGTGCAGGTTGGCACAGCAGCAAGCCGACAGTGATGATGGAAGTCCGAGTGGCACAAATGCAGAAACTCCCTCTGGTGATGATTTCAGGTAAAAACAGCTTGGCGGTGACCCGTGTACGTGCTTTTATCTTAAGGGCATCTCTGGCCTGCGGATGTCAGTGGGTGCCCTGTCTCCAGTCAGCTTTCCCTGTGTCAAACCATCAAGCCCACCTGTCCCCTGGGATCCTCATCTTGATTTTCTTGTTAGTTCACTGATTCAAAGCTGGGGCAGATCCAAATACTGCTAGTGCCTCTCATGATTAGCCAGTCATTCTAAACTTCTTGATTGGAACTCTGGTAAGTATTCAGTATTATATGGGTATCAAGAAACTTTATTTTTTCATTTTTTTTTTGTCTTTTTGCCTTTTCTAGGGCCACATTCATGGCATATGGAGGTTCCCAGGCTAGGGAGTCTTAATTGGAGCTGTAGCCACCAGCTTACGCCACAGCAACGCGGGATCCGAGCCGCATGTGCGACCTACACCACAGCTCACAGCAACGCTGGATCCTTAACCCACTGAGCGAGGCCAGGGATCGAACCTGCAACCTCATGGTTCCTAGTCGGATTCGTTAACCACTGAGCCACAACGGGAACTCCGGTATCAAGAAACTTTAGAAGTTCCTGTCATGGCTCAGTGCTAACAGCCGGACTAGTATCCCAAAGGGTTCCATCCCTGGCCTTGCTCAGTGGGTTAAGGATCCAGCATTGCCGTGAGCTGTGGTGTAGGTCACAAGAGACTCGCCTCTGATCCCGTGTTGCTGTGGCTGTGGTGTGGCAGGCAGGTGCAACTCCAATTCAACTCCTAGCCTGGGAACTTCCATATGCTGTGGGTGCAGCCATAAAAAGACAAAAAAAAAAAAAAAAAAAAAAAAAGAAAGAAAGAAAGAAACAGAAAAGAGGAAACTTTAAATTCTCCCTTTTCACCTGTTGAAAACATTTTCATAGCTCCTCTGTTGCACCCTAAAATGTAAACTCCCAGACAGCAGGGACTGCTGTCTCTTTTGTTCATTGATATCTTCCTACCTAATAGTACCTTGAGTGGTGCCTGGCACAGTGTAGACATTTAATATATATTTATTAAATGAATGAACAAACCTCAACACTTTATGCAAAGTAGGGTATAACATAAAATATTATATTCCCTGACTGGATGATGGATGATTTAAGGAATTTTCCAGGTGTTGTAATAGCATCACACACACACACACACACACACACACACACACACATAATTTTAAGTCACTTACCTACACCACAGCTCATGGCAATGCCAGATCGTTAATCCATTAAGCAAGGCCAGGGATCGTACTCACATCCTCATGGGTACTAGTTGGGTTCATTACCGCAGAGCCACGGTGGGAAATCCTTAAGTCACTTTTTTTCCCCCATTGCTTAATGAATTTTATTACAATTATAGGTGTACAAAAATCATCACAACTCAATTTGATAGCATTTCCGTCCCAAACCCTCAGTGCATCCCCCCACCCCGGAAATCCTTAAGTCACTTTTAAGAGATACCTAATGAAAAAATTTGGGATAAAATAATATGATGCCTGGAAGTTGCTTCAAAATAAGTCTAGGAAGTTGGAGGTAGAGGCAACATGAGAGTACAGGTGAAATAAGATTGGCCTAAATTGATAATTGTCAAAACTGGGTGCTAGGTACATGCGGGTTCCTTATACTATTCTCTCTGCTATTTATATGTTTGAAATTTTCCATAATGTGAAATCAAAGACATGAAAAGTGTTGGGTTTAAATTCTCTATTGGGAAGTGGTATTAGAAGATCTTTTCCCCTGCATATTCAAATTATAGTTTCTATTTTTTTTTTGTTTTGTTTTTTATGGAAGTTCATAGCTAGGGGTCAAATTGGAGCTTCAGCTGCCGGCCTACACCACAGGCACAGCAATGCCAGATTTGAGCTGAGTCTTCGACCTACACTGCAGCTCGTGGCCATACTGGATCCTTTAACTCACTGAGGGAGGCTAGGAATTGAACCCGCAGTAAGAACTAATTGGGTTCTTAACCTGCTGAACCACAACAGGAACTCCTATAGTTTCTATTTAAATTTCAGTGTCAAATAAACTGAAATGCTTATTTTTGGTTCATTAATGATCACCAAGCTGATATGTCTATTCATGGGTAACAGGTGGTTGGAGGATTGAGGAAAGAAGAGGAGGCATGAAACAGTGATCCAGGAGAGCAGAAGAGAGAGTGAACCAGGAAATGTAGTGATAGCTGGGCAGCAGTAAGGACCCCATTTAAGCAGCATTTAAATGCTGCTGGTCATACATTTAAAGTGAGACTAGACACTCAGATGTGGGTTTTTGTCCAACCACATTCAGCCATGGAGGTGCAGGTAGAGAGTAGGTAGAGAGCTGTATTAACCAGGACTGAAGTTTTGCCAAGCAAATACAAGAAGGTGAAAACAAAGGAGCTGAATGACAGTACGTGCAGGGGTGCGATTATAACGGCTGGCCATGGAATTTAAGCTGGGTAAAGAGGAGGGAGGTAAGGATGAGGAAGGGATTGTGAAAAAGAGGTCAGTGGATTGAGATCCCAATGGAGACGTAATACTAGAGAGAATAAGCTGGAAATATAGAACTGTTTTAAAAGGATGAAGTAGCTCATACTTGGTGACATACATTCCTAGGAGCCTCACCAACACGAGTCAGAGGGAAATCTTTTCCGAGGCCTTAAGGAGGGCTTTTAGCAATATCCTGTCTGACTTAAGGGGTGTGAATGCATGTGTCTTTCATTTGTCCAGCCTCTCCTTGGTGGATACTAATCTGCCATCTGAAGTGGAGCCAGAGCTGCGCAGTTTCATTGCTAAGCGTCTTTCTAAAGGAGCAGTCTTTGAAGGGCTGGGTAATGTTGCATCTGTGGAGCTGAGGTAAGTGTGAAATGTGCTGTGTCCTGAGATTTTATTTCTGAGCTAAATATGAGAAGTGAGGAGAAACTCCAAAAGATCAGCTTCTACTAGACCTGCAAAGTTTATCTTTGTCCCCTGGTAGCTGAGCACTGGGCTCACACGCAAACTTTTGTGGAATGGAATTAACTGAATGGCAGAGACTTTGCCGTCTAGTTAGTCTTGTACTTGGAAGAAAAGAGCTTATTACCAAAACTAAAATAGTATACTTTATAGTTTGTGCTTTCACTTTACAAAGGGGTGATAGAGCAGATGCTCTTACTTACATCTTCAGATGATGAAATAAACTCAGAGACATTAAGATCACAAGGCTGGCCACCATTGGTGGAGCTCAGACTTAGATATAGGTGTCCTCGGTTGAATACCCCATCTTTCCATTATACCCCTTGACTGTAGTTCACTTCAGACCCTGATACTGGCGTAAATTCCCCTCAGGAGTATGAGGCCACAGGATAAACACTTTATATCTGCCTGGACTTCAGTGATTGATGAAGGTTTGGAGGAACATGGATAAACTATGAACAAGAGTGAAATTTGCATGAGTTTTTCACATAAGACAGAATTCAAAGAAATTCCATGCTTTAGTGAAAGCCCATTATAGTGTATGTTCATTTTTCCTGTGTTGTTTTGAGTAAAGTAAAAGTCTGGGAATCTCTGACCTACTGAGCAGTCTAATGGTATTGCTGGATTGAGTAGTCTACAAAACTACATGCATGAGGAGTCCCGGCATGTTGCAGTGGAAACGAATCTGACTAATAACCATGAGACTGCAGATTCGATCTCTGGCCTTGCTCAGTGGGTTAAGGATCTGGCATTGCCGTGAGTTGTGGTGTAGGTCGCAGACGCAGCTCGGATCTGGCGTTGCTGTTGCTGTTGAGTAGGCCGGCAGCTGTAGCTCTGATTAGACCCCTAGCCTGGAACCTCCATATGCTGCGGGTGCAGCCCTAAAATGAAAAAAAGAAAAAAAAACACTACATGCATGAGTTATCAAAATAATACATTTTGCCTTTTTCTTTCTTTTCCAGAATTCCAGGTTACCGAGTAGGCTGTTATTACTGCCTTTTCCAACAAGAAAAACTTCTTCCTCAAACAGCAGCAGTAGACTCTGAACATAACTCTTCGGAGTATGTGGTCTGTTTTTTAGGAGGGTCTGAAAAAGGACTTGAGCTATATCCTTTCTTTGGTCTTTGAGGACATCAGGAAGGAGAATGCTGGCAGGGAGGGGGAGAATTATTACTACCAACCTCTGAAAAGGTTTTCCTTTTTTTTGGCTTGTCTTTTTAGGGCTGCACCCCCAGCATATGGAGGTTCCCAGGCTAGGGGTCTAATTGGAGCTGTTGCTACTGGCCTATGCCACAGTCACAGCAACACCAGATCTGAGCTGCATGTGTGACCTGCACCACAGCTCACAGCAACGCTGGATCCTTAATCCACTGAGCGAGGCCAGTTTTCAAACTTGCAACCTCATGGATCCTAGTCAGATTTGTTTCCGCTGTGCCATGACAGGAATTCCTGAAAATTTTTTCTACCTCTTACATGTTGACTTGAATTTCATACCTTCATAGGACCAGTTTGTCTTGGCTAGTTTTAACTCAGTTACTTGAGAGATTTTGTATTACCTATTGTGAGATTAAAACACTATCTTTTTTTTTTGTCTTTTTGCCTTATCTAGGGCTGCACCCACGGCATATGGAGATTCTCAGGCTAGGGGTCTAATCGGAGCTGTAGCTGCTGGCCTACACCACAGCCACAGCAATGCAAGATCCAAGCTGCGTCTGCAACCTACACCACAGCTCATGGCAACGCCGGATCCTTAACCCACTGAGCAAGGCCAGGGATCGAACCCACAACCTCATGGTTCCTAGTCGAATTCGTTAACCACTGAGCCATGACGGGAACTCCTAAAACGCTACCTTGATTCATCTTTTATTGCTTCCTTAAGAACGTACTTTCAGGCTTGAATTGGACAAGTACAGTCAAGGGTTGAAAAATAACATGAACTGTGAGGTAAGATGATTTTTTTTTTTTTTTTAGTCTTTTTAGGGCCACACCTGCAGCACATGGAGGTTCTCAGGCTAGGGATCAAATCAGAGCTGTAGCTGCCAGCCTATACCACAGCCACAGCAACGTGGGATCTGAGCCGCATCTGCAACCTATACCACAGGTCATGGCAACTCCGGATCCTTAATCCACTGAGCGAGGCCAGGAATTGAACCTGCATCCTCATGGATGCTAGTCAAATTCGTTTCCACTGAGCCATGACTGGAACTCCTACATTAATATTTTTAAAGACTGAGATGATTAGCATTATGTGACTGTTCTACTTGTCAAATCATCCGGGTGGGCATAGACACTTAAATTCTGAAACTATGCTGCTCTGTGGGCTGGTAGAAAGGTGAACATAGTCCTGTAAGTGCCATAAGTTTCATAAGGCTGCTTCCAGTGTTTTGTATCCATGAAAAATTCAGTCCATTAAATTCAAAGGGAAATGGTAACATGCCAAGCCAGGAGGAGGAGGACGCTCTTTTCCTGATCTCTAGACACATACGATTTATATTCTGACCAGAACTAAAGGCCCACGAACCCTTTAGCACCGGAGACAGGCTATGCAATGAGATGACTGTCCTGGAACTCAACATCAAAGATTTTTAGAAACATACCATTTTTCATTAATCAATCCTTTATGAATTAGTTACATCCGTATTGATTCCTTTATCCATACCTTTTAAAAACTATGTATTCAGTTTGTGGCAGTTGTTTAAGTCACAACTCTTATAAATTTACCACCCATGACATGTGGTAATAATTCCTTTTACTTGTTATGCAGGACAGTGCAGGAGAAAAAGGATAGCCTAGGAGTGAGCTGGGGGTATGTGTCTAGGGGCCGCTCTCCCAGACGGGGCCTCTCCCACCAGTCCCCAGGGAACAGCACAGCTGAGGAAGATGATGAACTCCTGGCGGCATGGTGACACACAGAGCGGGCTTGAGTGCTGTGAGGAGCACTGACTTGTATCCTTCTGTATTTGCATTTTGAGTGTGAAAGAACTGTCCCATCTATAGCCCTTCAGTTATCAACAGGCACTTTCATACATGGATGTTTCCGACACTGTGCCAGGTGCTGGTGGACAAGGATTATTAAGAGAGTGTCTCTAAGAGAGCAGTGTAGTGGGAGGAGATGAACAGGTAAATGCCCAACTCCTTTCAGTGAAGAAACAGTCTCTTCATTTTACATAATGCATTTCTTAGTGTGTTTTTAAGAACTGCAGTACAGAATTAGTCCGCACTCTGCCCAACAAACCCAACAAAATTATATTACAATTCCTTTTTTAAAATTGCTGGTGTTGGGAGTTCCCATTGTGGCTCAGTGGTTAATGAACCCAAACTAGTGTCCATGAGAACAAAGATTTGATCCCTGGCCTCACTCACCGGGTTAAGGATCCCGTGTTGCTGTGAGCTGTGGTGTAGGTTGCAGATGCGGCTTGGATCTGGCATTGCTGTGGCCGTGGTGTAGGCTGGCAGTTACAGCTCCAATTGACCCCTAGCCTGGGAACTTCCATGTGCCAAGGGTGCAGCCCTAAAAAGCAAAAAAAAAAAAAAAAAAAAAAAAAGAAAAACAGAAAATTTCAGTCCAGTAAGGTGAGGACTTACTTTAAAGCAAATGACATTCTCTCTTGATCTAGGAAAGGGGTGGGGAGCATCACATACAGTCCTACCTGAGCAGCTGGTTTGAGGATGTCGTATGCCCCATCCAAAGGGTGGTTCTTCTCTTTCAGGAGAAGCTTACCTTTCTGCTACACGCTGTGAGTACTGCCCAAACAAAAACATTTCCTTAATTGAGAATCACTTTGGCAGAGTTTGGGTTACTTAAAGACACATTTATTTTCTTTGACTATTACTTTTCCCCCCCGAATGTTCATGAAGACCATGCTTGCAATTAGGATAGATCACACTTCTTATTTACTCAGATCTAGAAAGTTACACTACTAAAGTAGAATTGTAAACACTAAAACTTCCTAATAGTATAAAACACTTTAAAATAATTGCTTCCTAAAGTGATCTCAGAGGGGTGCAATTTCCAGAACAATTTGAGAAGGAAAACAAATCCAAAGTGATTTTAACTATATAAAAATATCCAGATAAAAACTGAAAAATTCACTCAAATATCCAGACGATGGGGAAGGCTTGAGTAAGTGGCCACGTCTTTCATTTAAATATGTGTGAATAGGTGGAGCTGAAGCTGGATGGTCCCATGAGACCAGGTAAAGCCAAATTTCAGACTGTTGGTGAGCAGCCGGCCAGGGCTCTGTCGAGCTCCCAGGCAGTGCCGGGCAAGCACTGTCTGGCCTGGTGGTTATTGGGGGAAGTGACATTTAGTCATGTGTAGCTGCTCAAAAAGGAAAACTGGAATTCATGTATTAAGCTGTATTTTTCTCTCATAGGCTCTGAGTTATACTCCTGTTGAGGTTAAAGAATCAGATGAAAAAACAAAGAGAGACATTAACAGGTAAGTTTTGCAAAGAGTGAACCATTTCCATAGCAAGCAAGCCTGATATTGATGTTTTTCACACCCCTGCCCCCCGCCCCAGTGCCTGACCAGTGCAGAATGAATTTCTCCATCCCATCCTGTAATACTGTTTATAGAGAAGGACTGTGTGTGTGGCAGGTTTCTGAGTGTGGCTAGTCTCCAAGGCCTTATTCACGAAGGCACAGTGACATCTTTGTGCATGGCCATGACGGAGGAGCAGCATGAGTCTGTGATCATCGACTGCAGTGGCTCCCAGCCTCAGTTCCATAACGCAGGTGAGCCACAAGCTTGGAAGCAGCTTTCTGGTATTCTTGTGAATCTGTTTCTACACTGAGAACAAACAACACCAATGTATCCTTCCTGCCTTCTGCAGTTTTACATGTTTATTCCCAGATCACTAAAAACAATAGCAATTCTAGAAACATGGAAATCATGTCATACCTAGCAATTCCATTCGTAGGTATATAGAGAAACTCTTGTGTATGTACACAGGAGACAAATGCAAGATGTTCATAAGGGCACTGTTTGAAACAGCAAAGAATTGGAAACCGTTTATGTGTCTGTCAACAGGAGAACTAATAAACTGCTCTATTCATCAATGGAATAATATATAGCTGTGAACATGAGTGAACTGGAGCGCTATGTCTCAGTATAGCACACAAACATACCATATAGTGAAAGAGCCGTTTAAGAAAAATACATACAGTTTTAACATATGCAAAAAAATTCCATATTGGGTTTAGAGATAAAAAAAAATACGTGACAGAAGTTTAAAGAAAGACATGGGCATGTTAATCATTTCTGCTGGGAAAGGGGATGGATCCCATTGGGAAGAGGCAGACGGGAGCTTCAGCCGTCTAGGTATTTCTTAACCAGGTGGTGAGTACACTATTTTTTTAGACCATTAAATAATTCAGTATAAATGTTTTTATAAAGGAGTAAAGACTATTGCAATGTATGCAAATATTGAATCATTATTTTGTACACCTGAAAGTAACGTTAAATGTCAGTTATACCTCAAGAAAAAGAAAAAAAGAGGAATAAATATCTGTGCTTTGTAGGACTTCATTTTTGTTTTCCTAAAATATTTTATAGGAAGCAACCGGTTTTGTGAGGATTGGATGCATGCTTTTTTGAATGGTGCTGAAGGAGGTAACCCTTTTCTTTTTCGACAAGTCCTGGAGAACTTTAAACTAAAGGTAACTAATTAGCTGTGTGCCAAGTGCCAAATATAATCTTTGTCTGAATTTTAATTAGTGCTAGTGACTGAGTAACAAATCTGCTTTACAGCTATGATGTCTGTTAACTAGGATGTTCTCAAAACTAGAATCCTCAATTTCCATTTATACCAACAGCATCGAGAGTGCCAGTTTCCCCACACCCAGTCAGGACTGGGTGTCTAAACTTTTCATCTTTCCTAGTCTGACAGGTAACAATGGTGTATCACTGTTTGTATTTGCATTAAATAAATTGTTTATTTAAACCAAAACCACAACAGTTCACCCATTTCTCCCACTCCCTACCTTTTGCCTCTGGTGGCCATGAGTCCGTTGAGTCTGTGGGCTTGTACTCCACCCGTAGAAGAGATGATGTGGCATTTGTCTTTCTCTGACGTGTTTTATTTAGCACTCAGCATGGTACCCTTGAGGTCATCCATGTTGTTGCAGACGGCAGGAGTTCTTTCTTTTCAGTGGCTGAGCAGTATTCCATTGTATCTGTATACCACAGTTTCTTTGGCCACTCATCCATCACTGGACACTTGGGCTGTTTCCACGTCTTGGCTGTTACAGGTGACGCTGAACACGGGGGGCAGATATCTTTTGGAATACGTGTTTTTGTTTTCTTCACATAGATGCCCAGAAAGGGCATTGCAGGATCGTATTTTTTCATTTGGATTATTATCCTACAGTATACTCCCTTAAGTGGGATTACCAGGTCAAAGAGTATGAATGCTTTGATTTCTGTTACAAATTGGAAGCTTGTACTTCAGAAAAACAAGAACAAATTACAGAATGGCCAGCAGTGTGTGTAGGTTTTCTCCACAGAACATGGTATAACAGTTTTTATTAATCTTATTTATTTTTATTAATATTGGAACTCCATACCTGTTCAAATTTCTGTATCTTTAGTATTCAGGCTGAATAGTTTTCACATCAGTTTACTATTTGTAAATTAACAAAAAGACATTTCAATGGCACAAATCCATCCACTATGATGACACAGTGATGTAAGTTGTAAAGGCAATACTAATGAAAGACGTCACCTGTCATTCTTTATATGTAAACATCTTTATATTTTTTGATAAATTGTCAAGTAGAGTCCAGGTCTTAACCATAAATTCACATTATTCTGTATATTTTATACAATAAGCCTTATTCATAATAATTAAAATAATTTTCTGATTTTTAAAAAACAAAAACTAGAATCCTTAGGAGGCATTTACTTATATTTTGCAGTGGCTTCTACATACGTATCATTGCATTTCCAATTAATTCAGCTGAATGCTTGCTGATGTCTTAGGGACATCAGGCTTATAATTTGTGACGTGCCTTAGTTGGCAAACACAAAAAAAAAGTGGTTCATGTCTAAGGGTTCAAAATTCTGGTGTGGAGGCACCTCATGTAGGAGATTTGTCAAGTATTTCTACTTTATTTAAGAGATTTTGATCTACCAAGGGCAAAAGCATATTGGTGATGAAAATATTTTTAATAAAAAGCCACTGTCTCAGCAACATATGTGAGTTCTCAGCTGGGTAGGCGATCTTTTTCAGGTTTCATTATTATTTCACTAAACACATATTTAACTGGGTAATCTTTTTCTAGGCCATACAAGACACAAATAATTTGAAGAGATTTATCCGTCAGGCAGAAATGAATCATTATGCTTTGTTTAAATGTTACATGTTCCTAAAGAACTGTGGTAGTGGAGATATCCTTTTGAAGATTGTCAAAGTGGAACATGAAGAAATGCCCGAAGCCAAAAATGTGGTAGCTGTCCTCGAAGAATTTATGAAAGAAACTCTTACTCAAAGTTTTTGATCCCATGTTTAGAGATGACTATATTGTGAAGTTATGCAAGCCTTGATGTTTGAAACTGCAGTTGTTATAATTGTCATAGGATTCTTAAGATTACTTGAAACACATTCTAGATTTTTTTCGTTTTGTACTTTTAGGATTAAACCTAATTAGACATAGAAATCTGAGGAACATCTTCACTGAGTCCTAGATAGGTGACTGTTGGAGTTGAGAAATTTTTACATGGGGGGGCATAAATTCTAGACTTTAGGGACTTGTTGCTTAAAAAGCTTCAGAGGTGATTTTGTGGCTTCTCTACAGAGTTTGCTGCAGGATTTAGCAATTTTTCCTCCCAGAAAAATCACAGTACTTCTTTCTCAGTGTGTTATAGCTTCTTTTAGAAAATGTGCTCCTAGTTTTAGGTTAGATTAATGCCATGACACCATTTCAAAGACAGATCTGTGCATCCTGTGGGTGCTTGATAGATTTTTTTGTTTGATTGATAGTGGCCTGGATGATGAAGCCAGCTTTTATGTCAGTATGCAAATAAATCATGAGTGTGTAAGTAATTAAATGAGCTTTAAAAATAGATGCACTAGCTTTAAGATAGAACATTATTTCTGATGGAAAGCTCCTGTAGAAGTGGCCCCACAACTTTTCTTCATTCCATATATTCCTATTTTTTTTCTTCAATATGAAAATGCTAGAGTTTTTAAACAGAGTGTTAAGAAAGAAACAAAGTACATTTTACAAGCAAA
Source organism: Catagonus wagneri (assembly GCA_004024745.2). Lineage (NCBI taxonomy): Eukaryota > Metazoa > Chordata > Mammalia > Artiodactyla > Tayassuidae > Catagonus > Catagonus wagneri. The sequence continues at coordinate 11,979 of PVHT020001178.1, read as the reverse complement.
CTATAACATAAAGAACACAAAGAGAGATTCTTCATGTCAGGGTTACTCATCGATTTTAGTTTTTTGTACATTTGTTACAAGCCTTGTATTGTTTTACTCTCAATCAGTTGAAAGCGTCCTCGGTTAGAGCCATTTATAATTCCCACGGAAGCCAACTGTAGCATCATACATACGACTGCAGTTGTTCTGCATAGCTCTTTAATAAATCCATTTGATAATGATTTTTTGTGTAGAAGATCAGAAGCCTTGTGTTGTCACTGCCCTCAGGAAGCTCAGAGAAACACAAGCCGGTAAAATTCTTCTCCTAAGCTCATCTAAATTCACATTAAATGCTGAGTTGTAACTTTCAAAATGACTGACAGTGGCCTTCTGCTTGCTCTTCTATGTAGAGAAGACTTGAAACATGACTTACCGAGCCATTTCTTTTCTTTAATGAGAAATACAATTCAGGATCCTCATAAAGGCTTTCACATGGTTTTAAACTTTAATAACTTGGATTATAGTCAGTGTAGGAAAAAAATCCAAGTAGCATCTTTTTTACAGCATTAAATTCAGAATGACTATGGGAAACAACCAATTTTTTTTGGCTGCACCCATGGCATGTGGAAGTTCCTGGGCCACAGTAGCATCCCAAGCCGCTGCAGTGAGAGCACCGGATCCTTAACCCACTGTGCCACAGGGGAACTCTAGGACATCAACATTTTGAGTCTGGAAGACATATTTTTCATTTTCAAATTCACTTATCATTCAAGAGTCCATGTTGTAAATAGTATTTAAAAGTAAACATATTACCTTCTTCAAGTCATTTATGGATAGAGTCAAGGCATAATTAGTCTTTTTTTTTTTTTTTGGCTGCACCTGCAGTATGCATGAGTTCCCTGGGCCAGGGATTGAACCCATGCCACAGCAGTGACAATGCCAGATCCTTAACCCACTTAGCCACCAGGGAACTCTGATTACATATTCTTTGTATGTACTTTTATATACATTTTTTGTAATGTATGCTCACTATATTACACAGGTTTATACAATACAATCTTAGTTTAGAAGTGTGTGATAAGCTGTATATCCCTACTGTAGACAAGGAAAATAATGACATAGGGTTGAATATCTTGTGGGCCACGAGAAGAAACTCAAAGAGCTCATGACCAGAAATATGTACTGTATTCAAATTTTAATAAGCTAATAACTTTTAAAGTTTTAAAAAGGATTTGTTCAGGTGTGGAATGCATTATGTATTATTTGTGTGCTATACACACAGAGGAAATATATGTTTGTCATGTATCCAAAAATGGTCTCAATTTACCTGTAATTATATTTATAATAATAATAATAAATCTAGCTTCTCACCAAATAGTCATTTTTATTCAGTGAGCTCAATTCTCCAGCCTGACATTTTTATTAATTCACAGCAAGGTGATGGGAAAATTATACTCATTATGCTAAGGAATCTGTTGAGGAAAATCAAATCACCCTGCTGGGATACACCTTTCTGCATCTTGCAGGAGGCATCAGGCAGAGTGTAAGAGCAATTTCCATCACAATGTTCTATTCATTGTCCAGTAAAGTTGCACCTGTCCAACTCAATAACCCTAGTCAACTCCTTTCACTGTCATTCATTATTAACCACAACAGAACGCCTGTCCTTTACCAGAGGATCACTTATACCACATGCCAGGGACTCCTGCAGGCTTCTCAGAAATAAGATTCAGTTACTAAGACTATATTTTCCTACCTGTGTGCCTTCACAGTAACGGAGACCCCGCTGGCTTCAATGAAGTCTTTCCACTTGGAGGTCTAAGAGGGCAGCTCCAGTCCTGTTTCTGCTAGACTTCTCCAATGTGCCTCATAGACTTTAAATCACTCTGAGTTGGCATAAATGCTAGATTCTGGAAAACGGGAGTGAAAGGGACAAGTAAGGAAGTGGTAGCTGCGGATTTTCTTGTGAACTGCTTCTGGGAGGGCTGACAAAGTGGAGGTCCTATTAAATGAACATCGAGTGAAATGTTCCAGGGTTCCTCACTGTGACCGGACGCCCTAGGCCCCATGCAGTGAGATCTTTAAACACTGACACACCTACAAACTTAGGGTCCTTCAAGTCCTATACAAACACCTGAAGACAGAAATGAATTTTGGAGCCAGGCAGTCTTGAGCGTGACTCCAGCGATGCCATATCCTACTAGCCTTCCCCCTCGTGTGTAAATACGGGTATACTTACGCTCATGTAGATGTGCAATTAAATGAGAAGATACTGAAAGTGCCTCACCCAGTGCCCTAGTACATAGCAGGTACCCAGTAAATGGTCTTCATACTTACCTCATTATTGGTAAACATCTTAAGTTATGGGAAAAATGAGAATCTGGTAGAAAGGAGGAAGCAGAGTGTGAAGGGGGAAGTGACAGGAGGCCAAGTGCAAAGCTCACTAAATGGTTTCAGCTGCCAGGGAGCTTGCCTTTAACTCGGGTGTCAGAGCCTGGAACTGAGTCCCGGGCACATGGCTGCTGACAGGAGCCCAACTTTCCTTCTATGCTCACAAGTTTGTTCTGGGATGACTTGTGCCATCCCAGAAAGCATTTAGAATTTTATTTATTTATTTATTATTATTATTTTTTGCCACAGCATGTGAAATTCCTGGGCCAAGGATCAAACCCACACCACAATTGTGAACCAAGCTGCTACAGTCGAACTGCCAGATCCTTAACCCATTGTGCCACAAGGGAATTCCTTAGAAATATTTTTAAATGATGTGAAAGTTTTATGGGAAACAACTCCCACAGTGAATTTAATGGGGTAGTTTAATCCTCAAGGGAAAGTTAAGTTACAAATGGAAAGACCACATATACTGCCATTAGCCTAGGAAATGGGTGAGAGCAATTCACTTTCTCAGGCTTCGCCCATTCAAAGCCCACTTGATTGTTAAATTTACCAAGCACCAGAATCCACCTTTAACATTTACAATCCTCTTATCTTTCCTTCTGTATGTGGGCTGTCTGTGCCCTTTTAACCTGAGAACATTCCTAACCTTTTCTCAACGTCAGGGTCCTGACAGCCCTTGGAAAGACCTAAAGATTAGGCTATTGGGGTCAAGAAGTATGTACTAGGATATTTTGATGAAGATTCCTCCAGTAATAATAGTCCAATACCTCCTAGAGGTGACAGTATAAGAGTGGAAGGCGGGGCACCCACCAGGACAACTGGCACAGAGGTTCTTGACCTGAAGTCATGGATGAGCTTCCTTATTCACAGCCCTCTCTCCCTAAATCATATACAAAATGGTCTATCTATGCACTTGTATGAGAAGAGAACTCCTAGCTTTCATCAGCCACTCAAAAGAATTCAGTAATTCAAGAAAGGTTACCAACTACCAAGCTGGAAACACCAGCTCATAAACCCATCCCCACTGCTACCCACTCTCTCCCTCCGGCCCTGACCCAGGTTGAGATGAAACAGGCACAATGCCAGCCCTCCAGGTCACTTCCGGAATAACCAATGGCTTAAAGAAAAAAGAAATCTTTAATGTAATCTGTGCTCAAATAATATGTTACAACAAAAATATACAGAATGTACACAATACAAAAATATTTAGAAACAAACGTTGCAGCTTGTGTTTTGTTTCCACTTATTGGAGTCCTGGAGGGGAAGATCAGTGTTGGGCAGTTTTTTAAGGCAGAGGAGAATCAGTGCTTTCCAGCCAGCCCTGGAGCAACATGAATGATGCCAGGAAAGGGCTTTCACTGCACCCCGGAATCAGCATTATTTGTGAACGAAATTAGACACTGGGGGAAGATCCGGGCTTGGTGAGCAGCGACTCCCCCATCCTCCCAGCAAGAAAGGTCCTCATGGAAACTGAGAATCCTATTAGCTGGCAAAAGCATCTCATTAAGGAGCTTTTCCTAATTAAAAAACGAATAATGAACAGTGTCATTAAGATGAAATTTCTCCTCTGAAGGTTTGTTTTCTCCTTTCCCTGTTTCTGGGATGCCTCTTCCATTTGAGGAGGGAGTGAGCCTAGGGCCACTGTTTGGGAAACCTGTTTTCGATCTCTGTAGCCTGTGGACAAAAGGCCGACTGGCCTCCACAGCCTGGATTCTCTCCATCCTGTTTCCAGCACCCTGGCCAGGTGGCCGCACTGGACGGGGAAGGATGGGGAAGCCCTGCCTGGGGCTGGCAGGATGCTGGGAACATGTGAACAAAGGGACCTGCTGGGGACAAAGCCAGATCCCCAAAAGTAAACCTTTCTTACCAGACAGCTGGCTCCCAGTCCTGGGTGGGACACCTGGGTCATATGAAGTGACTACTGTCACCACTGTGTGGTCCTGCTTGGAAGCGATGGTTGGGAGAGGTGGAGGGGGCGTCAAGGACAACAAGAACCTTGGTGGCTGCTTTTGGACAGAGAGCAGCAGGGGCTGGTGGCCTGAGATGTAGAGGATGCTCCCTCAGCGTGTCCCAGACCTCACAGGGTAGACTTAACAGGATGGGAGACAGGACCTTGGCTTCAGGAAGTCCTTCCTGGTCAGAGACTTCCAGCTGAGCCCTGAAGGAACTGGGTGCTTCTCTGAGGGTTTTCTAGAATCTTCTGGTTCTCAGTCTTCTTGCCCCTGAGAGAGGAAGGCCGCCCCAAGCAAAGGCAGAGGTGGCGCTCTGCTCCCTCCACCCACATCCAGAACTCTCAGGGGCCAGGAAAAGGATGTGGAGGGTAAGCGCTGCATCCCAGCAGGGAACCTGCCACCTCTAACCAACCAGGAAAGGACGGCACCACTCAGAGTTATCAGTGGCGGCAGCCCATGGCCGAGACTCCCGTTTCCATTCTCACCTAGTTTTCCCAACAAGGCCTCTCTGGTCTTTAGGCCCATTGAGGCTCTCTGCTGGGAAAAGATCTCTGCACACTGCTGGTTGCAGGCGGTTTCTCTGGGCTGGAAAGCACTGCAAATGTGTTCTTCTAGGCCAAGAAGCCTGATTTGGTGGGCAAACGTGATCTTTTCGCGGGCGCCCAAAAGCCGCCCAGCAGCTGCTAGGGCCCCCTCGGTCTCGGGGCATTCTCAGTAGCCAGGCTAAACCAGGTACTGAAGGCTTCCCTATCGTAAGGTAAACTCTGCATGGGAAACTAACTTGAGCACCATTTGCGTTTGGGCCCGGGAAGCCACCCTTGCGTTTTCCAAACTAGGCATCTCTGGTCCCTAGGCCCATTGAGGCTCTCTGCTGGGGAAAGCTCCCTGCACACTGCTGGTTGGCAGGCGGTTTCTGTGGCCTGGAAAGCACTGCAAATGTGTTCTTCTAGGCCGGGAAGCCTGATTTGGTGGGAAAACACGTTCTTTTGTGGGCTCCCAGAAGCAGCCCAGGAGCTGCTAAGGCCGCATTTGTCCAGTGCCATTCTCAGTAGCCAGGGTAAAATAGGTGCTGAGGCTTCCCTCTCGCAAGGTAAACTCTGCATGGGGAACTCACTTGAGCACCATCAGCGTTTGGGCCCGGGAAGCCACCCTTGCCGTTTTTCCAACTAGGCCTCTCTGGCCCTTAGGTCCATTGAGGCTCTCTGCTGGGCAACACTCCCAGCACACTGCTGGTTGGCAGGCGGTTACTCTGCTGGGGAAAGGCTCCCTGCACAAGGCTGCTTTGCAGGAGTTTTCTCTGGCCTGGAAAGCACTGCAAATGTGTTTTTCGAGGCCGAGGAGCCTGATTTGTTGGGAAAAAGCGTTCTTTTCGCGAGCGCCCCGAAGCCGCCCCTCAGCTGCTAGGGCCCCCACGATCTAGGGGCATGCTCAGTCCTCAGGCCAAAACAGGTGCTGCAGGCTTCCCTCTCACAAGGTAAACTCTGCATGGGGAACTAACTTGAGCACCATCAGCGTTTGGTCCCTGGAAGCCACCCTTGCCTTTTTCCCAAATAGGCCTTTCTGGTCCTTAGGCCCTTAAAGGCTCCCTGCTGGGGTTAGCTCCCTGCACACTGCTACTTTGCAGGCGGTTTCTCTGGGCTGGAAAGCACTGCAAATGTGTTCTTCTAGGCCGAGAAGCCTGAATAGGTGATAAAAAGCGTTCTTTACACGGGAGCTCCCATGCACCCAGGAGCTGAAAGGGCCCCCTCGGTCTAGGGGCATTCTCAGTCCTCAGGCCAAACCAGGTGCTGCAGGCTTCCCTCTCGCAAGGTAAACTCTGCATGCAGAACTAACTTGAGCACCATCAGCGTTTGGTCCCGGGAAGCCACCCTTGCCGTTTCCCCACCTAGGCCTCTCTGGTCCTTAGGCCCTTAGAGGCTCTCTGTTGGGGAAAGCTCTCTGCACCCTGCTGCTTTGCAGGCGATTTCTCTGGGCTGGAAAGCACTGCAAATGTGTTCTTCGAGGCCGAGAAGCCTGATTGGTGGAAAAATGCATTCTTTTCGTGATCGCCCTGAAGCCGCCCCTCAGCTGCTAGGGCCCCTTTGGTCTAAGGGCTTTCTCAGTACTCAGGCCAAATTATGTGCTGCAGGCTTCCCTCTCTTAAGGTAAACTCTGCTTGGGGAAATAACTTGAGCACCATCAGTGTTTCGGCCCGGGAAGCCACCCTTGCCGTTTTCCACCTAGGCCTCTCTGGTCCTTAGGCCCTTAGAGGCTCTCTGCTGGGGAAAGCTACCTGCACAATGCTGCTTTGCAGGCGGTTTCTCTGGGCTGGAAAGCACTGCAAATGTGTTCTTCTAGACCGAGAAGCCTGAATTGGTGAGAAAACGCGTTCTTTCCCCGGGGGCCCCCAAGCGCCCAGGAGCTGCTAGCACCCCCTCAGTCTAAGGACATTCTCAGTACTCAGGCCCAACCATGTGCTGCAGGCTTCCCTCTCACAAGGAAAACTCTGCATGGGAAAATAACTTGAGCACCATCTGCGTTTGCGCCCCGGAAGCCACCCTTCCCGTTTTCCCAACTAGGCCTCTCTGGTCCTTAGGCCCTTAGAAACTGCCTACTGGGGTTAGCTCCCTGCACTTTGCTGCTTTGCAGGCGGTTTCTCTGGGCTGGAAAGCACTGCAAATATGTTCTTCGAGGCCGAGGAGCCTAATTTGGTGGGAAAAAGCATTCTATTCGCGAGCGCCCCAAAGCCGCCCCTCAGCTGCTACGGCCCCCACTTTCTAGGGGCATGCTCAGTCCTCAGGCCAAACCAGGTGCTGCAGGCTTCCCTCTCACAAGGTAAACTCTGCATGGGGAACTAACTTGAGCACCATCAGCGTTTGGTCCCTGGAAGCCACCCTTGCCTTTTTCCCAAGTAGGCCTTCTGGTCCTTAGGCCCTTAAAGGCTCCCTGCTGGGGTTAGCTCCCTGCACACTGCTGCTTTGCAGGCGGTTTCTCTGGGCTGGAAAGCACTGCAAATGTGTTCTTCTAGGCCGAGAAGCCTGAATAGGGGAGAAAAAGCGTTCTTTACACGGGAGCTCCCATGCACCCAGGAGCTGGAAGGGCCCCCTCGGTCTAGGGGCATTCTCAGTACTCAGGCCAAACCAGGTGCTGCAGGCTTCCCTCTCTTAAGGTAAACTCTGCTTGGGGAAGTAACTTGAGCACCATCAGCGTTTGGGCCCGGGAAGCCACCCTTGCCATTTTCCACCTAGGCCTCTCTGGTCCTTAGGCCCTTAGAGGCTCTTTCCTGGGGAAAGCTCCCTGCACAATGCTGCTTTGCAGGCGGTTTCTCTGGGCTGCAAAGCACTGCAAATGTGTTCTTCTAGACCGAGAAGCCTGAATTGCTGAGAAAAAGCGTTCTTTACACGGGCGCCCCGATGCGCCAAGGAGCTGGCCCCCTCGGTCTAGGGGCATTCCATGTACTCAGGCCCAACCAGGTGCTGCAGGCCTCCCTCTCGCAAGGTAAACTCTGCATGGGGAACTAACTTGAGCATCAACGTTTGGGCCCGGGAAGCCACCCTTGCCTTTTTCCCAACTAGGCCTCTCTGGTCCTTAGGCCCTTAGAGGCTCTCTGCTGGGGAAAGCTCCCTGCACACTGCTGCTTTGCAGGCGGTTTCTCTGGGCTGGAAAGCACTGCAAATGTGTTCTTCGAGGCCGAGA
>PVHT020001004.1:67099-80117 GCA_004024745.2 Catagonus wagneri | reverse complement strand
GTTCGTCGTCAGCGATCGTCTATCTGCTCCCGCGTCATCTCGTTTGTCGAACTGCGTGTGCGTCATCAGCGTTCGTCCATCCGCGGGCGCGTCATCGGCGATCGTTGATCCACGCGTGCGTCATCCGCATTCGTCAATCTGCGCGCATGTTGTCGGCGTTCGTCGATCCGCACGGGAGTCGTTGGCGTTCATCGATCCGTGTATGCATCATCGGCGTTCATCAATCTGCACATGAGTGACGTCGGCATTCGTTTATCTGCGTGCGCGTCGTCGGCAATCGTCAATCCGCACGCGTGTCATACGCGTTCGTCGATCTGAGTTCGCGTCGATGGCGTTTGTCGATCCACGCACACGCGTCGTCTATGTTCATCGATCCGCATGCGCATCTTCGGCGTACGTTGATCCGTGAGCCCGTCATCGGCGTTTGTCGATCCGCGTGCGTGTCATCCGCGTTCGCCGATCTGAGTGCGTGTCGTTGGCGTTCATCAATCCGCGCAAACGTGTCATCCGTGTTCGACAGTCCGCACGCATGAGTCGTCGGCGTTCGTCGATCCGCATGCGTGTCATCCGCGTTCGTCGACCTGAGTGCGTGCCGTTGGTGTTCGTCGATTCCCGCACACGCGTCATCCGTGTTCGTCGATCTGCGCGTGCATCGTCGGCGTTTGTTGATCCACGCACGCATCCTCGGTGTTCATCGATCCACGCATGCATCGTCGGCGATCGTCGATCCACATGTGTGTCATCTGCGTTCGTCAATCTGAGTGTGCATCGTTGGCGTTCATCGATCCGCGCACACACGTCGTCTATGTTCGTCGATCCGTGCGCGCGTCTTCGGCGTACATTTATCCGTGTGTCCGTCATCGGCATTTGTTGATCCACGTGTGCATCGTCGGCGATGGTCGATCCGCGTGCGTGTCATCCGCGTTCATCGATCTCAGTGCGTGTCGTTGGCGTTCGTCGATCCGCGCACACGTGTTGTCCATGTTCGTCGACCCGCACGTGTGAGTCTTCGGCGTTCGTCGATCCGCGTGCGTGTCATCTGCGTTAGTTGATCTGAGTGCGTGTCGTTGGCGTTCGTCGATCCGTGTACACGCATAATCCGTGTTCGTCGATCCGCACGCGCGACGTCGGCGTTCGTCGATCAACACGCGCGTCGTCTGCGTTCGTCGATTGCACGCAAGTGTCATCGGCTTTCATCGATCCACGCGTGCACGAGGTCGGCATTCATCGATCCACTCGTGCGCGTCCTCGGTGTTTGTCGATAAGTGCGCGCGTCTTCGGCATTCGTCAATCCGCGCGCACGCCTCGTGGGCGTTCGTCGCTACGCATGCGCGACATCGGCGTTTGTTGATCCGCGTGCACGTCGTTGGCATTCGTTGATCCCCGTGCGTCTGTCATTTGTGTTCATCGATAAGCGCATGAGCATCATCGGCGTCATCGTTCCACGCGCCCGCGTCGTCGAATTTCATGTATTAGTGCACGTGCATTTTCGGCATTTGTCGATCCTCGTGTGAGCGTCATCAGCGTTCGTCGATCCACGTACTCGTCGTCAGCGATGGTCAATCTGCTCGAGCGTCGTCGGCGTTCGTTGAATTTCATGTGCGTCATCAGCGTTCATCCATCCGCGTGCGCGTCGGCGATCGTTGATCCACGCCTGTGTCATCCGCGTTCGTCGATCTGCGTGCACATTGTAGGCGATCGTCAATCTGCACGCAAGTCGTTGGTGTTCGTCGATCTGTGTTCGCGTCATCGGCGTTCATCGATAAGCGCGTGAGCGTCGTTGGCGTTCATCGATCCGCTCGTGCATCATCGGCGATCGTCGAACCGTGTGCGCATCATCTGCATTCGTCGATCCGCACGCACGTCGTAGGTAATCATCGATCTGCGCACGCATCATCAGCGTTCGGTGATCCGCGTGTGCGCGTTGTCGGCGTTCGTCAAACCACACACGTGCGTCGTCGGTGTTCATCGATCCGCACACGCACGTCGTCGGCGTTCGTAGATCCGTGAGCGCGTCGTCGGCGATCGTTGATCTGCAAGCGAGTCGTCGGCGTTCGTAGATACGCGGGCGTGTCTTCACCTTGGTCAATCCGCATTTGCGTCTTTGGTGATCATCGATCCGCACGTGCGTTATGGGCGTTCATTGATCCGTGCACATGCGTCGTCGGCGTTCGTCGTTAAGCGCGCGAGTGTCATCGGCGTGCTTCGATTCACATGCGCGTCATCGGCAATCATCGATCCACACGTGTGCGTCATTACTGTTCATCGATAAGCACACGAGCGCCGTTGGCGTTCGTCGATACGCACGCGCATGTCATCGGTGTTCTTCGATAAGCGCTCGCGGGTCATTGGTGTTTGTCGATCTGCGTGCGCACGATGTCGGCGTTCGTCGATCCACTCGTGCACATCGTCAGCGTTCGTCGATCCCCGAGTGCGTGTCGTCGGGTTTCGTCGATCCGCATGCTCGACGTCGCCATTGAATTATCTGCGCACGTGAGTCGTCGGCGTTCGTCAATCCGTGTGTGAGTCATCGGCGTTCATCGATAAGTGCGTGAGCATCATCGGCGTTTGTCGATCCACGCGTGCATCATCGGCGATCATCGATCCGCGCGCCTGTCATCCGCATTTGTTGATCTGAGTGCGCGTCATTGGGGTTCGTCGATCCGCGCACACGTGTCATCCGTGTTCATTGATCCACGCGTGCGACGTCTGCATTCGTTGATCCGCGCGCACGTCGTCGGCGTTCATCAATCCGTGTGGGCGTCGTCAGTGATCGTCAATCCGCGCGCGTGTCATCCGCGTTCGTCGACCTGAGTGCGTGTCATTGGCGTTCATCGATTCCCGCACACGCGTCATCCGTGTTCATCGATCCGCGCACGCATCATCGGCGTTTGTTGATCCGCGCACCCGTCCTCGGCGTTTGTTGATCCACACATGCATCGTCGGCGATCGTCGATCCGCACGCGTGTCATCCACATTCGTCGATCTGAGTGCGCGTCGTTGGTGTTCGTTGGTCTGCGCACACGCGTCGTCCGTGTTCATCGGTCCACACGCGCGTCTTTGGCGTACATTGATCCGTGTGCCCATAATCTGCATTCGTTGATCCGCACGTGAATAATCGGCGATGGTAGATCCGCATGCGTGTCATCCGCGTTTATCGATCTGAGTGCGCGTCGTTGGCGTTTTTCGATCCGCGCACACGCGTCGTCCATGTTCGTCGATCCGTGCACGCGTCTTCAGCATACGTTGATCCGTGCGTCCGTCATCGGCGTTTTCCGATCAGCGTGTACATCGTCGGCGTTCGTCGTTCCACGCGCCCGCGTCGTCGATTTTCGTCTATAAGCACACGTGCATTTTCGAAATTCATCGATCCGCGCGTGAGTGTCGTCGGCATTCGTCGATCCACATGCTCGTCGTCAGCGATCGTCTATCTGCTCGCGCGTCATCTCATTCGTCGAACTGCGTGTGCGTCGTCGGCGTTCGGCCAACCGCGGGCGCGTCGTCGGCGATCATTGATCCACGCGTGCGTCATCCACATTCGTCAATCTGCACGCACATTGTCGGCGTTCGTCGATCCGCACGGGTGTCGTTGGCGTTCATCGATCCGCGTACGCGTCATCGCTGTTCATCAATCTGCGCGTGTGCTACGTCGGCGTTCATTTATCTGCGTGCGCATCGTCGGCGATCGTCGATCCGCACGCGTGTCATACGCATTCATCGATCTGAGAGCGCGTCATTGGCGTTCGTCGATCCGCACACACGCGTCGTCCATTCGTCGATCCGTGTGCGCATCTTCGGCGTACGTTGATCCGTGAGCCCGTCATCGGCGTTTGTCGATCCGCATGTACATCATCGGCGATCGTCTATCCGCGTGCGTGTCATCCGCGTTCATCGATCTGAGTGCGTGTCGTTGGCGTTCGTCAATCCGCGCAAACGTTTCATCCGTGTTCGTCGATCCGCACGTGTGAGTCGTCGGCGTTCGTCGATCCGCATGCGTGTCATCCGCGTTCGTCGACCTGAGTGCGTGCCGTTGGCGTTCGTCGATTCCCGCACACGTGTCATCCGTGTTCATCGATCCGCTCACGCATCGTCGGCGTTTGTTGATCCGCACACCCGTCCTCGGTGTTCGTCAATCCACGCATGCATCGTCGGCGATCGTCATACGCGTTCGTCGATCTGAGTGCGCATCATTGGCGTTCATCAATCCGCGCACACGCGTCATCCATGTTCGTCGATCCGTGCACGCGTCTTCGGCGTACATTGATCCGTGTGTCCGTAATCGGCATTTGTCGATCCACGCATGCATCGTCGGTGATCGTCGATCCGCACACGTATCATACGCATTCGTCGATCTGAGTGCGCATCATTGGCGTTCATTGATCCACGCACACGCGTCGTCCATGTTCATCGATCCGTGCGCGCGTATTGGGCGTACGTTTATCCGTGCGTCTGTCAATGGCGTTCGTTGATCCGCGTGTGCATCGTTGGCGATCATCGATCCACGTGCGTGTCATCCGCGTTAGTCGATCTGAGTGTGTGTCGTTGGCGTTCGTTGATATGCACACACGTGTCGTCTGTGTTCGTCGATCCGCATGCGTGAGTCATCGGCGTTCGTCGATCCGTGTGCGTGTCATCCGTGTTGGTCGATCAGAGTGCGTGTCGTTGGCGTTCGTCGATCCGCGCACACGTGTCATCCGTGTTCGTCGATCCGCGCACACGTGTCATCCGTGTTCGTCGATCCGCACACGTGAGTCGTCGGCGTTTGTTGATCCGCGTGCGTGTCATCCACGTTCGTCTATCTGAGTGTGTGTCATTCGCGTTCGTCGATCCGCGCAAACGCATAATCCGTGTTCGTCAATCCACACATGTGACGTCTGCGTTCGTCGATCCGCCCGTGCGCGTTGTTGGCGTTCGTAGATAAGCGTGCGCGTGCCTTCGGCATTCATCAATCCGCACACGCGCGTCGTCGGCATTTGTCTATACGCACGCGCGACATCGGCATTCGTCGATCCGCGTGCATGTCATCGGCATTCGTCGATCCCCATGCGCGTGTCATTTGCGTTCGTCGATAAGCGCACGAGTGTCGTCGGCGTTCTTTGATCTGCATGCGTGTCGTCGGCGATCGTCGATCCACGCTCACGCGTCATTACCCTTCATCGATAAGCACGCATGCGCCGTTGGCGTTCGTTGATCCGAGCGCGCGCATCTTCGGTGTTCGTCAATCCGCGCGCGCGTCATCCGCATTCGTTGATCCGCACGTGATGTCTGCGATTGTTGATCCGTGCACATGTCCGCATTCATCGATCCATGCACGTGATAGATGGGCATTCATCGATCCGCGTGCGCGTCGTCGGTGAGCATCGATCTGCACGCGCATCGTCGGCGTTCGTCGATCTGCATTCGCGTCGTCGGCGTTCATTGATAAGCACGCGAGCGTCGTTGGCGTTCGTCGATCCACTCGGGCGTCATCGGCAATCGTCGATCCGCGCGCACGTCATCCGCATTCGTCGATCCGCGCGCACGTTGTAGGCAATCATCGATCTGCGTGCGCATCATCAGCGTTCGGTGATCCCTGCGTGCGCGTCATCGGCGTTCGTCGAACAGCATGCGCGCGTTGTCGGCGTTCGTCGATCTGCGCGCGCGCATCTTCGGTGTTCGTCGATCCGCGCGCGCGCGTCATCGTCGTTCATCGATCCGCGAGCGCGTCGTCGGCGATCATTGATCCGCAAGTGAGTCATCAGCATTTGTAGATACGCGTGTGAGTCTTCACCTTCGTCGATCTGCGCTTGTGTCATTGGCGATCATCGATCCACACGTGCATCATGGGCATTCATCAATCCGCGCGCACGCGTCGTCGGCATTCATCGATAAGTGCATGACTGTCATCGGCGTTCTTTGATCCACGCATGCGTCATCTGCGATCGTCGATCCACAAGCGTGCGTCATTACCGTTCGTCGATAAGCACGCGTGCGCCATTGGCGTTCGTCGATACGTGCGCGCATATCATCGGCGTTCGTCGATAAGCGCTCGTGGGTCATCGGCGTTCGTCGATCCGCATGTGAACGACATCGGCGTTAGTCGATCCACTCGTGCGCGTCATCAGCGTTCGTCGATCCCCGTGCACGTGTCGTTGGCTTTCGTCGATCCGCATGCTCGACGTCGGCGTTGGTTGATCCATGCGCGTGAGTCGTCAGCGTTCGTCGATTCGTGTGCGCGTCATCGGCATTCATCGATAAGTGTGCGAGCGTCATTGGCATTTGTCGATCCGCGCGTGCATCGATCCGCGCACCTGTCATCCGCATTCATTGATCTGAGTGCGCGTCATTGGGGTTCGTCGATCCGCGCACACATGTCATCCGTGTTCGTTGATCCGCGCACACGTCGTCTGCGTTCGTCGATCCACGCGCGCATCGTCGGCGTTCGTCAATCCGCATGGGCGTCATCAGCGATCGTTGATCTGCGCGCGTGTCATCCGCGTTCGTCGACCTGTGTGTGTCATTGGCGTTCGTCGATTCCTGCACAAGCGTCATCCGTGTTTGTCGATCCGCGCGCGCACCATGGCGTTTGTTGATCCACGCACCCGTCCTCGGTGTTCGTCGATCCACACATGCTTCGTCGGCGATCGTCGATCCGCACGAATGTCATCCACATTCGTCGATCTGAGTGCGCGTCGTTGGCGTTCGTCGATCCGCACACACGCGTCGTCCATGTTCGTCGATCCGTGCACGGGTCTTCGGCGTACGTTGATCCATGCATCATTCATCAGCGTTTGTCGATCCGCGTGTGCATCGTCAGCAATCGTCGATCCGCATGCGTGTCATACACGTTCGTCGATCTAAGTTCGTGTCGTTGGCTTTCGTCGATCCGCGCACACGTGTCGTCCGTGTTAGTCGATCCACACGCGTGAGTCGTCGGCGTTCGTCGATCCGCGTGCGTGTCATCCGCGTTCATCGACCTGAGTGCGTGTCATTGGCGTTTGTCGATTCCCGCACACGTGTCATACGTGTTCGTCGATCCGCATGCGCATCGTCGGCGTTTGTTGATCCATGCACCCATCCTTGGTGTTCGTCGATCCACGCATGCATCATCGGCGATCGTCATTCCACACGTGTGTCATCCACATTCGTCGATCTGAGTGTGTGTCGTTGGCGTTCGTCGATCCACGCACAAGCCTCGTCCATGTTCGTCGATCCGTGCGCGCATCTTCGGCGTGCGTTGATCCGTGCGTCCGTGAACGGTGTTCTTGATCCACGTGTGCATCATCGGCGATCGTCGATCCGCGTGCGTGTCATCCGCGTTCGTCGATCTGAGTGCGTGTCGTTGGCGATTGTCGATCCGCGCAAACGTATCCTCAGTGTTCATCGATCCGCACGTGTGAGTCGTCGGCATTCGTCGATCCGCGTGCGTGTCATCTGCGTTCATCGATCTGAGTGCGTGTCATTGGCGTTCGTTGATCCATGCACACGTGTCGTCCGTGTTCGTCGATCCGCACGCGTGAGTCATCGGCGTTCGTCGATCCGCGTGCGTGTCATCCGCGTTTGTCGATCTGAGTGCGTGTCATTGGCGTTCATTGATCCGCGCACATGCATAATCCGTGTCGTTGATCCGCACGTGCGACATCGGCGTTCATCGATCCGCTCGTGCACATTGTCGGCGTTCGTCGATAAGCGCGCGCGCGTCTTCAGCATTCGTCAATCTGCACGCGTGCGTCGTCGGCGTTCGTCAATACCCGCGCGCGATGTCGGCGTTCCTCAATCCGCGTGCACGTCGCCGGCATTCGTCAATCCCCATGCGCGTGTCATTTGCGTTCATCGATAAGCGCACGAGCGTCGTCGGCGTTCGTTGTTCCACGCGCCCACGTCGTCGACTTTCGTCTATAAGCGCATGTGCATTTTCAGCATTCGTCGATCCGCGCACGAGCGTCGTCGGCGTTCATCGATCCACGTGTTCGTCGTCAGCGATCGTCTATCTGCTCCCGCGTCATCTCGTTCGTCGAACTGCGTGTGCGTCATCGGCGTTCGTCCATCCGCGGGCGCATCATCGGCGATCATTGATCCATGCGTGCATCATCCGCATTCGTCAATCTGCGCGCACGTTGTCTGCGTTCGTCGATCCGCACGGGAGTCATTGGCGTTCATCGATCTGTGTATGCGTCATCGGCGTTCATCAATCTGCGCGTGCGTGACGTCGGCATTCGTTTATCTGCGTGCGCGTCGTCGGCAATCGTCAATCTGCACGTGTGTCATACGCGTTCGTCGATCTGAGTTGGCGTCGATGGCGTTCGTCGATCCACGCACACGCGTCGTCTATGTTCGTCGATCCGCATGCGCATCTTCAGCGTACGTTGATCCGTGAGCCCGTCATCGGCGTTCGTCAATCCGCACGCACGTCGTAGGCAATCATCGATTTGCGCACACATCATCAGCGTTCGGTGATCCGCGCATGCGCTTTGTCGGCGTTCGTCAAACCGCACGTGTGCGTCTTCGGTGTTCGTCGATCCGCGCGCACGCATCGTCGGCGTGCGTCGATGTGCGCGCGCGTCGTCGGTGTTCGTCGATCCGCACGCGCGCGTCGTCGGCGTTAGTCGATCCGTGAGCACGTCGTCAGCGATCGTTGATCCACAAGCGAGTCGTCGGTGTTCGTAGATACGCGTGCACGTCTTCACCTTCGTCAATCCGCGTGCACGTCTTTGGCGATCGTCACTCCGCACGTGCAGGTGGGCGTTTGTCGATCCGCACGCACGCGTCATCGGCGTTCGTCGTTCCACGCGCCCGCGTCGTCGACTTTCGTCTAAAAGCGCGTGTGCCTTTTCGGCAATTGTCAATCCGCGCGTGATCGTCGTTTGCGTTCGTCGATCCACATGCTCGTCGTCAGCGATCATCTATCTGCTCGCGCGTCATCTCATTCATCGAACTGCGTGTGCGTCGTCGGCGTTCGTCCATCTGCTTGCGCGTCATCGGCGATCGTTGATCCACGTGTGCGTAATCCGCATTCGTCGATCTGCGCGCACGTTGTCGGCGTTCGTCGATCCGCACGGGCGTCGTTGGTGTTCATCGTTCCGTGTATGCGTCATTGGCGTTCATCAATCTGCACATGCGCGACGTCGGCATTCGTTTTTCTGCTTGCGCGTCATCGGCGATCATCGATCCGCACGCGTGTCATACGTGTTCTTCGATCTGAGTGCATGTCATTGGCGTTCTTCGATCTGCGCACACGCGTCGTCCATGTTCGTCGATCCACACACGCGTCTTCAGGGTACGTTGATCCGTGAGCCCGTCATCGGCGTTTGTTGATCCGCGTGTCCATCGTCGGCGATCGTCGATCCGCGTGCGTGTCATCCGCGTTCATTGATCTGAGTGCGTGTTGTTGGCATTCATCAATCCGCACAAACGTGTCATCCGTGTTAATCGATCCGCACGCATGAGTCTTCAGCGTTCGTCGATATGCATGCGTGTCATTCACGTTCGTCGACCTGAGTGCGTGTCATTGGCGTTCATCGATTCCCGCACATGCGTCATCCGTGTTCGTCGATCCGCGCGTGCATCGTTCGCGTTTGTTGATCCGCGCACGAGTCCTCGGTGTTCGTCGATCTACACATGCATCATCGGTGTTCGTCGATCCACGTGCGTGTCATCCGCCTTCGTTGATCTGAGTGCACGTCGTTGGCATTCGTCGATCCGCACACACGCGTTATCCATGTTCGTCGATCCGTGCGCGTGTCTTCGACGTACGTTGATCCGTGCGTCCGTCATCGGCGTTCGTTGATCCACGTGTGCATCTTCAGCGATCGTCGATCCGCGTGCGTGTCAACCAAGTTCATCGATCTGAGTGTGTGTCGTTGGTGTTCGTCGATCCGCGCACACGTGTCGTCCGTGTTCGTGGATCCGCACGCGTGTGTCATTGGCGTTCGTCGATCTGCGTGCATGTCATCCGCATTGGTCGATCTGAGTGCGTGTCGTTGGCGTTCGTCGATCCACGCACACGCATAATCCGTGTTCGTCGATCCGCACATGCGACGTCGGCGTTCGTCGATCCACACGCGCGTCATCTGCGTTCGTCGATAAGCGCGCAAGTGTCGTCAGCGTTCATCGATCCACGCGTGCACGAGGTCGGCGTTCGTCGATCCGCTCGTGCACGTCCTCGGCATTTGTCGATAAGCATGCGCGTCTTCAGCATTCGTCAATCCGTGCGCGCCCCTCGTGGGCGTTCGTCGCTACACGTGCACGACTTCGGCATTCGTTGATCCGCGTGCATGTCATCGGCATTCGTTGATCCCCGTGCACATGTCATTTGTGTTCATCGATAAGCACACGAGCGTCATCGACGTTCATCGTTCCATGCGCCCACGTCGTCGACTTTCATCTATAAGCGCGCGTGCATTTTCAGCATTTGTCGATCCTCGCGCAAGCGTCGTCAGCGTTCGTCGATCCATGTACTCGTCGTCAGCGATGGTCAATCTGATCGAGCGTCGTCGGCGTTTGTCGAACTGCATGTGCGTCGTCGGCATTCGTCCATCCGCGTGTGCGTCGGTGATCATTGATCCACGTGTGTGTCATCTGCGTTCTTCGATCTGCGTGCGCGTTGTCGGCGATCGTCAATCTGCACGTGCGTCGTTGGCGTTCATCGATCTGCGTTCGCGTCATCGGCGTTCATCAATAAGCGCGCGAGTGTCATTGGCGTTCATCGATCCGCTCGTGCATCATCGGCGATCGTCGAACCGTGTGCACGTCATCTGCGTTCATCGATCCGCGCGCACGTCGTAGGCAATCATCGATCTGCGCACGCATCATCAGCGTTCGGTGATCCGCGTGTGTGCATTGTCGGCGTTCGTCAAACCGCACACGTGCGTCGTTGGTGTTCATCGATCCGCGCGCACATCGTCGGCTTTTGTAGATCTGTGAGCGCATCGTCGGCGATTGTTGATCTGCAAGCGAGTCGTCGGCGTTCGTAGATACGCGTGCACGTCTTCACCTTGGTCAATCCGCATGTGCGTCTTTGGTGATCGTCGATCCGCACGTGCGTTATGGGTGTTCGTCGATCCGCGCGCACGCGTAATCGGCGTTCGTCGTTAAGTGCGCGAGTGTCATCGGCGTTCTTCGATCCACGTGCGCGTCATCGGCGATCGTCGATCCACACGCGCGCGTCATTACTGTTCGTCGATAAGCACACGAGCGCTGTTGGCATTCGTCGATACGCGCGCGCATGTCATCGGCATTCTTCGATAAGCGCTCGCAGGTCATCGGCGTTTGTCGATCCGTGTGCGCACGATATCGGCGTTCGTCGATCCACTCATGCACATCGTCAGCGTTCGTCGATCCACGAGTGCATGTCATCGGGTTTCGTCGATCCGCATGCTCGACGTCGGCATTGATTGATCCGCGCGCGTGAGTCGTCGGCGTTCGTCAATACGTGTGCGAGTCATCGGCGTTCATTGATAAGTGTGTGAGCGTCATCGGCATTTGTCGATCCACGCATGCATCATCAGCGATCATCGATCCGCGCGCCTGTCATCCACATTTGTTGATCTGAGTGCGCGTCATTGGGGTTCGTCGATCCGCGCACACGTGTCATCCGTGTTCGTTGATCCGCGCGTGCGTCGTCTGCATTCGTTGATCCACGCGCACGTCGTCGGTGTTCGTCAATCCGCGTGGGCGTCATCAGCGATCGTCGATCCGCGCGCGTGTCCTCCGCGTTCGTCAACCTGAGTGCGTGTCGTTGGTGTTCGTCGATTCCCGCACATGCGTCATCCGTGTTCGTCGATCCGCGCACACATCATCGGCGTTTGTTGATCCGCGCACCCGTCCTCGGCGTTCGTTGATCCACACATGCATCGTCGGCGATCGTCGATCCGCAGGCGTGTCATCCGCATTCGTCGATCTGAGTGCACGTCGTTGGTGTTCGTTGGTCCGCGCACACGCGTTCCGTGTTCGTCGGTCCACACGCGCGTCTTCGGCGTACGTTGATCCACGTGCCCATCATCTGCATTCGTCGATCCACACGTGAATAATCGGCGATTGTCGATCCCCATGCGTGTCATCCGCGTTTATCAATCTGAGTGCGTGTCGTTGGCGTTCGTCGATCCGCGCACATGTGTCATCCGTGTTCGTCAATCCGCACGCGTGAGTCATCGGCGTTCATCGATCCACGTGCGTGTCATCCACCTTTGTCGATCTGAGTGCGTGTCATTGGCGTTCGTCGATCCTCGCACACGCATAATCAGTGTTCGTCGATCCGCACGTGCGACGACGGCGTTCGTTGATCCGCTCGTGCGCGTCATCGGCTTTCGTCGATAAGCACGTGCGCGTCTTCAGCATTCGTCAATCCGCACGCATGCGTCGTCGGCGTTCGTCAATCCACGTGCACATCGTCGGCGTTTGTCGATCCCCATGCGTGTGTAATTTGCGTTCATCGATAAGCGCACGAGCGTCATCGGCTTTCATCGTTCCATGCGCCCGCGTCGTCCACTTTCGTCTATAAGCACGCGTGCATTTTCGGCATTCATCGATCTGCGCGCGAGCGTCGTCGGTGTTCATCGATCCATGTGCTCGTCGTCAGTGATCGTCAATCTGCTCGCACGTCATCTCTTTCATTGAACTGCGTGTGTGTCATCGGCGTTCGTCCATCCGCGTGTGCGTCATCGGCGATCATTGATCCACGCGTGCGTCATCCACGTTCATCGATCTGCACACACGTTGTCGGCATTCATCGATCCGCGTGGGCGTTGTTGGCGTTCATCGATCCACGTATGCGTCCTCGGCGTTCAACAATCTGCGCGTGCGTGATGTCGGCGTTCATTTATCTGCATGCACGTCGTCGGTAATCGTCGATCCGCACACGTTTCATCGGCGTTCGTCGATCCGCATGTGCGTCTTCGCCTTCGTCGATCCGTGCGTGCGTCGTCGGCGATCGTCGATCCTCGCGTGCGTTGTGCGCGTTCGTTGCTCCACACACACGCGTCGTCGGTGTTCATCAATAAGCGCGCGAGTGTCATCGGTGTTCTTCGATCTGCGCACGTGT
>PVHT020001004.1:40628-51393 GCA_004024745.2 Catagonus wagneri | reverse complement strand
TCAATCCAAACGCGTGCGTCGTCAGCGTTCATCGATACGAGTGCGCGACGTTGGCCTTCGTCGATCCGCGTGCATGTCCTCGGCATTCGTCGATCCCCACATGCATGTCATTTGCTTTCATCGATAAGCACATGAGCGTCATTGGCGTTCGTCATTCCACGCGCCCGCATCGTTGACTTTCGTCTATTTGCGCGTGTGCATTTTCGGCATTCATCGCTCTGCACACGAGCGTCGTCGGCATTCGTCAATCCATGTGCTCATCGTCAGCGACGTCAATCTGCTTGCGTGTCATCTCGTTTGTCGAACTGCGTGTGCATCGTCGGCGTTCGTCCATCCGTGTGCACGTCGTCGGTGATCATTGATCCACACGTGCGTCATCCGCGTTCATCAATCTGCGCGCATGTTGTCGGCGTTCGTCGATCCGTGCGGGCAGCGTTGGCATTCGTCGATATGCGTACGCGTCGTCGGCGTTCATCAATCTGCGCGTGCACGATGTCGGCGTTCGTTTATCTGCATGCGCGTCATCGTAATCATCGATCTGCACGCGCGTCGTCGGCGTTCGTTGATACGCATGCGTGTCTTCACCTTCTTCGATCCGTATGTGCTTCTTTGGCGATCGTCGATCCCAGCGTGCATTGTGGGCGTTCGTTGCTCCACGCACGTGCGTCGTCGACGTTCATCGATAAGCGCACGAGTGTCGTCTGTGTTCTTTGATCTGTGCGCGTGTCGTCGGCGATTGTCGATCCACGCTCGCGCGTCATTACCCTTCATCAATAAGCACGCGTGCGCAGTTGGCGTTCATCGATCCGAGCGCACGCATCTTCGTCATTCATCAATCCGCATGCGCGTCATCCGCGTTCGTCGATCTGCACGCGAAGTCTGCGATCATTGATCTGCACGCGTGTCTGCATTCGTCGATCCACGCACGTGAGTCATGGGCGTTCATCGATCCACATGCGCGTCGTCGGCGATCGTCAATAAGCACGCGAGCGTCATTGGCATTCGTCGATCTGCTCGTGCTTCATCGGCGATCGTTGATCCACGCGCGCATCATCCGCGTTGGTCGATCCGCGCGCACGTCGTAGGCAATCATCGATCTGCACGCGCATCTTCTGCGTTCGGTGATCCGCACGTGCGCGTCGTCGGCATTCGTCGATCTGTGCGTGCACGTCATCGGCGTTCGTCGATCCGCGCGCGCGCATCGTCGGTGTTCGTCGATCTGCGAGCGCGTCGTCGGCGACTGTCGATCCGCAAGCGAGTCGTCGGCGTTCGTAGATACGCGTGCGCGTCTTCAACTTCTTCGATCCGCACGTGCGTCATGGGCATTCATCGATCCGTGTGCACGCATCGTCGGTGTTCGTCGATAAGCACGTGAGTGTCGTCGGCGTTCTTCGATCCATGCGTGCGTAATCGGCAATCATCGATCCACATATGCGCATCATTACCGTTCGTAAATAAGCACGCATGCGCCATTGGCGTTCGTCGATACGCGTGCGCATGTCATCGGCGTTCATCGATAAGCACTCGTGGGTCATCGGCGTTCGTCGATCCACGTGCGCATGACGTCGGCATTCGACGATCCACTCGTGCGCGTCGTCGGCTTTTGTCGATCCGCATGCTCAACGTCGGCATTGGTTTATCCGCATGCGTGAGTCGTCAGCGTTCGTCAATCCGTGTGCGCGTCATCGGCATTCGTCGATAAGTGTGCGAGCGTCATCGGCATTTGTCGATCCTCGCGTGCATCATCGGCGATCATCGGTCCGCACGCCTGTCATCCGCATTCATTGATCTGAGTGCGCGTCGTTGGGGTTCATTGATCCGCACACACGTGTTGTCCGTGTTCGTTGATCTGGGCGCGCATCGTCGGCGTTCGTCAATCCGTGTGGGCGTCGTCGGCAATCATCGATCCGCGCGCGTGTCATCCGCGTTCGTTGACCTGAGTGCGTGTCATTGGCTTTTGTCGATTCCCACACACGCGTCATCCGTGTTCTTCGATCCGCGCACACTTCGTCGGCGTTTGTTGATCCGCGCACCCGTCCTCGGTGTTTGTCGATCCACGCATGCATTGTCGGCGATCGTCGATCCGCACACGTGTCATCTGCGATCGTCGATCTGAGTGTGCGTTGTTGGCGTTCGTTGATCCGCACACACGCGTTTCCATGTTCGTCGATCCGTGCACGTGTCTTCGGCGTACGTTGATCCATTCGTCCGTCAAAGGCGTTCATCGATCCGCGCGTGCATCATCGGCGATCATCGATCTGCGTGCCTGTCATCTGCGTTCGTCGATCTGAGTGCATGTCGTTGCCGGTCGTCGATCTGTGCACACGTTTCGTCTGTGTTCGTCGATCCACACGCGTGAGTCGTCGGCGTTCGTCAATCCGTATGCGTGTCATCCGCGTTCATCGATCTGAGTGCGTGTCGTTGGCATTCGTCGATCCACGCACACACATAATCCGTTTTCATCGATCCACACGCGCGACATCGGCGTTCGTCGATCCGCATGCGTGTCGTCTGCGTTCGTCGATAAGCGCGCAAGTGTTGTCGGCGTTCGTCGTTCCACGCGCGCACGTGGACGGCGTTCGTCGATCCGCTCATGCGCGTCGTCGGTGTTCATCGATAAGCGCGCGCACGACTTTGGCATTCATCAGTCTGCACGCGCGCGTCGTTGGCGTTCGTCGATACGCGCGCGTGACGTCGGCGTTTGTCGATCCATGTGCACGTCATCGGCGTTCGTCGATCCCCACATGCGTGTCATTTCCGTTCGGCGATAAGTGCACGAGCGTCATCGGCGTTCATCGTTCCAAGCGCCCGCATCATCGACGTTCGTCTATAAGCGCGTGTGCATTTTCGGCATTCGTCGATCCGCGCGCGAGCGTCATCGGCGTTCGTCGATCCACGTGCTCATCGTCAGCAATCGTCAATCTGCTTGAGCGTCATCGGTGTTCGTTGAACTGCGTGTGCATCATCAGCGTTCGTCCATCCATGCGTGCGTTGTCGGCGATCGTTGATCCATGCATGCGTCATCTGCGTTCGTCCATCTGCGTGTGCTTCGTCGGCTTTCGTCGATCCCAACGTGCGCATCGTCATTGTTCATCGATCCGCACTCACGCGTCATTACTGTTCGTCAATAAGCACGCGTGCGCCATTGGCGTTCATCGATAAGCGCTCGTGCGTCATCGGCATCATCGATCCACGTGCGCGTCGTCTGTGTTCGTCGATCCGCACGCAATCTGTGGGTTCGTCGTTGGCGATCATCGATCCACGCGCACGTGTTCGGCGTTGGTCGATCCGCGCGCGCACGTCATCGGCGTTCGTCGATCCGCACGCACGTCTTCACCTTCGTCGATCCGCGTGTGCGTCGTTGGCAATCGTCGATCCACACGTGTGTCATGGGTGTTCATCGATCCACGTGCATGCGTCATCGGCGTTCGTCGATAAGCACGCGAGTCTCATCGGCATTCTTCGATCCACGCGCGCATCATCAGCGATCGTCGATCCGCATGCGCGCGTCATTACCGTTCGTCGATAAGCATGCGTGCGCCATTGCCGTTCATCGATACGCGCGCGCATGTCATCAGCGTTCGTCGATAAGCACCCACGGGTCGTCGGCGTTCGTCGATCCGCGTGCGCACGATGTCGGCGTTTGTCGATTCAATTGTGCACGTCGTGGGCCTTCGTCGATCCCCACGTGTGTGTCGTCAGCTTTCGTCGATCTGCACGCTCGACGTCGGCGTTTGTCGATCTGCGCGCGTGAGTCATCGGCGTTCGTCGATCCGTGTTTGCGTCATCGGCATTCATCGATAAGTGTGCGAGCGTCGTCGGCATTTGTCGTTCTACGCGTGCATCATTGGCGATCATCGATCCGCACGAGTGTCATCTGCATTCATTGATCTGAGTGCATGTCATTGGGTTTCGTCATTCCACGCACACGCGTCATCCGTGTTCGTCAATCGACGCGTGCATCGTCGGCGTTTGTTGATCCGCGCACCCGTCCTCGGCATTCATCGATCCACACATCCATCGTCAGCGATCATTGATCCGCACGCGTGTCATCCACGTTCATCGATCTGAGTGTGCGTCGTTGGCGTTGGTCGATCCGCGCACACGTGTCGTCCGTGTTCATTGATCCGTGCGCACGTCTTCAGCGTACATTGATCCGCGTGCCCGTCATCGGCGTTCGTCGATTCGCGCGTGCATCTTCGGCGAACGTCGATCCGCGTGCGAGTCATCCGCGATCGTCGATTGAGTGCGTTTCGTTGGTGTTCATCGATCCACGCACACGTGCATTCCATGTTCGTCGATCCGCACGCGTGAGTCGTCGGCATTCGTCGATCCGCGTGCGCATGATGTGGGCGTTTGTCGATTCAATCGTGCGCATCGTGGGCCTTCGTCGATCCCCATGTGCGCATCGTCGGCTTTCATCGATCTGCACGCTCGACGTCGGCGTTTGTCGATCTGCGCGCATGAGTCGTCGGCGTTCGTCGATCCGTGTGTGCATCATCAGCATTCATCGATAAGTGTGCGAGCGTCGTCGGCGTTTGTCGTTCCACGCGTGCATCGTTGGCGATCATCGATCCACACGAGTGTCATCTGCATTCGTTGATCTGAGTGCGCGTCATTGGGTTTCGTCATTCCACGCACACGCGTCATCCGTGTTCGTCAATCGGCGTGCGCATCGTCGGCGTTTGTTGATCCGCGCACCCGTCCTCGGCATTCGTCGATCCACACATGCATCATCAGCGATCATTGATCCGCACACGTGTCATCTGCGTTCATCGATCTGAGTGTGCGTCGTTGGCGTTGGTCGATCCACGCACACGTGTCATCCGTGTTCGTCGATCCGTGCGCGTCTTCAGCGTACATTTATCCGCGTGCCCGTCATCGGCGTTCGTCGATCCGCGCGTGCATCGTCAGCGATCGTCGATCCGCGTGCGTGTCATCCGCGTTCGTCGATTGAGTGCGTTTCGTTGGTGTTCATCGATCCGCGCACACGTGCATTCCATGTTCGTCGATCCGCACGCGTGAGTCGTCGGCGTTCGTCGATCCACGTGCGTGTCATCTGCGTTCGTAGATCTGAGTGCGTGTTGTTGGCGTTCGTCGATCCGCGCACACACATAATCTGTGTTCGTCGATCCGCATGTGCGATGTCGGCGTTCGTCGAACCGCTCGTGCGCCTCGTCGGCATTTGTCGATACGCGCGCGCGATGTCGGCGTTTGTCGATCTGCGTGCATGTTGTCGGCATTCATCGATCCCCATGCGCGTGTCATTTGCGTTCGTCGATAAGGGCACGAGCGTCATCGGCGTTCATCATTCCACGTGCCCGCGTCGTAGACTTTCGTCTATAAGCGCGCATGCGTTTTCGGCATTCGTTGATCTGCGCGCGAGCATCGTCGGCGTTCGTCTATCCACATGCTCATCGTTAGCGATCGTCAATCTGCTCGCGTGTCATTTCGTTCGTCGAACTGCATGTGCGTCGTCGGCGTTCATCCATCCGTGAGCGCGTCGTCGGTGATCGTTGATCCACGCGTGCGTCATTCGTGTTCGTCGATCTGCGCGCACGTTGTCGGCGTTCGTCGATCCGCGTGGGTGTCGTCCGTGTTCGTCGATCCGCACGTGCGTCATCCGCGTTCGTCGATCTGCACGCACGTTGTCGGCATTCGTCAACCCACGCGTGCGTCATCCGCGTTCGTTGATCTGCACACAAGTTGTCGGTGTTCGTCGATCTGCGCGCGCGTCGTCCGTGTTCGTCGATCCGCATGCGACGTCGCCTTTCGTCGATCTGTGGGCTCATCGTTGGCGATCATTGATCCGTGCGTAAGTCTTCTGCGATCGTCGATCCGCGTGCGTGTCGTCCGCGGCGTTCGTCATCAGCATCGTCGATCCACGCGCGTGACGTTGGCGATCGTCATTCTGCACGCACATCGTCGGCGTTCGTTGATCTGCGTGTGCGTCATCGGCGTTCGTCGATCCCAACACTCGCATCGTCGTCATTCGTCGATCCGCCAGCGCGTCGTCGGCGTTCGTCGATCCGCACGGGCATCGTTGGCGTTCGTTGATCCGATACGCATCATCGGCGTTCGTCAATCTTTGCGTGCGCAATGTTGGCATTCTTTTATCTGACTGTGTGTCGTCGGTGATCGTCGATCCGCACGCGCGTCATCGGCATTCATTGATCCGCTTGCGAGTCTTCGCCTTCGTCGATCCATGCATGCGTCGTCGGCGTTCGTCGTTCCGCTTGTGCGCGTCATCGGCATTCGTCAATCCGCACACGCGACGTCGGTGTTCACCGATCCGCGTGAGCATCGTCGGCGTTTGTCGATACACACGCGCGTCATCTGCGTTCGTATATCTGCGCGCGACATTGGCATTCGTCAATACACTTACGCGTCGACAGCGTTCGTCTATCCGCACATGCGTGATGTTGGCGTTCATCGATCCGCACTCGCGTCATCGGCAATCATCGATCCACGCGCGTGTCATCAGCAATCGTCGATCCGCTCATGCCTCATCTGCGTTCGTCGATCCGCGCATGCGTCATCCGCATTCATTGATCCGTGCACGTGAGTCATCGGCGTTCGTCGATATGCGCGTGCGTCGTCGGCGTTCGTCGTTCCACGCGGGAATCATCGGCATTCATAAATCCGCGTGCGCGTCGTCGGCATTCGTCGATATGCGCGCACATCATCCACGTTCGTCGATCTGCGCATGACATCAGCATTCGTCGATACGCGTGCGCGTCGATGGCGTTCGTCTATCCGCGCATGCGCTACATTGGCGTTCATCGATCCACACACCCATCGTCGGCTATTGTCGATCTGCAAGCAAGTCATCGGCGTTCGTCGATACGCGTGCGCGTCTTCACCTTCGTCGATCCGCGTGTGCGTCGTTGGCGATCATCGATCCGTTCGTGCATCATGGGCGTTCGTCGATCCACGCACACGCATCATTGGCCTTCGTCGATAAGCGCGCGAGTGTCGTCGGCATTCTTCGATCAATGCGCACGTCATCAGCGATCGTCGATCCGCATGCGTGCGTCATTACCGATCATAGATAAGCACGTGTGTGCCGTTGGCGTTCGTTGATACGCGCGCGCATGTCATCGGCATTCGTCAATAAGTACTCGCGTATCATCTGCATTCATCGATCCGCGTGCGCACGATGTCGGCGTTTGTCGATCCAATCGTGCGCGTCATCGGCGTTCGTCGACCCCGCGCGAGCGTCGTCAGCTTTCGTCGTTCCGCATGTTCGATGTCGGCGTTTGTCGATCCGCGTACATGAGTGGTCGGCGTTCGTCGATTTGTGTGCGCGTCATCGGCGTTCGTCGATAAGTGTGCGAGCGTCGTCGGCATTTGTCGATCCGCGCATGCATCGTCGGCGATCATCGATCCGCGTGCCTGTCATCTGCATTCGTTGATCTGAGTGCACGTCGTTGGGGTTCGTCGATCCGTGCACACGCGTCGTCTGTGTTCATCAATCCGCACGCGCGTCGCCGGCGTTCGTCGATCCGCGCGCGCATCGTCGGCATTCATCGATCCGCGTGGGCATCGTCGGTGATCGTCAAACCGCGCGCGTGTCATCCGCGTTCGTCGACCTGAGTGCGTGTCATTGGCGTTCGTCGATTCCCACACACGCGTCATCCATGTTCGTCGATCAGCGCATGCATCGTCGGCGTTTGTTGATCCACGCACCCGTCCTCGGCGTTCGTCGATCCACACATGCATCGTCGGCGATCGTCGATCCGCACGTGTGTCATCCGCGTTCATCGATCTAAGTGTGCGTCGTTGGCGTTCGTTGATCCGCGCACACGCATCGTCCGTGTTTGTCGATCTGCACGCATGAGACTTCGGCGTTCGTCGATCCGCGTGCGTGTCATCCACATTCGTCGATCTGAGTGCGTGTCATTGGCGTTCGTCGATCCGCGCACACGCATAATCCATGTTCGTCGATCCACATGCGCGACATCTGCGTTCGTCGATCCGCACACGCGTCCTCTGCGTTCATCGATAAGCGCACAAGTGTCTTCGACGTTCGTCGATCCACGCGCGCACGAGGTCGGCGTTCGTCGATCCACTCGTGCGCGTCATTGGCGTTTGTCGATAATCGCACGCGCGTCTTTGGCATTCGTCAATCCGCACACGCGCGTCATCGGCGATCGTCGATCCGCGCTCGTGCGTCATTACCCTTCATTGATAAGCATGCGTGCGCCATTGGCGTTCGTCGATCCGAGCGCGTGCATCTTCGGTGTTCATCAATCCACACGCGCATCGTCCGCATACGTCGATCCGCACGCGACGTCTGCGATCGTTGATCCACGCACATGTCCGTGTTCGTCGATCCGTGCACGTGAGTCATGGGTGTTCGTCGATCCGCGTGCGTGTCGTCGGCGATCGTCAATCTGCACGCGCGTCGTCGGCGTTGGTCGATCTGCGTTCGTGTCGTCAGCGTTCATCGATAAGCGAGCGAGCATAGTTGGCATTCGTCAATCCGCTCGTGCGTCGTCGGCGATCGTCGATCCGCGCGCGCATCATACGCGTTCGTCGATCCGTGCTCACGTCGTAGGCAATCGTCGATCTGCGCGCGCATCATCAGCGTTCAGTGATCCACACGTGCGCGTCATCGGCGTTCATCATACCGCACGCGCGCGTCGTCGGCGTTCGTCGATCCGCACGTGCGCGTCATCGGTGTTTGTAGATCCACGCGCACGCGTCGTCGGCGTTCGTTGATGTGCGAGCGTGTCATTGGCGATTGTCGATCCGCAAGTGAGTTATCGGCGTTCGTAGATACACGTGCGCGTCTTCACTTTCGTCGATCCGCACGTGCGTCATGGGTGTTCGTCGATCCGCGCGCACGCGTCATCAGCGTTCAACGATAAGCACGTGAGTGTCGTCGGTGTTCTTCAATCCACGCGTGCACCATCAGTGATCGTCGATCCACACATGCACGTCATTACCGTTCGTCGATAAGCATGCGTGTGCCGTTGGCGGTCCTCGATACGCGTGCGCATGTAATCGGCATTCGTTGATAAGCACTCGCGGGTTGTCGGCGTTCGTCAATCCGCGTGCGCACGACGTCGGCGTTCGTCGATCCACTCGTGTGCATCATCGGTGTTTGTCGATCTCCGCACGCGCGTCGTCGGCTTTCGTCGATCCGCATGCTCAACGTCAGTGTTGGTTGATCCGCGCGTGTGAGTCATCGGCGTTCGTCAATCCGTGTGCGCGTCATCGGCGTTCGTCGATAAGTGTGCAAGCGTCATCTGTGTTTGTCGATCCACGCGTGCATCATCGGCGATCATCGATCCGCGCGCCTGTCATCCGCATACGTTGATCTGAGTGCGCATCATTGGGGTTCATCGATCCGCGCACACGTGTCATCCGTGTTCATTGATCCGCGCGCGCATCATCGGCGTTTGTCGATCCGCGTGTGCATCTTCGGCGATCGTCGATCCGCGTGCGTGTCATCCGCGTTCGTCGATCTGAGTGCGTGTCGTTGGCGTTCGTCAATCCGCGCAAACGTGTCATCCGTGTTCATCAATCCGCACGCGTGAGTCATCGGCGTTCGTCGATCCGCATGCGTGTCATCCGTGTTCGTCGACCTGAGTGTGTGCCGTTGGCGTTCGTCGATTCCCGCACACGCGTCATCCGTGTTCATCGATCCGCGTGCGCATCGTCGGCGTTTGTTGATCCACGCACCCGTCCTCGGTGTTCGTCGATCCACGCATGCATCGTCGGCGATCGTCGATCCGCCTGCATGTCATCCACATTCGTCGATCTGAGTGCGCATCGTTGGCGTTCGTCGATCCGCGCACACACGTCGTCCATGTTCGTCGATCCATGCGCGCATCTTCGGCGTACGTTTATCCGTGTGTCCGTCATCGGCATTCGTTGATCCGCGTGTGCATCGTCGGCGATCGTCGATCCACGTGCGTGTCATCCGCGTTCATCAATTTGAGTGCGTGTTGTTGGCGTTCGTCGATCCGCACACACGTGTCATCCATGTTCATCGACCCGCACGTGTGAGTCGTCGGCGTTCGTCGATCCGCGTGTGAGTCATCCGCGTTAGTCGATCTGAGTGCGTGTCGTTGGCGTTCGTCGATCCGTGCACACGCATAATCCGTGTTCGTCGATCCGCACGCACGACGTCGGCGTTCGTCGATCAACACGCGCGTCGTTTGCGTTCGTCGATTGCATGCAAGTGTCGTCGGCGTTCATCGATCCACGCACGCACGAGGTCGGTATTCGTCGATCCACTCGTGCGCGTCCTCGGTGTTTGTCGATAAGTGCGTGCATCTTTGGCATTCGTCAATCCGCGCGCACGCCTCATGGGCGTTCGTCGCTACGCATGCGCGACTTCGGCGTTTGTTGATCCACGTGTACGTCATCGGCATTCGTCGATCCCCGTGCGTCTGTCATTTGTGTTCGTCGATAAGTGCACGAGCGTCATCGGCATTCATCGTTCCACGCGCCCGCGTCATCGACTTTCATCTATAAGCGCACGTGCATTTTCGGCATTTGTCGATCCTCGCGTGAGCGTCGTCAGCGTTCGTCGATCCACGTACTCGTCGTCAGCGATGGTCAATCTGCTCGAGCGTCGTCGGCGTTCGTCGAATTTCATGTGCGTCATCGGCGTTCGTCCATCCGCGTGCGCGTCGGCGATCGTTGATCCACGCGTGTGTCATCCGCGTTCGTCGATCTGCGTGCGCATTGTCGGCGATCGTCAATCTGCACGCACGTCATTGGCGTTCGTCGATCTGTGTTCGCGTCGTCG
>PVHT020001004.1:24409-39628 GCA_004024745.2 Catagonus wagneri | reverse complement strand
CGCGTGCGCGTCGTCGGCGTGCGTCGATGCGCGCGTGCGTCGTCGGTGTTCGTCGATCCGCACGCGCGCGTCATCGGCGTTAGTCGATCCGTGAGCGTGTAGTCAGCGATCGTTGATCTGCGAGCTAGTCATCGGCGTTCGTAGATACGCGTGCACGTGTTCACCTTCGTCAATCCGCGTGTGCGTCTTTGGCGATAGTCGATCCGCACGTGCATATGGGCGTTTGTCGATCCGCACGCACGCGTCGTCGGCGTTCGTCGTTCCACGCGCCCGCGTCGTCGACTTTCGTCTATAAGCGCGCGTGCATTTTCGGCATTCGTCGATCCACGCACGAGCGTCGTCGGCGTTTGTCGATCCACGTGCTCGTCGTCAGCGATCATCTATCTGCTCGCACGTCATCTCATTCATCGAACTGCGTGTGCATCGTCGGCGTTCGTGCATCCGCGCGCGCGTCGTCGGCGATCGTTGATCCACGCGTGCGTCATCCGCATTCGTCGATCAGCGCGCACGTTTTCGGCATTCGTCGATCCGCACGGGCGTCGTTGGCGTTCATCGTTCCGCGTATGCGTCATCGGCATTCATCAATCTGCACATGTGCGACGTCGGCATTCATTTATCTGCGTGCGCGTCGTCGGTGATCGTCGATCCGCACGCGTGTCATACGTGTTCGTCGATCTGAGTGCACGTCATTGGCGTTCTTCGATCCGCGCACACGCGTCGTCCATGTTCGTCAATCCACGCACGCGTCTTCGGCGTACGTTGATCCGTGAGCCCGTCTTCGGCGTTTGTCGATCCGCGTGTGCATCGTCGGCGTTCGTCGATCCGCGTGCGTGTCATCCGCGTTCGTCGATCTGAGTGCGTGTCGTTGGCATTCGTCAATCCGCGCAAACGTGTCATCCGTGTTCATCGATCCGCACGCGTGAGTCTTCAGCGTTCGTCGATACGCATGCATGTCATCCGCGTTCGTCGACCTGAGTGCGTGCCGTTGGCGTTCGTCGATTCCCGCACACGCATCATCCGTGTTCGTCGATCCGCGCGCGCATCCTCGGCATTTGTTGATCCGCACACCCGTCCTCGATGTTCGTCGATCCACACATGCATCGTCGGTGATCGTCGATCCGCATGCGTGTCATCCGCGTTCATCAATCTGAGTGCGCGTCGTTGGCGTTCATCGATCCGCACACACGCGTTGTCCATGTTCGTCGATCCGTGCACGTGTCTTCGACGTACGTTGATCCGTGCGTCCGTCATCGGCGTTCGTTGATCCACCTGTGCATCATCGGCGATCGTGGATCCGCGTGCGTTTCATCCGCGTTCATCAATCTGAGTGCGTGTCGTTGGCGTTTGTCGATCCGCGTACACGTGTCGTCCGTGTTCGTCGATCCGCACGCGTGAGTTGTTGGCGTTCGTCGATCTGCGTGGGTGTCATCCGCGTTCGTCGATCTGAGTGCGTATCATTGGTGTTTGTCGATCCGCGCACATGTGTCATCCATGTTCGTCGATCCGCACGCGTGAGTCATCGGCGTTTGTCGATCCGCATGCGTGTCATCCGCGTTCGTTGATCTGAGTGCGTGTTGTTGGCGTTCGTCGATCCACGCACACGCATAATCCGTGTTCGTCGATCCACACACGCGACGTCGGCGTTCGTCGATCCACACGCGCGTCGTCTGCGTTCATCGATAAGTGCGCAAGTGTCATCGGCGTTCGTCGATCCACGCGCGCACGAGGTCGGCGTTCGTCGATCCGCTCGTGTGCGTCCTCGGCGTTTGTCGATAAGCACGCGCGTCTTCGGCATTCGTCAATCCCTGCTCACCCCTCGAGGGCATTCGAGCTACACGTGCATGATGTCGGCATTCGTTGATCCGCGTGCACGTCGTTGGCATTCGTTGATCCCCGTGCGCGTGTCATTTGTGTTCGTCGTTAAGCACACGAGCGTCGTCGGCGTTCATCGTTCCATGCGCCCGCGTCATCGACTTTCATCTATAAGCGCGCGTGCATTTTCAGCATTTGTCGATCCTCGCGCAAGCGTCGTCGGCGTTCGTCGATCCACGTACTCGTCGTCAGCGATGGTCAATCTGCTCGAGCGTCATCGGCGTTCGTCGAACTGCATGTGCGTCATCGGCATTCGTCCATCCGCGCGCGCATCGGTGATCGTTGATCCACGCGTGTGTCATCCGCGTTCTTCGATCTGCGTGCGTGTCGTCGGCGATCGTCAATCTGCACGCGCGTCGTTGGTGTTCGTCGATCTGTGTTTGCGTCGTCGGCGTTCATCGATAAGTGCGCGAGCGTCGTTGGCGTTCATCGATCTGCTCGTGCATCATCGGCGATCGTCGAACCGTGTGCGCGTCATCTGCGTTTGTCG
The DNA here is from genome assembly GCA_004024745.2 of Catagonus wagneri. Lineage (NCBI taxonomy): Eukaryota > Metazoa > Chordata > Mammalia > Artiodactyla > Tayassuidae > Catagonus > Catagonus wagneri. The sequence continues at coordinate 37,266 of PVHT020001004.1, read as the reverse complement.
ATCCGCACGCACGTCGTATGCAATCATCGATCTGCGCACGCATCATCAGCGTTCGGTGATCCGTGTGTGCGCGTTGTCGGCATTCGTAGAACAGCACGCGTGCGTCGTCGGCGATCGTCGATCCGCACACGCGTGTCATTGGCGTTCGTCGATCCGCACACGCGCGTCGTCGGTGTTTGTCGATCCGCGCGCACGCGTTGTCGGCATTCATCGATCCGCGAGCGCATTGTCGGCGATCATTGATCCGCAGGCGAGTCATCGGCATTCGTAGATACGCGTGCGCGTCTTCACCTTCATCGATCCGCGCGTGTGTCTTTGGCGATCATCGATCTGCATGTGCGTCATGGGCGTTCATCGATTCGTGCGCACGCGTTGTCTGCGTTCATCGATAAGTGCATGAGTGTCATCGGCGTTCTTCGATCCACGCGCGCGTCAACTGTGATCGTCAATCCACACACGTGCGTCATTACCGTTCGTCGATAAGCACGCGTGCGCCATTGGAGTTCGTCGATACGCACGCGCATGTCATCGGCGTTCGTCGATAAGCGCTCGCGGGTCATCGGCGTTCGTCGATCCACGTGCGCACGACGTCGGCATTCATCGATCCACTCGTGCGCGTCGTCAGCGTTCGTTGATCCCCGCGCACGTGTCGTCGGCTTTCGTCGATCCGCATGCTCGACGTCGGCATTGGTTGATCCACGTACGTGAGTCGTCAGCGTTCGTCGATCCGTGTGTGCTTCATTGGCGTTCATCGATAAGTGTGCGAGCATCATCGGCGTTTGTCGATCCGCACGTGCATCGTCGGCGATCATCAATCCGCGTGCCTGTCATCCACATTCGTTGATCTGAGTGCGCGTCATTGGGGTTCGTCGATCCGCGCACATGTGTCATCCGTTTTCATTGATCCACGTGCGCGTCATCTACATTCGTCGATCCGCACACGTGTTGTCGGCATTCGTCAATCCACGTGGGCGTCGTCTGCGATCGTCGAATCAAGCGCGAGTCACTCGCGTTCGTCGACCTGAGTGCATGTCGTTAGCGTTCGTCGATTCCCGCACAAGCATCATCCGTTTTCGTCGATCCGCGCGTGCATCGTCGGCGTTTGTTGATCCGCACACCCATCCTCGGTGTTCGTCGATACATGCATGCATCGTAGGCCATCGTCGATCCGCATGCATGTCATACGCGTTTGTTGATCTGAGTGCGTGTCTTTGGCGTTTGTCGATTCGCGCACACGCGTCGTCCATGTTCGTCGATCCGTGCACGTGTCTTCGGCATACGTTGATACGTGTGCCTGTCATCGGCGTTTGTCGATCCGTGTGTGCATCGTCGGTGATCGTCGATCCGCGTGCGTGTCATTGCATTTGTCAATCTGAGTTCGTGTCATTGGCGTTCGTCGATCCGCGCACACGTGTCATCCGTGTTCGTCGATCCACACGCATGAGTCATCGGCGTTCATCAATCCATGTGCATGTCATCCGCGTTCGTCGATCTGAGTGTGTGTCATTGGCGTTTGTTGATCCACGCACACGCATAATCCATGTTCGTCGATCCGCACACGCGACGTCAGCGTTCGTCGATCCAAAACGCATCGTCTGCGTTCGTCGATAAGTGCGCAAGTGTCATCGGCGTTCGTCGATCCACGCGCGCACGAGGTCGGCGTTCGTCGATCTGCTCGTGCGCGTTGTCGGCGTTCGTCGATCCCTGCACGTGCATCGTCGGCTTTCGTCGATCCGCACGCTCAACGTCAGCGTTTGTCGATCCGCGCACGTGAGTCGTCGGCGTTCATCGATCCATGTGCGCGTCATCGGTGTTCGTCGATAAGTGTGTGAGCGTCGTCGGAGTTTGTCGATCCGCGCGTGCATCATCGGCGATCATTGAACCACGTGTCATCTGCATTCGTTCATCTGAGTGCACATCGTTGGGGTTCGTCGATCCACACACACACGTCATCCGTGTTAGTCAATCCACACACGCGTCGTCGGCGTTCGTCGATCCGTCTGTGCGTCATCGGCGTTCGTCGATAAGTGTGTGAGCGTCGTTGGCGTTTGTCGTTCCACGCATGCATCATTGGTGATCATCGATCCGCACGAGTGTCATCTGCATTCGTTGATCTGAGTGCGCGTCATTGGGTTTCATCGTTCCACGCACACGCGTCATCCGTTTTCGTCAATCGGCGCGTGCATCATCGGTGTTTGTTGATCCGCGCACCCGTCCTCGGCATTCGGCATTCGTCGATCCACACATGCATCGTCAGTGATCATTGATCCGCACGCGTGTCATCCGCGTTCATCGATCTGAGTGTGCGTCGTTGGCGTTGGTCGATCCGTGCACACGTGTCATCCGTGTTCGTCGATCCGTGCACGCGTCTTCAGCGTACGTTGATCCGCGTGCCCGTCATCGGCGTTCGTCGATCCGCGCGTGCATCGTCGGCGATCGTCGATCCGCATGCGTGTCATCCGTGTTCGTCGATTTGAGTGCGTTTCATTGGTGTTCATCGATCCGCGCACACGTGCATTCCATGTTCGTCGATCCGCACGCGTGAGTCGTCGGTGTTCGTCGATCCACGTGCGTGTCATCCGCGTTCGTAGATCTGAGTGCGTGTTGTTGGCGTTCGTCGATCCGCGCACACGCATAATCTGTGTTCGTCGATCCGCATGTGTGATGTCGGCGTTCGTCGAACCGCTCGTGCGCCTCATCGGCGTTTGTTGATACGCGCGCGCGACGTCGGCGTTTGTCGATCCGCGTGCATGTTTTCGGCATTCGTTGATCCCCATGCGCATGTCATTTGCGTTCGTCGATAAGCGCACGAGCGTCATCGGCGTTCGTCATTCCACGTGCCCGCGTCGTAGACTTTCGTCTATAAGCGCGCATGCGTTTTCGGCATTCGTTGATCTGCGCGCGAGCGTCGTCGGCGTTCGTCGATCCACGTGCTCGTCGTTAGCGATCGTCAACCTGCTCGTGTGTCATTTCATTCATCGAACTGCATGTGCATCGTCGGCGTTCATCCATCCGTGAGCGCGTCGTTGGTGATCGTTGATCCACGCGTGCGTCATTCGTGTTCGTCGATCTGCGCGCACGTTGTCGGCGTTCGTCGATCCGCGTGGGCGTCGTCCATGTTCGTCGATCCGCACGTGCGTCATCCGCATTCGTCGATCTGCACGCACGTTGTCGGCATTCGTCAATCCACGCGTGCGTCATCCGCGTCCGTCGATCTGCGCGCAAGTTGTCGGTGTTCGTCGATCTGCACGCGCGTCGTCCGTGTTCGTTGATCCGCACGCGACGTTGCCTTTCATCGATCTGTGGGCTCATCGTTGGCGATCACTGATCCGTGCATACGTCTTCTGCGATCGTCGATCCGCTTGCGTGTCGTCCGCGGCGTTCGTCATAGGCATCGTCGATCCACGTGCGTGACGTTGGCGATCGTCATTCTGCACGCGCATCGTCGGCGTTTGTCGATCTGCGTGCGCGTCGTCGGCGTTCGTCGATCCCAACGCTCGCATCGTCGTCGTTCATCGATCCGCCAGCGCATCGTCGGCATTCGTCGATCCGATACGCATCATCGGCGTTCGTTAATCTTCGCGTGCGCAACGTTGGCATTCTTTTATCTGACTGTGTGTCGTCGGTGATCGTCGATCCGCACGCGCGTCATCGGCGTTCATCGATCCGCTTGCGCGTCTTTGCCTTCGTCGATCCATGCATGCGTCGTTGGCATTCGTCGTTCCACTTGTGCGCGTCATCGGCATTCGTCAATCCGCACGCGTGATGTCGGTGTTCACCGATCTGCGTGGGCATCGTCGGCGTTTGTCGATACGCACGCACGTCGTCTGCGTTCGTATATCTGCGCGCGACATTGGCATTCATCGATAAACGTACGCGTCGACAGCGTTCATCTATCCGCACATGCGTGATGTTGGCATTCATCGATCCGCACTCGCGTCATCGGCAATCATCGATCCACGCGCGTGTCATCAGTAATCGTCGATCCGCTCATGCCTCATCTGCGTTCGTCGATCTGCTCATGCGTCATCCGCGTTCATTGATCCGCGCACGTGAGTCATCAGCGTTCGTCGATATGTGCGCGCGTCGTCGGCGTTCGTCGTTCCACGCGGGAATCATCGGCATTCGTCAATCCGCGCGCGTGTCGTCAGCATTCATCGATATGCGCGCACATCATCCACGTTCGTCGATCTGCGCATGACATCAGCGTTCGTCGATATGCGCGCGCGTCGACGGCGTTCGTCTATCCGCGCATGCGCTACATTGGCGTTCATCGATCCACACACCCATCGTCGGTGATTGTCGATCCGCAAGCAAGTCGTCGGCGTTCGTCGATCCGCGTGCGTGAGTCATCGGCGTTTGTCGATCCGCACGCGCTTCGTCGGCGTTCGTCGATAAGCACGTGAGCATCGTCGGCGTTCTTCAATCCGCCTGCACGTCGTCGGCGATCATCAATCTGCGCACGCGTCATTGGCATTGATCGATCTGCATGCGCGTCGTCGGAGTTTGTCTATCTGCATGTGCATCATCGGCGTTCATCGATCCGCACGCACGCATCATCAGTGTTCATCGATCCACATGCGCGCGTCTTCGGTGTTCGTCGATCCGCGGGCTTGTCATTTGCGATCATCAATCCACGCGTACATCCTCTGTGATCGTTGATCCGCACCTGCATCCTCCGCGTTCGTCGATCCGCATGCGTGAGTCATCTGCGTTCTTCGATCCGCGCGCATCGTCGGCATTCGTTGATAAGCGCATGAGCATCGTCGGCGTTCTTCGATCCGCGTGCACATTGTTGGCAATCAACAATCTGCACGGGCATTGTAGGCGATCGTCGATCTGCGTGCGCATCATCGGCATTCGTCAATAAGTGCGTGAGCGACATTGGCGTTCATTGATCCGCACGCGCATCTTTGGCGTTCGTTGATCTGTGCGTGCGCGTCATCGGCGTTCAATGATAAGCGCATGAGCGTCGTTGGCGTTCATCATCTGGGCGTGCACATTGTCGGCGTTCGTCGATCTGAGCGCGCTTCATTGGCAATGTTCGATCCGCACGTGTGTCATCGGCTTTCATCGATCCACGCGCGCGTCATCTGCGTTCGTCGAAACCCATGTGATGTCGGCATTCGTCGATCTGCGGGTGCATAGTTGGCAATCGTTGATCCACGCGTACGTCGTCTGCGATCGTCAATCCACGCGTGTGTCATCCGCGTTCATCGATCCACACGCGTGAGTCATCGGCGTTCATTGATACACGCGTGCGATGTCGGCATTCGTTGATAAGCCCGCGAGTGTCCTCGGTGTTCGTCGATCCACATGCGCATCGTTGGTGATCATCAATCTGTGCACACGTTGTCGGCATTCATCGATCTGCGTGCGTGTCATCGGCGTTCGTCGATCAGCGCGCACGTCGTCAGCGATCGTCAATCCGCATGCACGCGTCTTTAGCGTTCGTCGATAAGCACGCATGCGCCGTTGCCGTTCGTCGATACGTGCGTGCGTGTCATCGGCGTTCATCAATAAGCGCTCGTGCGTCGTCGGTGTTCATCGACCGTGCGTGCACAACGTCAGTGTTGGTCAATTTGTGCGTGCATGTCATTGGTGTTCGTCGATCTGCGCGCACGTCGGCGATCGTCAAATAGTGCGCACATCATCTATGTTCGTCGATCAGCGCGTGCGTTTTTGGCGTTCTTGATCCGTGTGTGCGTGTCGTTGGCATTCGTCGATCCGCGTGCGCTTCGTTGGCGTTCATTGATCCGCGTGCGCGCGTCGTCGGCGTTCGTTGATCCGCGTGTGCACGTCGTCGGCGTTCGTCGATCTGCACGCGTGGGACGTCTATGTTCATCGATCCAACAATGCATCGTCGGCGATTGTCGATCCGGGTGGGTGTCATCGGCGTTCGTCGTTCCGAACGCACGCATCGTCGGCGTTTTCGATCCACGCATGCGTCATCACCGATTGTCGATCCGAAGCGCGCATCGTCGGAGTTCATTGATGCGCGTGTCATCCGCTTTCGTCGATCTCAGCACGCCTTGTTGGCGTTCGTCAATCCGCATACAAGCCTCGTCTGTGTTCATCGATCTGAGCACGAATTGTCGGCGTTCGTTGATCCGCGCGCAGGTCGTCGGTGTTCATCAATCCGCACGCGCGTCGTCGGCATTCGCCCATATGCGCGCATGTCATCAGCATTCGTCGATCCGCACGCGCGTCATCAGCATTCGTCTATCATCGCAGGTGTCGTCGGCGTTCGTCGACCCACGTGCGCGCGTCGTCGGCCCTCATCGATTTGCACGTGCGCATCATCTGCATTCGTTGATCCACGCATGCATGTTGTCGGCGTTCGTCGATCTGAGCGCGCATCATTGGCGATCATCAATCCGCACGCGCGTTGTCGGCGTTCATCGATCCGCACGCGTCATCGTCGTTCGTCGATCCGCGCACACGATGTCAGCGTTCGTCGATCCGCTCACGCATCTTCGGCTTTCATTGATCCGCGTGTCGCCCGTGTTTGTCGATCCACACGCGACGTCGGCGTTCATCGAACCGCGGGCGCGTTGTTGGCGATCGTCGATCCGCGCGTACGTCGTCTGCGATCGTCGATCCACACGCGTGTCATCCGCGTTTGTCGATCCACAAGCGTGAGTCATCAGCGTTTGTCGATCCACGTGCGCGTCATCGGCGTTCATCGATAAGCGCGCGAGCGTCATCCGTGTTCGTCGATCTGCGTGCCCATCGTCGGCGATCATCAATCTGCGCGTGTGTCATCGGCGTTCATTGATCTGCATGCGCGTCATCAGCGTTCATCAATAAGCGTGCGAGCGTCGTTGTCATTCGTCGATCCGCGTGGGTCGTCGGCAATCGTCGATCCGCGCGCGTGTCTTCCGCGTTCGTCGATATGCGTGCACGTCGTCGGCAATCGTCGATCACCGCGCGCGTCGTCGGCGTTGGTCGATCTGTGCACGCATGTCATTGGGGTTGGTCGATCAGCGTGCGCGTCGGCAATCGTCGATCAGTGAGCGCATCGTTGACGTCCGTTGATCCGTGCGTGCGTCTTTGGCGTTCATCGATCCTCACGCACACGTCGTCGGCATACGTCGATCCGCGTGCGCGCGTCATTAGCGATCGTCGATCCACGCGTACGACGTCTACGATCGTCGATCCGCGCGAGTGTCATCCGCGTTCATCGATCCGCGCACGTGAGTCATCAGCATTTGTCGATCCGCACCTGCGTCTTCGGCGTTCATCGATAAGCGTGCGATCGTCGTCGGCGTTCTTCGATCTGTGTGCGTGTCATCGGCGATCATCAATCTGCACATGCATTGTCGGCGTTCGTCAATCTGCGTGCATGTCGTCGGCGTTCATCAATAAGCGCGTGAGCGTCATTGGCGTTCTTCGATCCGTGTGTGCGTCAACGGCGATCGTCAATCTGCATGTGCATCGTTGGCGTTCATCGATCTGCGTGAGCGTCATCGGCGTTCGTCTATCTGCGTGTGCATCATCAGCATTCATTGATCCGCACGCGCGCATTGTCGGTGTTCATCGATCCACACGCCCGCGTCTTCAGCATTCGTCGATCCGCGGGCACGTCGTTTGCGATCATCAATCCACACGTACATCATCTGCGAATGTTGATCCACGCACGCATCCTCCATATTCATCAATCCACACGCGTGAGTCATCGGCGTTTGTCGATCCGCACGCGCATCATCGGCATTCGTCGATAAGCGCACGAGCGTCATCGGAGTTCTTCGATCCACGTGCGCGTCGTCAGCGATCAGCAATCTGCACGGGCATCGTAGGCGATCGTCGATCTCCGTGCACGTCATTGGCATTTGTCGATAAGCGCGTGAGCGTCGTTGGCATTCATTGATCCGTGTGCACATCTTTGGCGTTCGTTGATCCGTGCGCACCCATCATCGGCACACGTGTGTCTTTGACATTCATCGATCCGCACGCGCGCATCTTTGGCGTTCATTGATCCGTGCGCGCGACGTCAGCGTTCATCTATCCATGCACGCGCGAGGTCAGCGTTCATCAATCAGCATGCACGTCATCGGCGGTCATCGATCCGCACGTGTGTCATCAGCAATCATTGATCCTCATGTGCCTCACCCGCGTTCGTCGATCCGCATGTGCATTGTCCGCGTTCGTCGATCTGCGTGTGTGAGTCATCGGCGTTCGTCGATCCACACGCGCGTCATTGGCGTTCATCGATAAGTGTGCAAGCGTCATCGGCGTTCGTCGATCTGTACATGCATCGTTGGCGATCATCGATCCGTGTGAGCGTCGTCGGCGTTCGTCGATCCGCGTGCATGTCGTCGGCGTTCGTCGATCCGCGTGCATGTCGTCCGCGTTCGTCGATCCGCGCGGGTGTCGTCAGCATTCGTCAATCCGCATGTGCGTCATCGTCTTTCGTCTGTCCGCACGCACGCGTCGTCGGCGTACGTCAATAAGCACGCGAGCATCGTCGGCGTTCTTCGATCCGCGTGCGCGTCGTCGGCAATCGTCAATCTGTGCGTGCGTTGTCGGCATTGGTCGATCTGCGTGCACATCGTCGGCGTTCATCAATAAGCGCGTGCGCGTCATCGGTGTTCGTTGATCTGCGAGTGCGTCGTTGGCGATCGTCTATCTGCGTGCGCGTGTCATTATCGTTCGTCGAAAAGCACGCGTGTGCCGTTGCCGTTCATCGATACACGCACACGCGTAATCAGCGTTCATCGAGAAGCACTTGCGCGTCATTGGCATTCATCGATCTGCGTGCGCGTCGTTGGTGTGTGTCTATCTGCATGTGCGTCATCGGCGTTCATCGATCCGCACGCACGCATTGTCGGTGTTCGTCGATCCGCATGCGCGCGTCTTCGGTGTTCATCGATCCACGGGCTTGTCGTTTGCAAATATCGATCCACACGTACGTCATCTGCGATCGTTGATCCGCGCGTGCATCCTCCGCGTTCGTCGATCCACACGCGTGAGTCATCTGTGTTCGTCGATCCGCGCGCGCATCGTCGGCATTCGTCAATAAGCGCGTGAGCGTCGTCGGCGTTCTTCGATCCGCGTGCGCGTTGTTGGCGATCATCAATCTGCACGGGCGTCGTAGGCGATCGTCGATCTGTGTGCGCGTCATCGGCGTTCGTCAATAAGTGCGTGAGCGTCATTGGCGTTCATTGATCTGCACGCGCATCTTTGGCGTTCGTTGATCCGTGCGTGCGCGTCATCGGCGTTCGTTGATAAGCGCATGAGCGTCGTCGGTGTTCATCATCTGGGCGTGCACATTGTCGGCGTTCGTCGATCTGTTCGCGCTTCATCGGCAATCTTCGATCCGCGCGCGCGTCGTCGGCTTTCGTCGATCCATGCGCGCGTCGTCCGTGTTCGTCGAAACCCACGTGACGTCGGCATTCGTCGATCTGCGGGCGCGTCGTTGGCGATCGTCGATCCACGCGTAAGTCATCTGCAATCGTCAATCCGCACGCATGTCGTTCGCATTCATCGATCCATGCGCGTGAGTCATCGGCGTTCGTTGATCCACACGTGCGACGTCGGCATTCATTGATAAGCCCGCGAGTGTCCTCGGTGTTCGTCGATCCACGTGCGCATCGTCGGCGATCATCAATCTGTGCGCGCGTTGTCGGCGTTCGTCAATCTGCGTGCGCATCGTCAGCGTTCATCGATAAGCGCGTGAGCGTTGTTGGCGTTCGTCGATCCGCACGCGCGTCATCGGCAATCGTCAATCCACACGCACCGTCATTAGCGTTCGTCGATAAGCGCGCATGCGCCATTGCCATTCGTCGATACGTGTGCGCGCGTCATCGGCATTCATCGATAAGCACTCGCGCGTCGTCGGTGTTCATCGATCCGTGCGTACACAATGTCAGCGTTGGTCAATCCGTGCGTGCATGTCATTGCTGTTCGTCGATCTGCGCGTGTGTCGGCGATCATCAAATAGCATGCACATCGTCGACGTTCATCGATCTGCGCATGTGTTTTTGGCGTTCTCGATCTGTGCGCGTGCGTCATCGGCGTTTGTCGATCCGCGCGCGCGTTGTCGGCTTTCGTTGATCCGCGTGCGCACGTCGTCGGCGTTCGTCGATCTGCACGCGCGGGACGTCTATGTTCATCGATCTGCCAATGCGTCGTCGGCAATTGTCGATCCGCGTGGGCGTCATCAGAGTTCGTCGTTCCGAATGCACGCATCGTCGGCGTTTGTCGATCCACGCATGCGTCATCACCGATTGTCGATCCGAAGCGCGCATCGTCGGAGTTCGTTGACGCGCGTGTGTCATCCGTGTTCGTTGATCTCAGCACGCCTTGTTGGCTTTCGTCGATCCGCGTACAAGCCTCATCCGTGTTCGTCGATCTGAGCGCGAATTGTCGGCGTTCGTTGATCCGCACGCACGTCGTCGGTGTTTCTCAATCTGCACACGCGTCTTTGGCATTCAACCATACGCGCGCACGTCGTCAGCATTCGTCGATCCGCGCGCGCGTCATCAGCATTCATCGATCATCGCGGGCATCGTCGGCGTTCGTCAACCCGCGTGCGCGCGTCATCGGCCCTCGTCGATTACCACGTGCGCGTCATCTGCGTTCATCGATCCACGCACGCATGTTGTCGGTGTTCGTCGATCTGAGCGCGCGTCGTTGGTGATCATCGATCCGCGTGCACGTTGTCAGCATTCGTCGATCCGCACGCGTTGTCGTCATTCATCGATCCATGCACGCGATGTCAGCGTTCGTCAATCCGCTCGCGCGTCTTCGGCTTTCGTTGATCCGCGTGTGGGTCGCCCGCGTTTGTCGATCCACACACGATGTCGGCGTTCATCAAACCGCGGGCGCATTGTTGGTGATCGTCGATCCGCGCGTACGTCGTCTGCGATTGTCGATCCACGCGCGTGTCATCCGTGTTTGTCGATCCGCAAGCGTGAGTCATCAGCATTTGTGGATCCACGCGCGCGTCATCGGCATTCATCGATAAGTGCGTGAGCGTCATCGGTGTTCGTCGATCTGCATTCCCATCGTCGGCGATCATCAATCTGCGTGCGTGTCGTCGGCGTTCATTGATCTGCGTGCGCGTCGTCGGCGTTCATCAATAAGCGTGCGAGCGTCGTTGGCATTCGTCATCCGCGTGGGTCATCGGCAATCATCGATCCGTGCGCGCGTCTTCCGCGTTCGTCGATCTGCGTGCACATCGTCGGCAATCGTCAATCACCGCACGCGTCGTCGGCGTTGGTCTATCTGTGCACGCGTGTCATCGGGGTTGGTCGATCAGCGCGCGCGTCGGCAATCATTGATCAGCGTGCGCATTGTCGACGTCCGTTGATCTGTGCGTGCGTCTTCGGCGTTCGTTGATCCGTGCGCATGCATCGTCAGCGTTCGTTGATAAGCACGTGAGCGTCTTCAGCATTCGTCGATCCGCGCGCGCATGTCATCAGCCTTCGTTGATAAGCACGTGAGCGTCATCAGCGTTAGTCGATCTGCGCGCACGCCTTTGGCGTTCGTTGATCTGTGTGCATGCGTCGTCGGCGTTCATCGATCCGTGCACGCGCGTCATCGGCGTTCTTTGATACACGCGCGCGTTGTCAGCTTTCGTCGATCCACGCACGTGTCATCTGCTTTCGTCGATCAGCACACGACGTCGGCATTCGTCGATACGTGGGCGCGTCATTGGCGATCGTTGATCCGCTTGTACATCGTCTGTGATCGTCGATCCGCGCACGTGTCCTCCGCGTTCGTCGATCCGTGCGCATTAGTCATCGGTGTTCGTCGACCTGCGCATGCGTCATAGGCGTTCATCGATAAGCACGTGAGTGTCATTGGCGTTCGTCGATCTGCATGCGCATCATCGGCATTCGTCAATAAGCACTCATGCGTCATCGGCGTTCGTCGATCCGCGCGCGCACGACGTCAGCGTTCGTCGATCTGCTTGTGAGCGTCATCGGCGTTCGTCGATCCCCGCGCGTGCGTCATTGGCGTTCGTCGATCCACACGTGTGTGTCGTCGGCATTCGTCGATCCGCGCACGCACGACGAGGGCGTTCGTCGTTCTGCTCGTGCGCGTCTTCGGCATTCATCGATCCGCGCACGCATGTCATCAGCCCTCGTCGATCCGCGTGCGCGTCGTTGGTGTTCGTCAATCCGCGAGGGTGCATCATCAGCGTTCGTCGTTCCGTGTGCACAACAATGGCGTACGTCGATCCACGCGTGCGTCTTAGGCTTTCGTCGATCCGCACGCACATCATCCGCGTTCATCGATCCGCACACGACGTCGACGTTCAGATATCCGCGGGCATGTCGTTGGCGATCGTCGATCCGTGCGTACGTCGTCTGCATTCGTCGATCCACGCGCGTGTCTTCTGCGTTCGTCAATCCGAGCGTGTGAGTCATCAGCATTCGTCGATCCGCGCGCGCAAGTTTGGCATTCGTTGATAAGCACGTGAGCATCGTTGGAGTTCGTCGATCCGCGTGCGCGTCGTCGGCCATCGTCAATCTGCGTGGGCGTCGTCCGCGTTCGTCGTTCTGCACGCAAAGTCGGCGTTCCTCGATCCACGCATGCATCATCGGCGATCATCGATCCACGCGTGCGCATCATTAACGTACATCGATAAGCGCACGTGCACCGTTGGCGTTCGTCGTTACGTGCGCATGCGTCGTCGGCGTAGGTCGATAAGCGCTCGCACGTAATCGGCGTTCGTCGATCCGCGCGCGCACGACGTCGGCGTTCGTCGATCCGCTCGTGCGCCTCGTCGGCGTTCGTCGATAAGCGCGCGAGCGTCATCAGCATTAGTTGATACACGCACGTCATCGACTTTCGTTATAAGCACGCATGCGTATTCGGCGTTTGTCGATCCACACGTGCCTCGTCTG
>PVHT020000886.1:31600054-31611428 GCA_004024745.2 Catagonus wagneri | reverse complement strand
TGAGGCTGCCGGCAGGGCTGGGCACAGGATCCCCACACGACCCAAGCCCCCTCGCCCAATGGGTCTCACCTCCACCTGTCCTGCGACTAGGAGGCCCCAAAGCGGACTGCACACTCACCTTCCCCGGATGAGGTCCAGACCAGACCCGGGCACTGTGGGTTCCCGACTGTGTCAGAGAGCGTCCAGAGACGTCGCGCTTCTGCCTCTGCCACAAGGACCCCGCTCTCAGCAAACCTCCATGCAACGCGAGGTCCCAGGCCCCGTCCTGCAGCTCATGAACCGGTCACCACTCCAAGGTTCCCACGTCTGCTCAGGACGGCCGTCATGGCGGAAGGGAAGGGCCAGGGCAGAGGCTACAGAGGCGCAAACGGAGATCATAGAGACTACAGGGGGAGTGCAGCCTAGAGAGGACATGGTGCCAGGCTCCAAAAGCCCGCACCTACCCCGGAGGGCGTCCAGGGATGCCACTCTTCTGCCTCTGCCACAAGGACCCCACTCTCAGCAAACCTCCAGGCCACGTGAAGTCCCATGCCCCCTCCTGCAGCTCATGCACCAGTCACAACTCCGAGGTTCCCGCATCTCCTCAGAACTACCGTCATGGCGGAAGGGAAGAGGCGGGACCTAGGCCTCACATGCAGACGAAGATCATAGAGACAACATAGGGTGCGGTCTAGAGAGGACCAGGCGCCAGTCTCTAAAACCCCTCACCCACCCCGGAGGGCATGCGGGGATGCCATACTTCAGCCTCTGCCACAAGGACCCCACTCTCAGCAAACCTCCATGCTACGCGAAGTCCCAGGCCCCCTGCTGCAGCTCATGCACCGGTCACCACTCTGAGGATCCCATGCCTCCTCAGAACTACCGTCATGGCGGCAGGGAAGAGGTGGGGCCTAGGCTGCACATGCGCAGACGGAGATCATAGAGACTAAGCGGGTGTGCGGTCTAGAGAGGCAGCAGGCCTCAGGAGGACTGTCATGGCGGATGGGAGGCCGGACCTAGGCTGCACATGCGCAGACAGAGATCATAGAGACTACGAGGGCTTGCAGTCTAGAGAGGCAGCGGGCCTCAGGAGGACTGTCATGGCGGATGGGAAGAGGCGGGACCTAGGCTGCACATGCGCAGACGGAGATCATAGAGACTATGAGGCCGTGCGGTCTAGAGAGGCAACAGGCCTCGGGAGGACTGTCATGGCGGATGGGAAGAGGCGGGACCTAAGCTGCACATGAGCTGACGGAGATCATAGAGACTACAAGGCCGTGAGATCTAGAGAGGCGGCGGGCCTCAGAACTACCATCATGGCGGAAGGGAAGAGGCGGGACCTAGGCAGCACATGCGCGCAGACGGTGATCATAGAGACTACGAGGGCATGCGGTCTAGAGAGGCAGCGGTGCTCAGAACTACGATCATGGCGGAAGGGAAGAGGCGGGACCTAGGCCGCACATGTGCGCAGACGGAGATTATAGAGACTATGAGGCTGTGTGGTCTAGAGAGGCCGCGGGGCCTCGGGAGGACTGTCATGGCGGATGGGAAGAGGCGGGACCTATTCGGCACATGCGCAGACGATGATCATAGAGACTACGGGGGCGTGCAGTCTAGAGAGGCAGTGGTCCTCAGAACTACCATCATGGCGAATGGGAAGAGGCGGGACCTAGGTCGCACATGCGCACAGACGGAGATCAGAGACTACGAGGCTGTGCGGTCTAGAGGGGCCACTGGCCTCGGGAGGACTGTCATGGCAGGAGGAAGGAGGCGGGACCTAGGCTGCATATGCACAGACGGTGATCATAGAGACTACGAGGACGTGCGGTCTAGAGAGGCAGCGGGCCTCAGAACTACCATCATGGCAGATGGGAAGAGGCGGGACCTAGGCCACACATGTGCGCAGACGGAGATCATAGAGACTATGAGGCTGTGCGGTCTAGAGAGGCCGCGGGGGGCCTCGGGAGGACTGTCATGGCGGATGGGAAGAGGCGGGACCTAATCGGCACATGCGCAGACGATGATCATAGAGACTACGGGGGCGTGCAGTCTAGAGAGGCAGTGGTCCCCAGAACTACCATCATGGCGAATGGGGAGAGGCGGGACCTAGGTCGCACATGCGCGCAGACGGAGATCAGAGACTACGAGGCTGTGCGGTCTAGAGGGGCCACTGGCCTCGGGAGGACTGTCATGGCAGGAGGGAGGAGGCGGGACCTAGGCTGCATATGCACAGACGGTGATCATAGAGACTACGAGGACGTGCAATCTAGAGAGGCAGCGGGCCTCAGAACTACCATCATGGCGGATGGGAAGAGGCGGGACCTAGGCCGCACATGCGCAGACGGAGATCATAGAGACTACGAGGCTGTGCGGTCTAGAGAGGCAGCGGGCCTCAGGAGGACTGTCATGGCGGGTGGGAAGAGGCGGGACCTAGGCTGCACATGCGCAGATGGTGATCACAGAGACTACATGGGCTTGTGGCCTAGAGAGGCAGCGGGCCTCAGGAGGACTGTCATGGCGGGTGGGAAGAGGCGGGACCTAGGCTGCACATGCGCAGACGGTGATCACAGAGACTACGTGGGCTTGCGGCCTAAAGAGGCAGCGGGCCTCAGAACTACCATCATGGCGGATGGGAAGAGGCGGGACCTAGGCCGCACATGCGCAGACGGAGATCATACGCAGGCGGAGATCATAGGAGGCGTGCGGTCTAGAGAGGACCGGTTGCAAGGCTCCAAAAGCCCTCTCCCAGCCCTCGCCCAGGGCCTCGGCCGCACATGCGCAGAGATCATAGAGACTACGGGGGGGGGGGGGTCTACAGAGGACCTGGCACCAGGCTCCAAAAGCGCTCACCCATCCAGGAGGGCATATGGAGACATCGCACTTCTGCCTCTGCCACAGGGACACCGCTCTCATGCCATGCGAAGTCCCAGGCCCCCTTCTGCAGCTTATGCACTGGTCAGGAGTTGGAGGTTCCAGCATCTCCTCAGGAGGACCGTCATGGGGGAAGGGAAAAGCGGGGCCTAGGCTGCACATGAGCCCATGGAGATCATAGAGACTACAAGGGGTTGCGGTCTAGAGAGGACCTGGTGCCAGGCTCCAAAAGCCCTCTCCCACCCCTCCCTTCACAGAGAGTTTGAGTCCAGCCTTGTTTAGTGCTACAGGGTAGAAATGTGAGAGAAAGGCTGGTCCCAAGGCCTTGGGTGCCCTGAGAGCCAGGGTTCAGTGTGCCTCCACACTGAGTCTTAAGCCATCTCTATCCCTGTTTCATACAGGGGTCAGAGGTCAAAGCTGAGAAAACTCATGACTTAAATCAGATTCTCCAAGTTGCTAAACTGAAATATAATTCATACTGGTGATTCTGGTGAATTCCCACTAAAAAAGGAGAAGTCCTAATATCTCTGGTTTGCTAAAATTTTCAACAGGAACAGGTGTGTATTGCTACAATATATTTTTCAGCATATACAGTAATATTCAGTGACTTTACTCCCAAGGGTATTAATGGAATGAGCTAATTAAGATGAACTATTTAAGTAAGTCCATTAAATAATAGACAGCATTAAGTTCCTGACACGGATCTTATTATTTAGTGAATAAATAAAATTATGATGTTTTACAATACATTGTTATTGCCTGACAAAATTGAAGCACTGCCAAAACTAATAAATATAGGAAGACCATAAAAAAAAGAAAAATGAGCAAAAGACTTGAATAGACATTTCTCCAAAGAAGATATACAGCTGGCCAACAAGCATATGACAAGATGCTCAACATCACTGATTATTAGAGAAATGCAACTCAAAACTACCAAAAAGATTTCCCGTCGTAGCTCAGTGGTTAACAAATCCGACTAGGAATCATGAGGTTGCGGGTTCAATTCCCTTAATCAGCTGACCCCTATAATCAACCTTATCTTTATTGGTTTGAGGGGGGCCAGCACCGCTTATAATTTGGTTCCTCAATACAAACCCAATCTAGAACAAGCATCCTTGTATATATGCCAGGGTGGGGGAAAATGTCTTTACCTGGGGAGCACTTTAACTAACCCTTGGCTACTTTTTGATCTCAGGATGAATTCAGTAGCCCTCACTGGCCCAGTAGTCCAGGACTGGGGCAAACTGCCATTATTTAACAAGTTCTGTGGATTCCAGGTCAGTAAGCAAGTACTGCCTGAGTTACCGGATGGAAGAGCAGAGCAAAGTCCATCCTCCTAGGTGGCTCACCAAATCTTGCTACAGAGTTAGGTCATGTGACTTCCAGAGTCATGTGTAACTTAATTTGGCAACTGAAGCAGTATGTACATTCAGTGCAATCCCTCCAATATTCGAAGGGCATTTTTCACACAAACAGAACATAAAATCATACAATTTGTATGCAACACTAAAGAATATTCAATAGCCTAAATGATGCTGAAAAACAAGAACGCAGCTGGAGGCATCTCCCTCCCTGACTTTACACTACCTTATGCAGTTATTGTCACCAAAACAGTGTGGTATGGGCACAGAAACAGGCACACAGACAAGACGAACAGAATAGAGAGCACAGAAATAAATCCATTGGTATGTCATTGGTTAACTCCTAACAAAGGGGCCAAGAACACAAAAAAGGGAAAGGACAGTCCTCTCAATAAATGGTGCCAGGACACCACACCCCAAAGAACCCTGGACACCATAAGCACCACACACACAGGAAACTAATTGCAATCCACAATTTTTCACATCAAGGCCTTGTTCTGCTGGATCCTCTGAAAACACTAGGCTACACAGAGAAAGCTTCTAGCCTCTCCTTATCCTCCCATGGTGGTGCTGCCTGGTAGATCATAAAGACATCTGTTTTCTGCCTACATGGACTCACCTGAGTGTTGTCCCAAAGCTGAAACTAGGGCAGACCCTGAGGAGACCTAGCTTCTATCAACAGCATGAGGAGCCAAGTTCCCTCATGAGCCAGGTCCACCAGTGGCACACACGTGTACCTCAAGGGTAAGAGAGGCGAGCTTGGTGCCACCTGCTGGCCAGCTGGGAAGTGCGGACCATAACCTCTCAGTTCAGTGGAGGCCATGCTCTGAGAAGGCAAGACAGCAGAATCCACTACATCTGGAAATTCAAACTGAAATAGAGCCAAATATCCCATGCCTTCTTCAAAAATAGTTATAGAATAATTAATTGAAAACCACAGGCATTCAAGAGAATGTAGACACTAATGTTACAACTTACACCAAAATTTACTCAAAATTATCCAGAAGCAAAGTTTAAAATGCAAAACTATAAAAACTGTAGATGGGTATCCAGGATCAAATGGTGGGATGTGATGTGGAGCTCACCTTCTCCTACATTTTCAAAAATCTACTCTTAAAATGATTCTCATAGAATATCTACTGAATGCTAGAAGACCTCAGACTTAAAAAAAAGGGGGGGGGGCAATAAAAACCCACCACAGGACTCGACAGAAGGAAAGGAAAAAAGAGGAAGAGAGAGGATAGAAAAAAAGATTTCAGGACATGACCAACACTCCTGAGAAGCAGCTGTGAAAGAGGAAAGGAATTCTGCACCCTGGGAGGCCCCTGACTGGCAGGGAAATCAGCTGGGGTGGAGGAGGAGCCTCAAAGCCTCAGAGAAAAGCACAGCAACCGGTCTGAGGAGCGAAAAGCAGAGAACTGCACAGATGATCAGCACCACCGCCCAGCACAACACAGCCTGAGACACTGAGGCAGGGCCCAGGTGCTGAGGTTCAGGCTTTGGAAGTCAGTGCCAGGGAAAGAACCAGGGGTGGCTGTATGAAAACAGCATGGGGGGCCCTAAGGAGTGGTGTGCCATAACCAGGGGAGTGTGGGAGGAGGCCTGGGACCACCAGAGAAGCAAGGCACCATTGCTAGGAAGGGTGAGAGGAGAGGGGGCAGGACCGCCACAGGAACTTCTTTCTTTATGCACACAGACTCTCAGGCAGCAGGGTGCCTCGTTCACAGGCTATGGGGGCAGATGCAAACCTCTGCAGCCACCTCTGACTCCAGAGGTGGGCACAGCCTGCCAGCACTGAGGGTCCCATGACCAGGCACTGCCTACTGCCCCAGTCACCGTAGAGGGTGCCACTGCAGAGGACCAGACAACTGAGCACTGGGATTGCACCCACCTTCCTGGGAATGCACACACTCTACCAATACCATTGCCAAGGCCTCCAGATGCCTCCCCCACCTCCTAGGGGGGTCACTGCCACTGCCAAGAGCCTTTCAAAGAGGCATAACCTGCCACCCTCACCACACCAAGTCGCCAAGGATAAAGGATAAAGAACTTCTCAGACAAGTAAAACCTAAAAGAACATGGTAATATTAAATCTATCCAAACAGAAATATTGAATGGTCTCCTGAAAACAGGAAAAAAGATATAGGACAGAGGAAATCACATTGGAAAGTAAGTGCTTACATAAAGCAGTATACAGATCTAAAAGAAAAAAAAGCAATTTGTGAAAGCAACGATAAACACAAGGAACAGTAAAAGGATAAACGTGAAGATGTAAAAAAGGACATCAAAATCATAAAATGTGGGGAAGGATAGTAAGAAAATCTAGACTTCCTTTTTTACAAAGTTTGAGCCTATATGATTATTGGTCTAAGCAAATATAAGGGCTAATATACTCAAAAAAACAGGAAATTAAAAATATCAAAAACGAACAATAGATTAAAAAAAAAAACACGAAGAGGACACAAGCATAAAATAAAAGGAAATCATTAAACCACAAAAAGAAAAAGAAGAAACAAAGGAGAAACACAGAATCAACTGGAAAACAAGATTTAAATATGGGGGTGGGGGTGGGCTGGGGGTTTGTGATGGAAATGCTATAAAATTTGGTTGTGATGATGGTTGTACAACTATAAATGTAATAAAATTCACTGAGTAATAAAAAAGAAAATTTTTTTTTAAATTAAAAATAAAATGGCAATACAGTCATATCAATAATTACCTTAGATGGAAATGCCATGAAATTGGGTTTGGATGATTACTGTACAACTATAAAGGTAATAGAATTCATTCAGTAAAAAAAATAATAATTACCTTAATGTCAATGGACTGGATGCTCCAAGCAAAAGACATAGAGTGGCACACAGGATTTGAAAAAAAATAAATAAATAAATAAGAAACAACAATATGCTGCCTAAAAGAGACCCTTCTTAGGGCAAAGGACACACATAGATTGAAAGTGAGGGGATGGAGAAAAGATATCTCATGTAAATGGAAATGACAAGAAAGAAGGAGTCACAATACAAAATATACTTTTAAACAAAGGCCATCAAGAAACACACTATTTGTTGGATACCCCTGAACAGTTCAACGCTGCCGAAGGCAAATATCTGTGGATGCAGAGCTCTAAAGTACAGGGTCTCCTTCAAAGACAAAATATTCATGTTATTCTATAAATGACTGCACTATGTCCTAAGGGTACCCTCTTTGATATCACTAAGAAGATAACCTCATCATTGCCTATGTCTGCTCTTTCCCACAAATCTTGGCACCTTCCTTAATCCCACTAATACTAATCTCATCAATTCCTTAATAAAAGTCATGTGGGCTAAAACCCAGGTGTCTTTTTGTTCTGCTGAACAGAGGGCCTCCTGGTCTCCCACTTTCTAAATGTAAAGTAGTCTCATGTTTTGTTATACCATGCCATCCCTCTTCCAGGATTCCCCATTGGCCTGCAGTGCTGGATGCAGCAACTATTTAATGTTAAAAGGATCAATTAAAGAAGAGGATGTTACATTCATCAACATATATGCCCCTAATATGAGTAGTCAAATACAAAAAAGAAAGAAAAAGAAAAAGAGGATTTGATGGGAGTACAATAACAGTAAGGTTAGGGTTAAGAGATTTTAACACACATTCACATCAAAGGACAAATCCTCTAGACAGAAAATCAAAAAGGCGAGGGAGGTGGCAAGATGGCAAAGGAGTAAGAGGTCATGCTCGCCCCCTCCCACAAGCACATTAAAAAAAAGAAACACATCTAAATGTAAAACAACTTGGACAAAACATCAACTGAATGCTGGCAGAAGAACTTAAATCTCCAGAAAGGGCAAGAAACTCTTGACATAACTGGGTAGAACAACAGAGAAAAAGAGAGAGAGGGAGAGAGAAGGAATTAGGATAGCACCAGCACTCCAGGGAGGGAGCTATGAAGGAGAAAAGGAACCCACACCCTGGGAAGCCACCTAACTGATGGAAAGATCAGCCTAGTCAGAGGGACCTCAAAGCCCAAGGGACTTCAAAACCCAAGAAAAGTGCAGCCCTGGACTGAGAACGGCAAAGTGGAATGAGAGCCTCAGAGATCATCTGAACACTGGCACAGACACGACAGCCTGAGATGCTCAGTCAGGGGCTGGGAGCTGAGACTTAGGCTCTGGAGATCAGTCCCTGGGAGAGGGCTGGGGTTGGCAGTGTGGAGACAGCCTAGGGGGCTAAGGAACAGTGTGCCATGGTGGGGGAGCGATACTCTATGGGCTGGGGAGTGGAACGCCAGGTCAGAGGGAACCTGGGAAAAGGTCTGCACCCACAGGAAAGGCAAGCATCCATTGTTGGGGAGGAAGAGAGGAGGAGGGGCTGACTGCCATAGGAAGCTCCTTGAACCAGTGCAGAGGACGGGGCAACTCAAGTGCAGAGGGTGAGGTAGATCAAGCTCAAACCCCAGCAGCCCAAGGTGAGCTTGCAAAGGGTGGGGTGACTCGCGGTAGCTGGGTAGCTGAGGCCGCTTGCTGGACCGCGGTTGCCCCAGCATCTTCTGAAAACACCACACCTGGGCCACGTGACCAGAAGCCCCTTACTATACTGCTGTGGATCAGGCGTCTCTGGGCACAGCTCACCTGCGACAGGAAGGAGCTTGCTAGACCATGGCAGACCAGACTTCCTGGGGAACAGACTTGTCCACGGTGGTCTGGCATCTCCAGAACAGCCATCCATAAGACTTTTGTTCCTATACCAGAGATTGGGCACTTCTTATGCAGGCTACTGGTGACCAGGCACCTCTAGCATGGGCTAAGAGCATCACGGGGCTAAGTGCGACCCAGGGCCTACCAAGCACCAGAGACTGTTGCTATCACTCCCCTGGGAACACACCCTCCCTGCAACTCTACTGCCAAACACTCAGGGCAGCGCCCAGACAGTTTTTTGCTGTCCCCTCCTAAGTCCATACAACTAGGTGCAGCTGGTGCAGAATCTCCTTTTTGGTCTAGTGGTATAGGATGCTGCTTCCTGGTGGCCTGCAGGGGGCAGGAGCAAACCACCACAGTTATCCCTGACTCGAGGAGAGTGTGGCCCAATGGCACAGGGGACACCCGAACAAAAATCACTTGCAGCCCCAACCACCTGAGAGGGCACCATAGAGAAGGACATTATGACAGAACACCACCTGCTGTTCTTGCTCCCCTGGGAGCACACCCACCACTGCCAAACTCTGGGCAGTGCCCAGATGCTTGTCCCTTCTCAGGAACCTGTAACTAAGAGCACCTTGTGCACCACAACTTATAGGGCCTAAGCAGGAAGAGATACTTCCTGCATGGTCTACAGGAGGCAGAGGCAAACCACCGCAGTTATCTCTGGCTCCAGAGATGGGAATGACATGTTACCACTAGGGGCCCATGAATAGGCACCACCTGCAGCCCCAGGCACCTCAACGGCACTACAGAGGAGGGCATGGGGACTGAACACCACTAGTTGGTGCTCTTGCACTCCTGGGAACACACCAACCTCATTGCTGTCACTGCTAAGTGCTCTGGGTGGTACCCAGATGTCTGATCTTTATCACTTCCCAGGACCCTGCAACTAGGAACAACCTGTACAGCACCTCCTAAGTGGGCTGAGACAGGTTGCTTCATGCATGGACTATAGGTGGAGGGGGCAAACCACTACAGTTATCACTGGCTCTAGAGACTGTCATGGCCCACAACCACTAGGAGTCCCTGAACAGGTACCATCTACGGTTCCAATCACCTCAGAGGAGGGCTTTGCAATCAGACACTAGCCGTTGTGGTTCTCACTCCCCTGGGAACTCACACATCCTGCTGCTGCTACTGCCAATCGCTCTGGATATCTGTTAGATCTGCCTAGAGCTCATTACCACTTCCCAGGGCCCTGCAACTAGGAGTAGCCAGTGCCACCTTCCTGCAGGTCCTTGCTGCTGTTGAGAGCTCAGAGACCAGGCACAAACTGCTGGCCCTACCCATTGCTTCATTCTCCCTGAAAACACACAGAGCACCATTAAGATAACAGCCTATTCACACCAAAGAAAGAGACACCAAATATTCAAACTCTCACACCAAAAATAAATAGTAACCCCATCAAAAATATATATATAAAGGGTGCTGTTGCCTACAAGCAGCCTTACAAGATTACAGTGTGGCTTCCCTAAACTCACAGAAAAAGAAAACCATAAGCAAGATGAAGAAGCTCAGAAACCAATCCCAGTTAAAATAACAGGACAAGTCATCTAAAGCAGCCAACAATGAAACAGACCTCTGCAGTCTGACAGAAATGGAGTTCAGAAGTGAGGTAATGAAAATACTTGAGGAATATCAAGGAAATAAGAAGATGCAAAGTGGAGTTCCTGTCGTGGCACAGTGGTTAATGAATCCGACTAGGAACCATGAGGTTGCGGGATCGATCCCTGGCCTCGCTCAGTGGGTTAAGGATCCAGCGTTGCCATGAGCTGTGGTGTAGGTTGCAGACACGGCTCGGATCCCGCATTGCTGTGGCTGTGGTGAAGGCTGGCAGCTACAGCTCCTGTTAGACCCCTAGCCTGGGAATCTCCATATGTCACGGGTGCAGACCTAGATAAGGCAAAAAGACAAAAAAAAAAAAAAAAGACAAAGAAGACGCAAAGAACAATGTAGATTCCCTTTGAAAGGAACTATAAAATATAAGGGGGAGCCAAGAACAGCTAGAAAATTCATTTGCAGAGATGCAAACTGAGCTAAAGTCGATAGAGTGTAGTTTGAATAATGCAGAGGAATGAATTAGTGACATGGAGGATAGAACAATGGAAATCATCCAATCAGGACAGCAGACAGAAAATTAAAAGTAAAAAACATGAAAGCAAATGAGAGATCTATGGGGCAAATGAGAGATCTATGGGACAATATAAAGCAGCCCAATTTACACATAAAAGGAATTCCAGAAGGAGAAGGAAAAGAAAGGGGGATTGAAAATACATTTGAAGAAATTATGTCTAAAAACTTTCCAAATATGAAGGAATATGACATCAAGATACATGAAGCACAGAGTGCCCCACTCAAGCTGAACCCAAACAGACCCACACCAAGGCATATTATGTTTAAAATGGCAAGAATTGAGGAGAGGCGGCAAGATGGCGGAGGAGTAAGAGGTCACGCTCACCCTCTCCCACAAATACATCAAAAAAC
>PVHT020000886.1:31556064-31592111 GCA_004024745.2 Catagonus wagneri | reverse complement strand
TGAAACTAGAACACTTCCTAACACCATGCACAAAAATAAACTCAAAATGGATTAAAGATCTAGATATAAGACCAGATACTATAAAACTCTTAGAGGAAAACATAGGCCAAACACTCTCTGACATAAATGAGAGTAACACCTTCTCAGATCCATGTGTCAGAGTAAGGACAAAAAAGAGAAATAAACAAATGGGACTTAATTAAACTTCAAAGTTTCTGCACAGCAAAGGAAACGCTAAACAAGATGAAAAGACAGCCTACAGAATGGGAGAAAATATTTGCAAATGATTCAACTGAAAAGGGATTAATCTCCAATATTTACAAACAGCTCCTACAGCTCAACACCAAAGAAACAAACAACCCCATCCACAAATGGGCAGAGGATCTAGGCAGACAGTTCTCCAGAGAAGACATGCAGATGGCAAATAAACACATGAAAAGATGTTCAACATTGCTCCTCATTAGAGAAATGCAAATCAAAACCACTATGAGGTACCACCTTACACCAGCCAGAATGGCCATCATCAAAAAGTCTACAAACAGTAAGTGCTGGAGAGGGTGTGGAGAAAAAGGAACCCTATTACACTGTTGGTGGGAATGCAAATTGGTGCAGCCACTGTGGAAAACAGTGTGGAGATTCCTCAGAAAACTCAAAATAGAATTACCATTTGATCCAGCAATCCCACTCCTGGGCATCTATCCAGCAGAAACCATGACCAGAAAAGACACCTGTACTCCAGTGTTCATTGCAGCACTCTATGCAATAGCCAGATAATAGAAACAACCTAAATGCCCATGGACAGAGGAGTGGATAGGGAAGATATGGTACATACACACAATGGAATGTTACTCAGCCATTAAAAGGAACGAATTATCAACATTTATAGCAACATGGATGGACTTAGAAATTATCATGTGAAGTGAAACCAGTCAGACAATTAGACAGCAACACCCAACGCCACCGCTTACATGTGGAAACTAAAAAGACAAAATGAACCTCTTTGCAGAACAGACAATGACTCACAGACTTTGGAAAACCTTGGTGTTTCAAATAAGACAATCTGGGGGGTGGGGAGATGCACTGTGGGTTTGGGATATAAAATCTGTAAAATTGACTTGTGATGATTTATGTACACCTATAATTGAAATAAAATCCATTAAATGAAAAAAAGTACCTTTTACCACTTTCAATTCTATACTCGCAATTGCCTTGAGGACTCTCCGTTCTACGTATTTATACCACACACAGTCATCTAAAATTCATTTCTGTGTATGAGCTACCTTCTTTAACCATCCATACACACATTCACATGGACATAGCTGTTCAGTTGTCTTTTTTTTTTTTTTTCACTTAA
Organism: Catagonus wagneri; assembly: GCA_004024745.2. Taxonomy (NCBI): domain Eukaryota; kingdom Metazoa; phylum Chordata; class Mammalia; order Artiodactyla; family Tayassuidae; genus Catagonus; species Catagonus wagneri. Next base: position 31,590,757 of record PVHT020000886.1, on the reverse strand, counting down.
CCCACAGGTTCAATTGCAGTAAACAGTTCACCGCGTTTCTAGTCTTCAGAATTACCATGGCTGCACGGTATCCAGTGTGTTACTGTACCATAATTTAGCTAAATACCTTACCGTGGAATATTCTGGATTGTTTCCACTTCTCCACTGAAGATAACGCTATGATGAAAACGTGCAGACACGTGGTCTTGTTCGTTCTGCTTCTTTGAATCCGACTGCTGAATCACACTTTGCGGTTCCACCTAGGCAGCTCAACTCACATTATGGACAGATGCCAAGCAGCTAGCGTCGCTGTCACCCAGACCCGCGGAACCCCGCGTTGGGGCGGGGCCTCCGCCCAGGGGCGGGGCCAAGCGCGGCCCCGCCCCCGCACTGAGTCACTGACGTCGAGGTGTCTCCGCCCGCAGGCGCAGCGGGCTAGAGAAGCGCGGATGCGGGGCGCGCCGGCCGTGGCTCCCTGGGCGGCGGCGACCGCGCTACCGGCCCTGAAGCCGCTGCGCGCCCTGCGGCTCACGCTGGCCGCCGCGATCCTGCCGAGCCTCCTGCTGCAGCTCGTGCCGCCCGGCCAGCTTCCGGGCTGCGCGCTCTGCCAGGACCTGATCCGCTACGGGAAACCGAGCACGGTGGCCGCCTGCCGGGCCTTTGCGGTCCCCCAAGAGGTCACCGCGCTCGGGCGCCAGGCTCGGGGGACCGGCAGGGGGTAGCAGAGGCGGGCGTGGCCGGCGCGGACCTGGCCGCCAGCCCCGACGCTCCCCGCCGCGCCGCTTTCGGCCGCGGCTGCTGTGCGGCCCTGGCGGCGGGATGCGCCGAGGGCATAGGAATGTGAACAGGTGGACGCACGCAGTCGTTCCATCGGGGAAAGTGGCAGCGTTCCTCAATTTTGGCCTGGTCACAAGTTGAAATCCGTGTCCCCAGAGGCTCCTCTTTCCCTTCTCCTGGGCTCCAGGGACGCCTCATCTAACCCAAGGTTTCCGGAGCTCACTAGAAATGAAGGTGAGCCTGCCCTTCGCGCCTCTGTGTCCCTCGTTTGTCCCCCCCCCCCCCGACCCCTGCAGTCAGGACGAAGGGAGGGAAGCTGGCACCGACTGTCGCCGCTGACCCTTCACCCCGACTGGGGCAGGTGGCCCCGGAGAAAGCTGCCCAAGTGGCACATTTTAGGCAAGCTTGGTCCCTAAGCAGCATTTGACAGCAGCAATTTCATAGCTAAGTTTAACAAGCGATTACACCGTTAGGGCTTAAGCAGAATTCTTTTAGAAATTGTTAGGAGATATTTTTGTTTGTTTTTACTTTAAATTCAGTACCTAGCCAGGGCACACACTTTTAGATGGTAGACACATAGCCGTGATTTTTGTTTGTTTGCATTTAGGAAGGAATCTGGGGAAATAACATGGTTTCTGATGTATAAACGCCTTGGGGCTGGCTTAACCTCTGGTAGGCGTGCCCGGATTGGAAGGCAAGAAAGGGTCCAAGAACACGTGACTTCCCGCTTCGCTGGCGAAAGATTCACCAGGTGTTAAGACTGCGAAGGGCGCCCAGGTCATTCTGAGGAAGGGTGAAGGGAATGAGGGCTTGGGAAGAAGGAGCCGATTCAAATGCTAGGATTAAACCTATTTCTTAGAGGCTCTTTTTAAGCGGAAAATTCCTGCCACTATTTTTAATCAGGTTTGGATTGTACTAAGTACTTTTCTACTTCTTAGAGGAGGCATTCGTAGGTTAGTTAATGTTATAAAGTGAAGAAAAAAGTGTTTCTTTTGAGGGTGTGAATTCTAAAAATTTACTTTCTGCATTTTGAAATGGTACTAAATGGTGCTGGATTCAAGAGCCTTTTCAGATCATTGCCTGCACTTCCTATTTCTCTGGCTCCCCTACACTCCTTGTTTCTATGCCAGTCTGTCAAGTCTGTCGTTCATTACATGAGAGCCAAGAGACAGACTTTGTACCTTCCCCTGTTCATTACTACAAAGTTGGTACTCTTTGGGCCTCTTGTAATTTCTACTATATTATGAAATAATTTATACTTTTTTCATCTTCCAGAATTCGAGTGGACACTCGCATGGTGTTTTTTGTTTGGCTTTTTTTCTCAATTGAAGCTAAAAATTTTTATCCTGAAGAAAGAGCAAATTTAAGCCAATAGTGAAAGAGCAAGATGTCTAGATGCTACATTTAAATTGTTTCCTTGTTCAAAATGTTAACAGTACTCTTAAAAGTGAACATAAGCCTATAATTTTTATATTTAGAAACAGGCAGCTATAAATTACATTTCGTCATCTAGAAGTTTAGGTAATTTTGTTTGGGATTGTTTTTTCTGGAAGGACAAGAAATAAACCTTTAATTAGTTCTTGGAGTTTGGTTTCATTAGCCCTGTCTAGTAGGTTTCTTATTTTTTTAAGTTAAGGTGATAGTTGTTTTTCTTGTTCTCTTTTTGGTTCCTAGAGTTTCGATTTCCCAGAAAATCTGAATAAATCTATGACCCCCAAACTTGAGTTAACAATGCACTTTACTTGCATAGTGTATACATAGAGGTACTTCTGTTTCTAACATTTCAAAATGTTATGAAATCTTTACAACTGAGTTGAACTTTAGAGACAGAACCGTCCAGACTTTCCCTACTGGGGTTCAGGGGTCCTAACCAGCAGGCAGGGGAACTGTGGATAGAATTCGGGGCAAATTGGATTGGAAAAAAAGTACGTCTTTATTTCACTAACCTCTGGGTGAAATTCATCATCTCCTGAATGATGAATGCAACCAACAAACCACAGTAGAATTAGGAGTACCTGCAATTTTGTGACAAGTTTCTTCAATATTACGTTAAAAATATTGAAAAGACCTCCAAACATTATTTTCATCTCAGCAAGAATGCTGTATTGTTATTTTCCACTAGATCTTGTTATTTAATACATTAAGAAGCACATGTATTACTAAATCACAAATGTTTGTTAGTGCTTATGTTACTTCTGTTTCAATATAATCGGTGTCTTGGTAATCCCAAAGCATTTTATGCCTGGCAGGGGGCTGTTAGCCTTCACCAGATGGCCAAAGAAGTCCATGGAAGAAAAATGTTAAGAACCCCTTCTCTGGACTATAAACTTTCCATCTAGTTACATCTGTCTTGTCTGTTGCCGTATCTCTGGCCCAATGCCTGACAAATAATCATCAGTGCTTTGAATGAATCCAAGAAAAAAAACGAGGTTTTAGGTTAAAGTGGTTTGGTGGTTAACTTAACTGCTTTCTCTGAGAGTAACTTTGGATAAGATGCCTTCTCTTTCATTCATTTATATTTTTAACCAGTGTTTATAGAGGGCTTCCATGTGCCAGGAGCTATTCTCTGTTCCTTGGAGCCATTGTTTTTGTAAAACAGACAGTAAATATGTAAACAAGTAAAGCAAGCACAGTAATTTCAAATGTACTAACCGCCACAGAGGAAAGCCAGCCGGGTTACTTGATCATGAGCAAGACGGGGTGGTGGTGACAGCTGTGGAAATTTGGTCGGGGAGGGAGACGGGTTCAGTTCCAGGAGGCCGGCCCTTACAGAGCGCAGTGACTAGGTTTGACTCTGAGTATGTGGGAAGCGGCTTTAGGGTGGGGAGGGGCATGGCATTATGCGGCGTATGTTTGAAAGGATGACTGGCTGCTGTGTGAAGACGGTGTAAGGGCCATCGCTGGTCCAGCAGGCGGTGTTGGTGTGCATCAGTGTGTTGCCGTAATAGCACCTGCTTGTCATGGAGGTGGTGACGCCGTCACAGCCCACAGCACAGGACCAAGCATCTAGTCAGAGCTCAGTAACCGTTAGTGCCCTTCCTTAGTTAACCCCATAAGTCGCCTAACTGGTCCTGGGATCAGTTCTGGCGGTCAGCACATATGTATTCAGTCAGACAAAATCTGCTGACTCAGAAGCATCCAGTGGCTTCTGGCTCACAGGAAGAGCCCACGGCCCTCTCTAGTCTTGTCCCCACCACCGCGCTCACCTCTCCCAGAGTTTGCCCCATGTAGCTCCAGTCCAGTTTTCTGTGCCTCTGCTAGTTCTTTCTCCCACCTCGGGGCCTTTGCACTGCCTGTCCCCTCTGCCTGGAAAGCTCTTCCCCAAGATAGCCAGGTGGTTTATTCCCTCGCTTCCTGTAAATCTGCTCAGGTATTGCCTTCTGAGTGAGGCATTCCCTGTCCGCCCTGCTTAAAAGTATAATACTGCCTTCTTTTCTGACCGGCTTTAGTTTTCTCATTAGCAGTTATCACCTGCTGACATGCTGTAAAATTTACTTGTGTGTGTGACTGTGAGTCTAAGCTCCATGAAGTCAGGAGTTGTTGTCTGTTGTGTTCGTTACATCCCCAGAGCCTAGAGCAGTCCCTGGCTCATAACAAACACTAAAACCTTAGGTCAGAGGAGTGCTTGCTCGGTTCCCAACCCAGTTTTACCGTGAGGCTCACTTAAGCCCTGCTCCCAGCAGCTTGCCTCCATTAAGCAAAGTGCCAAGGGAGGAAAGAGAGGGAGAGCATGTGCAACAGAGGGAAGGAATTTTTAGATCTGCTTTTAAGGCTAGAGCCGAGCCAAGTCTTTTTTTAAAAAGAGATATAATGGAGTTCCCACTCTGGTGCAGTGGGTTAAGAATCCAACTGCAGCGGCTGGGGACACTGTGCAGATGCTGGTTCGATCCCTGGCCGGGCGCAGTGGGTTAGAGGGTCTGGCGTTGCTGCAGTTGCAGGAGCCCCTGCAATCCCTGGTCTGGGAACTTCTTCCATTTACCACGGATGTGGCCCTAAAAAGAGAAAGAGAGAGATAACCTTGAATAAAGAGTAGACGAGGTTTCCTCTAGAGGGCGATCAGGCAAGCAAAACGAGAGACAGAATGTGCAAATTGAGAAATAAGGTAAACAACCTGCCTGTGAATCAAAATCCCATGGCACCAGTCGGGCCCAGCAAGGTGTGGCCGCACAGCCTACATCAGGCATACCTGAGTGATCTGGGTGACTTAGGGTTTGGTCTGAATTGGCGCACGTATGTCGGGTTAGAAAAGCAGGTTCAGGCAAGTCTAGCTTGCGTGCATAAGAGCGCAGCGGTGTGATTTTAGCTTCGGAGTCACCAAGGCAGAGTCTGGAGCCACACACTGCCACTTGCTGCGTGAGCTTGGATAAGGAACTTAACCTTCTGAGCTTAGTCTTCTCATCTGCCACATGAGGGTAACCACATCGACTTGACAGAATTGTTGGGAAGATGAAATAATCTTAACTGGTCTTCCCACAACTAGACCACTTTTACGTAGTTACCAGAGAGGGATTTTTTTTTTTTCCACATAAGAAAGAGTGAAATGAATGAGCAATGCTCTCTAATTTTTGATTGTGATAAAATATACAGCACGATTACCGCTTTACCCATTTTTGAGTAGATGCAGTTCGGTGGCTTCACGTGCAGTCACCTTGCTGCACAGCCATCACCGCCATCCGCATCCAGAACTCTTCCATCAGCCAGAGGGGTTTTTAAAACATACGTACTACTTCCGGCCACTCGGTTCAGATAGTGCGCCATCACACCGAAAACCCAGTGTCCTTCCAGGACCCTGCAGTGTCTTCCTCTCCCCGTTCATGGCGCAGCCCTGTCTGCACAGGTGGCCTTGATCGTTCCCAGAGCCTCTGCGGTCCTTTCCTCTGCCTAGAAAATTCTTTCCATAGAAATTCACAAGTGTTACTCATTCTAGCCAAGAGTCGCTTCCAAAAGGCCATCCCTGACCACCCACCCAGGACATCCTCCCCTCTGCACCCTCTCTGTCCCCTCACCCAGCATTGGGCTAAATGTCTAAAGGTGCCTTTGCTGTCTGCTGAAAGGCACACTTCATCAGGGCGGGCACCCGGTCACAGTTCGCTCCCTGCTGAGTCCCCAGCTGCAAAAATATCACCTAGCAGGTTGAGTGCTTGATACATTTTTTTTGAAATGAAGAGTGGCTCAAAAGTTGCTCCTCAGAGATTTTTATACTAAGTGAAGTAAGTCAGATAGAGAAGGACAAATACCATGTGATATCACTTATATGTGGAACCTAAAGTGTGTCATAAACGAACCTATCTACAGAATGGAAACAGACTCGCAGACATGGCGAACACACTTGTGGTTGCTGAGGGGGAGGGAGGAGGGTGCGGGATGGACTGGGAGGTTGGTTTTAGTAGATGCAAACTATTCGTTTGAGAATGGATAAGCAAGGAGGTCCTGTGTACAGCACAGGGAGCTATGTCCAGTCTCCTGAGTAGACCACGACCAAGGCTTGTACAAGAAAGGGGTGTACATGTATGTATACACGCACACATACGTGTGTGTGTGTGTGTGTATGTATGACTGGGTCGCTTATCGACACAACACTGGAAATCAGCTATGCTTTAATATAAATTAAAGGGGGACATTAACAGCTAAAAGAAGAGTTGCCCCTCAGGGGTCTCACCACCCCGCTTTCCAGGGGCGTCTGCCAGGCAAGGTGCTGCTGACGTTCTGCTCTGCTCTGTCGGCTCCGACCAGACCCGGGCTCAGTTCTTGAAGTGTGTCTTAAGGAAAGTCCTGGGAGGCAACCAAAGGCCAGGGTCCTGGGGGTGGAGACAAGTGGGTAGAGCTGACACTCTTGCATGAACTTTGGAGGAAACTAAGCTCTGTAGCCTGGAGAAGATGCTCATTGGGAATGACAGGGTGTCTGAGAGAGGGCGGGCCCAGCGACAGAATTTGTACCATCGGTGGGAAGGACTGCGTGGGTTGCTGTGGAGTGAGCGGCCTGCATCGGTGCCTGTCAGACTGGGTGGCGGACGTGGTCTGGGGGCTGTGAGTTCTGGCAAAAATACTCTGGATCCACTGGAAGGAGTCCCTGATCTGTGTGTGATCCAGGCCGTCCTGCCACACCGCAGATTAACAGGACAAGAAGGAGGGTTTAATGCAGTTGTGACAAGGTCCGATGGCCTCCAGGCCCCTGCAGAGTCTGGACGATTTTGAGTTGAAAATACAAAGAGATCTCAAAAAAAAACTATGTTATGCTCTTGTGTTATACTAGGTGATTTCTTTGCAGCAAACCAAGATCATCTTTTGTGTTAAATGAACACTATTAATTGCTAATATCAATTTTACTGGCTTTGTGGTTTTACTTACTCATTACTGTGCCGATTGCAAAGCAGGTGCCCTGCCCATCGGGAACCGGTAGCTAGTTTTATGACTTAATGTCTGTGAAGTCATTATAAAAGTAATTGAGGCCAACACAATTTAGGAAAACAATGAATCAGAAGAACTTTAAGGTTTCTGGCAGTCTTGAGAGCCTGCGATTGTGCAAATCTTGTGTAACAGTGGTATGGCTATTGCGGCAATACTACTTGAGATTTACAAAACATCCACAGATTTGACTTGTGTTTGCACAGTCTGGGCTTCCTCTGCCAGGCCCTGTGCCCCCCTGTTTTTGAGTCTGAGCTCAATCCTGATATCTCGAGGTAAAAAAGAGAGCTCATTGTCCCTCCATCTAAGTTTAACCTCAGGAGTCGTCTTTTTCCTACGAGTTAATCAGGCCCATCATTTGAAAGGAAATTTTAAAACTCTAAACATCTGTAGGATTCAGGTTCTATTAAAAAGCAAAACTGTACTGTGGAATGGGGGCAAGAGGACAGGGAAAGTAGAGAGAGTCTTCCTGCATGATGGCTTCAAGTGGCTCTGCTCTGGTTGTCACCACCGGCTTTCCCTCTACGAGCTTTTTTCTTCTGCATCAGCTCAGTGCTGTGGAACGGCTTCCTGCTTTGGAGGGAACTCAGTCCCTGCTCCTGGGATTGCATTTTCCGAACTGGCTTCATGGTTTGCTGAGAATTCTTGGGGCTGTGCAGTTCCCAGGTATCAACTCCCCCTGCAAATTCCAGCCGTTGCATCCGGTTCCTGCCTTTCCAGCCGCCCGCCCCGAGGGGAACTGTTCTTGGTGTTTCACAGCGGCTCAGGGCTCCCCCTCTGTAGGCTGGGAGTGGAGGGAGGGCAGGAAGGGTTCTGCTCTGTTCGCAGCCAGATGGCCAAGGGGAGGCCCAAGTCCTCACAGAGGTCACGGCAGAGATCAAGGCAGAGAGAGTCTCCCCGTCTCTGGCTCCCGGCAGAGATCAAGGCAGAGAGAGTCTCCCCGTCTCTGGCTCCCGGCAAGCACTGTGCTACATGTAGGACTGGCTATTCTCCCTCTGATATTTTTAGTACTGTTGATAAATTTATACAGAAGTCTTTACGCTTCAGGGGAAAGCGTTAGGATCCCTTGGGTTTGCCTTGAAGCATTTATCTTATATATAGTTCCAACCAGAACCATGTCTCTGGACTCCAGAAATTTGATAGAAAATTACTTTTGAATCACGGGTTAAAAATATTTCTTATGCCATATAGCTTTGATTACATAATAAAATTGGCTGTAAACAGTTGTTGACCGGGTGATTACAAAATAGCCTTTAAATTTGCTTCACTGTGCCTCATGTAAAGTGTACAGAGAACAGCTTAAAAAGTAAGGCGTTGATGGTAACAAACCATAAAGTGGCCTCAGTTAAAGTCAGGCATGGGGAAAGGGGCAGAATTAAAAACAGACTGTTCTGGGTGCAATCTCTGTGCTTGGTTCCAGCAGCCAAACCTCTGGCTCCCTAGAAACTGTCTTTGCTCTATAACCAGAGGAGCTTGTTGCAAAAGATGGCAGTCAGGGAGTGTCCGCTGTGGCTCAGTGGTTATGAACCCAGCTGGGATCTGTGAGGATCCGGGTTCCCTCCCTGGCCTTGCTCAGTGAGTTAAGGGTGTTGCCATGAGCTGTGGTATAGGTGGCAGACTCGAGTCAGATCCCGAGTTGCTGTAGCTGTGGTGTAGGCCAGCAGCTGTAGCTCAGATTCGACTCCTAGCCTTGAAACTTCCTTATGCCGCAGATGCGGCTATAAAAAGACCAGAAAAAAACAGGCAGTCTCTTCAGATCCTGCCTGGGAGCGGAGGTTACCTCAGTGAGTCCCGCTTCACCTTTTCATTTGTTTACTCGGGGCTGGCCGGAGTTCTGGTATTTGGAGGGTGGCTGGGAGGAGTTTTATTTGGTTGGTTGTTTTAACCTATTCCTGAGGAGTTGGAACTAGGCTATTCTAGTTTTAGAACGGAAGAGCAGGCAAAGCTAATCTACAGGATGGAAGTCTCCCTAGGGTTCGCCCTTGGGCAGGTTGGGGAAGGGACAGGACCCTGGAGAGGACACAGGGAGGCGCTGGCTGTGCCCTGGTTGTTGGTCTGGGTCCTGGGCTCTGTGGGTGGGATGGACTGGTTTAGTTCATAAAAATTCATTGGGCTGTCTCCTCATTATATAGTTTAGGATGTGTTGTTACTATATATATAGTTTGAGGTTTTTTTTGGCTTTTTAGAGCTGCACCCATGGCTAGGGGTTGAATTGGAGCTGTATCCGCTGGGCTACACCACAGCCACAGCAATGCAGGATCCTTAACCCACTGAGGGAGGCCAGGGATCGAACCTGTGTCCTCTAGGATACTAGTCAGATTCCTTTCTGCTGAGCCACGATGGGAACTCCCAACATTTTTAAAGACATCTAGATTTTCTGTCATTTTAGAAACCAGCATTTTTTTCTGACTTCTTTTCGGGCAGGGGTTGGAAAGCAGAAGATAAATCTCAAGGCTCACAGCCACCAAAGTGTAATTTTTTAGTATGGAAATAAATGCATGATTCTCGCTGTCTCTGTTCCCACCCCCTTTTTGCTTCCTCCACACCTGCCTGTGCCTTATCACCTGCCACCAGGGATCCCAGCAGGGGGCTTGCTCAGAGGGGATCCAGGGACTCCTCCTGTGTCTTCATCTGGCTGTTAGTGCAGGGACCTGACCCCTCACAGTGACGCCACATGGCCGGAAGGCTTTCGCAGCATGAAGTAGAGCCGGGGGACCAGCTGCTCTCAGCTCTGTCACCTGCTCACTATGTGACCTCGAGGCAAGTTCCTTGACTCCCCTCAGCCCAATTCTTCATTCCCCCCAAAAGGTGGTGTTAGGCTGGCTCATTTCTTGGGCCGTTTCCCGGCTCTGGTCTTGTCTAATATTCTGGAAACAGAACTCTGAATCAGTCCTGGAGAGAGAAGCTGAGCGTGCTCGGTTCTGAATTGGAGGGGCTGAGCTGGCACTGTCTGCGTTCTTGGTGCCAGTGTTTCTGTGGCCACACAGCACGCAGAGACTCCCCGAGGGCTTCTGGGTCTGTGTCTTTTCCGAGGCGTCAGTGCACGTCGTGCAGGACTCTTCTGGGCTTGTCTGCCTCGGCCTCGTCCGCCTAACTGTGCTGAGCCAAGTGCCAATGGATGGCCGGAGCCGTGGGCTGTTGCTGGGGTCGGAGGGACACACACGGGCTAAGCCCTTCACAGAGTGTTTGAAAGTACGAGACGTGCTCGGTGCACTTGGCATTTGAGGAACCAGGCCTCTGATTGTAGCTTTAAAAAGTCGACATGCCAAGGGTACACATCGCACAGTCACATGTCACGTTAACCACAGTTGCCAAAACCTGGGAGACCTGGTTTAACCTGCCCGAACCTTTCCAGAATGCCTTCAGGAAAGTGCGGAGTCTTCAGGGGGCAGGTTGAGGACGAAGGAACGGCCTGTGGGGTTTCCCTCGCCGGCAGGGAGGTAGGTGGGCTCCTTGCAGGAAACACACCCAAGGACAGGAGACCGGGGCTGCCAGCCGGGCGGCCTCAGCACAGCTGCTCACCGGGGGAGGGACGGGGTCCTGGCCCTGCAGAGGAGGAAGGGGTGGCCTGAGCTGCTGGTGAGTAGCTGTGATTTGGAGAGGAGGAAGTGAGCCACTTGGTTTTGGGACGGCTCCCTGTCTCACAAAGATCGAGAGGCCTGGGGGGAGAGGACCGCGAGCCCCGGCTAAGTCAGAACCGTGTCTTCCCCGTCAGGCCTCACCAGCCAGGAAAAGCAAGCAAATCATGACCTTTGTTTATGCGGGAAGCGAAATGTGAGCATGGGGCCGGGGGAAGGAGGGTTGGATATGTGACATATATGACCTCACTTTTGTAGAAACTGTGCTTGCTTATCCTAAAGAACTCAAGTTCTTTTGGGTGACAGAAAAGAGTTTTTAGAGCTGAGGTTTAGAACTTCATTTGTGCCCTGACACCACAGGGCAGATCATTCTTTTTAGTTGGCGTGTGTTGTCTTATCACAGGTACGGTTTTTATTAGGCTTTCTAAGATCTTAAAGGTGGAATCGTGCTGTTCAGCGTTCATCAAGTTTACCTGAAGTTACGCAGCCTATACGTGATCGAGCTGGGATTTGAACTTGCGAAGTCTGACCCTAGAGTCTGAGCTCTTAATTACTGGTTTGGAGGACTGTTGGAGAAACAGGGTTTCTTTGTGCTCTTTGCAGTTGTTCATGTCACCCAAGCATATGACTTTTTAATGTGGAGTAAGTGACAGTGGGGGTGTGACGGCGTGGTGCTTTGCACAGGTCTGTGACACGCCTTTCCAAATGAGTTTTTATAAATTATGTGGGGAGCGAAGTAATAAAACTTTCTTTTAGCAGCTTCAACGCTCAGGGTAGGTTCTTTTCCACTTCGGGAGTGGTCATCGACTCTAGCCCTTTTGGAGACCTGTTTGAGCACGTTTCCTCCCCTGACCACTTAGCAGAGCTCAGGGTCTGTGTTTCCAGGGCCGCCAGCTTGGGTTCCACAGCTTGACTCGGTGGCTCGTGGTGACATATGTCTTCTTCAATCTGGCCCTGTCTGCTTTCCTCAGTCACACATTCTGCATAAGCAAATTCGTCTCCTACCCAAAGCATTTCCTGCCATTTGTGTTTTAAGAAAACCTGGGCCGTGAAGAAGGTAACCCAGGTGACAGGTTCAGTTCCTAAGGACCACAAAGCCCAGCGTCTTCAGAACTGCTTGAGACTCTGTCTTCATCTCTGTCCCCAAGAGTCCTCACTGAGCGAGCAAAGCGCTGCTCCTCAAGGTTGTCTTCAGAGAAGTGCTGGCGGCAGGCCCGGGAGTGCTTTGCTTTCCAAGAGCTTGATAAAATCAAAAAACTGCTCAAAAGTTGGAGACCTCTCCAAGCTGCTCTCCAAACAAAGCAACCAAGAACTTACAGACAGCTTCAAACATACACAGAGGAAGAGATGAGGCCGTCTGTGGCTTTGTTTTGGCTGCAGACAAATTAACTCGATCCCACAATAAGCAATAGGAGGTGCTCAGTAACTGCTTGTTACATTTCAGTCAAGGCAGAAGAGCCTTTGAAAATAACAACGGTGTGTAATTTCCTATCAGTTGATTCAGGGGAAAAGATGAGTTTATTGGAATTAGTTTTTTCTTTCACTTACAACCACAATGGTTTCTGTTAGGTAATTATCAATAGTCGTTTCCCCTCAAATCATAGCCTAGCAGGAAGTGTGAAACATCTTTTATTTAATACTTTTTTGACATCCCTTTCGAAGGAGTGCCTTAAAAATGAAAGCATCTGAAAATAAAATATCCTTATATTCATGCATAAAAAGTCTTCATGATGGAACTGACTTACACTCCTGACAGGATGGTGCCGTGGCCTTATTCGCACGTAATTATTCAAACTGGATGAATGTCTGCCTGAGTTTATTCCAGCTAATAGGATAAATACAAAGATGGTTAAAGTTTACACCTAAAATAGGTTACGTTAAAGAAAATGCCCATGATTAAGTCAAGTGGATATAAAGGCATGGTGTGAACATAGAAAATAATCCTATAGCCTGAGCAACACAGTAAAAACTGCACATCCATGCAAATCAAAACCACTATGAGGTACCACCTTACACGGGCCAGAATGGCCATCATCAAAAAGTCTACGAATAATAAGTGCTGGAGAGCGTGTGGAGAAAAGGGAGCCTTCCTTCACTGCTGGTGGGAATGTAAACTGGTGCAACCACTGTGGAGAACTGTGTGGAGATTCCTTGGAAAACCAAAAATAGAATTACCATTTGATCCAGCAATCCCACTCCTGGGCATCTATCCAGAGAAATCCAGGACTAGGAGTTCCCGTCATGGCTCAGTGGCTAACAAATCTGACTAAGAACCATGAGGTTGCGGGTTCGATCCCTGGCCTTGCTCAGTGGGTTAAGGATCCGGCGTTGCCGTGAGCTGTGTTGTAGGTTGCAGACGCGGCTCGGATCCCGCGTTGCTGTGGCTGTGGTGAAGGCCGGCGGCTACAGCTCCTGTTAGACCCTTAGACTGGGAACCTCCACATGCCACGGGTGCAGCTCTACATAAAAAGGCAAAAAGACAAAAAACAAAAAACAGAGAAAACCAGGACTCAAAAAGATTCATGTACTCCTGTGTTCATTGCAGCGCTACATGCAATAGCCAAGTCGTGGAAACACATAATGTCCATCAAGAGAGGAGTGAATAAAGAAGCTGTGGTACATACACACAATGGAATATTACGCAGCCATCAAAAGGAAAGAACAGCATCTGCAGCAACATGCATGGACCTAGAAATTATCATGCTAAGTGAAGTCAGTCAGACAGTGAGATAACCAGCATCATATGCTGTCACTTACATGTGGAATCTAAAAAAAGGACTTCTTTGCAGAACAGATACTGACTCACAGACTTTGAAAAACTTACGGTTTCCAAATGAGACAGGTTGGGGGCGGGGGATGCACAGAGCGTTTGGGATGGAAATGCTATAGTAGTGGGTTGTGATGACGGCTGCACAACTATAAATGTAATAACATGCACTAGTAATTTTAAAAATTGAAAAAATAAAAAATAAAGTTTACACTTAAAATATCTGATGTTAAAGAAAATGCCATGATTAAGTCAAGTGGATATAAATGCATGGTGTGAACACAGAAAATAATCCCATAGCCTGAGCAACACAGTAAAAACTGCACATCCACGCAGCGTAAGATTTACTGGCTTACTGGCTGAGGTATTAACCCTCCTCCTTCTATGCGGTGTCTCGTTATAGTCTATTGGGTGCTAAAGTTTTGCAGTGGGATGTGCCATGCTGTGCGGGAGCCTCATCATCAACCAGACACGTCGGCCTAGGACCGTGCTCCCTCCCGCGTCCCTGGAGGGGTGGGCATGAGCTGTAGCAGGTTCTTCTTAGTCTGACCTTAAATATACGTGCGTCGGCATCCACTCTAAAGTTCTTAGGGTTCTGATGCAGCATTTTCCCCTCCAACAATCAAATCCCACTTCCATCAGCTGCTCAGTTATTCAAACACAGGACTTATTCATTTTCTTATCATTCGGATCTGCCATCCTCTGGACCAGGACTCAGGAACACCATTTTCTGCACTAGAAATATAAAGCATGTTGCAATTTGGTCTTAATTTTCAAACAAAGGGCATGAATACTTTTAAGTATTGTATTATTTGGGAAGAAAAATGTATTTTGCTTTAGCATGCAACTTTATACTAGTTTAGAGTAGCAATGTGGCCAGTGATCTGGAATTATGTTGTACTTTTAAGTAAAATGATGAATATCCCCCGTGAAGGAGCCTGTGGGCTGTGGAAGAGCGTTCCCAGTGCCCCCTTCCTTGCCCAAACATAGCACTTCTAGTGAAGACAAAAAAGGAAGCAGTGGTGTCCTGGAAGGGGTTCAAGACAGAGTTGCAGGGGTTCAGGACAAAGTCGAGTGGTCTTTGATGAAAGCTCAAGCATGGAGGATAATTGAGAATTGTGCTGCGCTTACAGGATCCCAGTCAGCACTGCTCTTCGTGTTGGTGAATATATTCCATGTGCCTAAGGGAAGAGCACCAGAGGGAGTTCACTGATTATTCACATGGATAATTTAGAAATAGCTTGGCGGGGAGTGGGGGGCGTGCGAGGAGAGCCTTGATTTTCCTGTTGGCTTAGTGGAATAGCTTTAATCTTTCCTTTTCTGTTACTATTAAATTCAGCAAAATGATCCTGAACTACCTCACTAACAGTGTTCCCTGGATTAAAACTATGCTGAAAATAGGAGTTCCCATCGCGGCTCAGTGGTTAACGAATCCGACTAGGAGCCATGAGGTTGCGGGTTCGATCCCTGGCCTTGCTCAGTGGGTTAAGGATCTGGCGTTGCCGTGAGCTGTGGTGTAGGTTGCAGACGAGGCCTGGATCCCGCGTTGCTGTGGCTGTGGCGAAGGCCGGCGGCTACAGCTCCTGTTAGACCCCTAGCCTGGGAACCTCCACATGCCGTGAAGTGCGGCCCTAGAAAACAAAACAAAACAAAACAAAAAACCAAAAACAAAAAACTATGCTGAAAATAGCTTTTGTTTCCAAGTCTCCAAATAAATTGTCATCTGTCTTCTGTACTAATATTTGCTCTCACTGAGCAGGAGATTATTTTGTCCATAAAGCTTTGTTGTGTAGTCAGTGAGTGGTTATTGCCAGAATTCCTATCCAAAAAAAAAAAAAAAGCCCTTTTGCTGAAATTTTTATGTAAGCCTTAATGGATAATTTAAGGATTATTTAATGTAAACAGTAGCATAACTAAAATTACCTGAAAATTCAAGGACCATTGATAAGGAATGTATCTCAAAATGAACTGATATGTTAAAGATCTTAAAATAGTAAATCAACAAGTAGAAATTCTTTACACCTGTCTAGGCACCTTTTGCCCACTTGGTCACATTGTTTATCGGAAAAAAAATATTTAACTGATTTTAATCAGTGTCTCATATTAGTCTAACTTTCTAAGTTTTTTTGACAAATGGACAGGAAACAGTAGAGGTGGCAGGGAATCTTTAAATAATTCATATGATGCATACCTCATCATTTTTTTCAAAAACCAATGATCTAGAAAGCCATCTATGCATGTGGGGGGAAATAAAATTTAACTATTCAAATAAAAAACATATGTTCTATGCGCATAATTTTTTCCCACACCCATGGCATATGGGAGTCGCTGGACTAGGGACTGAATCTGAGCCGCAGCTGCAGCAATGCCGATCCTTAAACCCCTGCGCTGGGCCGGGGATCGAACCCATCAGCAGTGACTAAAGCCATGGCAGAGACGATGCCAGATCCTTAACCCGCTGTGTCACAGCAGGAACCCACTCCATGCACGTTGCTGAGAAACTATAATAGCAGATCTCTTTCTTCTAAAAGACTGTGAGCACCTGAAGCACTTAAGAGGACAGAGGATACCTCTGGAGAAAGGCAGATCTGCCTCCTGAGTCTAGGCATCCGGGTAAAACCTCTCGGCCCTTGTACAGGTTTTAATCAGGGCTCCCTAACCTACATAGCATCTTTCTGTGCATTAGCAGAGTCATTACTCCAGGAACATCCCCATGAGAACAGGGAATGACCTCCTGCACGAAAGCTAACTGGTGATGGGACTACAGCTCAGTGAGCAGAGCTTGAGCTGGCTCTCAGCCACTCACTGTTCAGCCTGGTGTCCTTTGTGCAGTGCACAAACTGCACAACCTTCCATAGGGACCTGCTCATCATGCTGCCTGGCTGTCTGCAGATTCTGTCCATTCTTGAAGAAAACAAGACTTGATTTCGTGGGATCATCTCATGGAGAAAGACTGTAAGAATAAAACTAGAAGGGAGAGTAGTCAGTCCATGCAAATCATCTGTGTTTTCCACACAAAAAGAGGAATTTGGTGCTTAGTAGGTAATCAGATGCTAGGATGCTGAGCCCACGTAGAATACTTTGCTTCTCTAATTACCAGCTCTTGTCTTTCCAGGTCAGTGTTCTGGTTCAGCAATTCCAACAGTCTTTCCACCCCATTGGGACCTTCAATCTACTGATATCATGACATATAATAACGTCTTCCTTTCTTCTGTCTTTTCTTACCTCCTCACCCCGCTTAAATTCCAAGTCAATCACTCTGATCGTTCATTTGTGTATACCCCCAGCTCCCTTGCCTTCCCACAATGCTTCTTCCTGCTGACTTACCCAAGCCACACCCTGGCTAAATTCCACCCTCCCCCTTTGTGTGTGCACCTGTGCGGCCGAACTGCGGCCGGGGAAATAGTCCCACGAACAGCCCCTTTCTTACTCGTGACCACATACCTCAAGGGGTCTTCAACGCTGCCGGCTTACTGAACACCCCTAGTCCAGGGGCTGAGGGAGAGGGAGAAATGGGAGTTGTTATTTAATGGGCAAAAGTTTCAGATTTTCAAGATGAAAAGTGCTGGTGATTTTTGTACAACAATGTGAATATACTTAACACTAACGAACTCTACATGTAAAATGATTAAGATGGTAAATTTTACCCTATGTGGTTGTTTCCTATTTATTGAAGTATAGCTGATTTACAATCTGGTGTTAATTTCACGTGTACAGCATAGTGATTCAATTATTTTTTCTGACCATATTCCATTATAGATTATTATAAGAGAGTGAATGTAACCTCATATCCAATACAGGAAATCCTTGTGGGGTATCTACTTATGTGTAGTGCTTTGTATCTGCTTATCCCATACTCCTAATTTGTGCCCCACCTTTGGTAACTTTAAGTTTTCTACATCTGTGGGTCTGTTCGTGTTTTGCATGCAGATTCATTTGTGTTACTTTAGATTCCATGTAGAAGTGATATCATACACAATTATTCTTTCTCTCTCTGACTTATTTCACTGAGTGTAATATTCTCTGGGTGAATCTGACAGAAATCTGTAAACCAGCTATAACGCAAAAAAAATAAAAAATAAATTATAAAATAAAAAATTCTCTGGGTGCATCCATGTTGCTGCAAATGGCAATATTTCATTCTTTTTATGGCTGAGTAATAATCCATTGTATATATGTACCACATCTTCTTAAGTCAGTCATCTGTCGATGGACATTTAGGTTGTTTCCATGTCTTGGCTATTGTGAGTAGTGCTGCTATGAACACTGAGGTGCATGCAGCTTTTTGTCTTTTTGTGTTTTTTTTTTGTCTTTTTAGGGCCACACCTGCAGCATATGGAGGTTCCCAGGCTAAGAGTCAAATCGGAGCTACAGCTGCCGGCCTGCACCACAGCCACAGCAATGCAGGATAAAAATGTTTGAGACTAAAAAAAAAAACAAAAGCCACGCCACAGGAGCCGTACAATCTAATTACTTAGCAGGAACCTGTTCCCCTGTAATAAATCCTCCTTTGCTTCTGTGCTTCCGAAGTGGTGGGAGTAAGTCATTTGCAGTACAGATGTGGCCCAGAGTAATGGAGGGGGCGGATGCTAGTTTATCAGGACTGTCAGGGTGCCGTGTCTCCCCCTCACCTCCTGATCGGCCACATGGCATCTCCAGTTCACCTTTCTCCTTTTCCATCTAAAATTGCCCGTTGGATTTCCTTCCACGATTTTGCTTTTGAGAGGTGGCAGTAAACTCTGGATTTTAGGGTGCTGGCGCAGTGGAGATGACAGCAGTCGGTGAGAGGCAGGGAAGGGAGCATGGGTCCCTCTCCTCACTCTCATGCTCAGTCTGCAGCTCTGAGGGTCAGGCTCGTTCGGGCTGCGTGCCTTCCAGAAGGAAGTCAAGCTCAACACTTAGAGACGGAGGAGACATCAAAATTCCAGGTGAATAACGTATCCAAAACCTCGTATAATTTACCCGAATCCACCTTGAGCCTCTTACTCATCAACCGCTAGTGATGTCTTTGGCGACCTCTTGGGCTCTGAATTTACTACACACCTCCTTTTCTCTTGTACAAACTCCCTCTTTAATTCTCCTAGAGTTTTGTGTTTCCGTTCTGGAATCCCAGAGTGTGTAGAACGAGTCAGAGTTTACCCCACACACAGTCATGATTTACATACCTTAGTAGTTCTTCCTTCTCAGAACAACTTTCCTGATTGTCCAGTTGTTAACTGTGGTTGTTGTTCTTGTTGTTTTACCTAAGAAGGACATAGACACTTGACTCAGACGCATTTTATTTGCATTCCCTGGAATGTGTGGTAATTTAGAATCAGAAGTGCCTGATAACCTGAGGGTCTGTTAGAATGATTAGGTAGCATCTGAGTGGGCCATTTTTGGCATGCATACTAATAAATTGTTACTCATAGGATGCAGCTTATCAAGATCAATGTGAATTTGGGGCTGTGGACAGACCTTAGCACTGGTTGGCAGAGGTTGGCAAAGCGCCTAGTCACCTATAACCTGAGCACTCATTGCAGCTTCCCTGCAGGATCCAGGCCTGCCTTACATTTTCACAACTCGACAAGGCGTGCTTTTATTACCATAAAATTCAGGCTTTTATATATTAAGTGAAACAAGAGAACCTCCAAGGCAAGTACTTCTGCCACTTGACGGAATAGTAGTAGCACCATGATCTGCCTATTATAGGAGATAATTTTTAATACAAAGTTGCAGGCGGAATTATAGACCTTGCTTCCTCCCTTCAGCATCTCCCAATTGTTGAATAGATTTCTCTAGTCAGAGTCTTTCGTAGGCCTAAGACGATGTTTACAAAATCAACTTTGGAAACTCTGAGTAAAGAATAATGCCATTTTAATATTGGGTCTGGAAAAGAATCAAGTCCTCTCAGGAAACAAAGGAGAAACATGGAAATCAATCATGAGACCCTTGATAAAGTCCAGGCAAAGACAGAAAGGCTCCTGCCAAACTCGGGCAGTTTATGTACGCTCAGGCCCATCTGGAGGTGGGTGCAGGCGACACAGTGCTTGCCGATGACATTCTCCCTCCTGGGTCAGACAGTCAGACCAGAGCTTCTGCGCTGACTTCGATCGGTTCTGTGACTTGTAGGACAAGATCGCAGTGCTAGGTCTTTACATGCTACGCTCCAAAAACAGAACAGCCGTTTATCTCTTCCACTGAATGTGTTTACATCTGCTGTGTGCAAGGCACAGAGGTAGGTTCTGTGATGCACACGGGCTTGTATAAGACAAGATCATTGCTCGCAAGGAGCACATGTTTTGGGACGTCGGTGACACAGCTTCAGCAACAGCCTATTGCCTGGAGTTAAAGTCATGGAGGAAATTCGTCAGTGTCTTCACCACCTCATGTTCTCTTTCTTACAGCTCAAAGCGTGCAATTGGTAGATGCTAGAGCCATGTGCAGTTCTTAACCACGTGTGCTGTGTGGTCACAGAGGACCCTGCTCTCAGAAGGGACCCACGCTAGGTTTAATCTCTGCTGCTGCTGCTGCTGTCTTAAAAGTGTTAATTATATTTTTGACCTTGTGTTTGGTAAGCGAAGTCCAGTGGGACAACGGAACGTGCACACGAGCAGTGGAGACACAACCAGAGCGTACATGTCCCGTGTGCTGAGGGCTGGGCAGCACGGGCAGCCCAGCAGGTGTGCCCAGGCCACAGAGCAGAGCAGCCAGGGATGGTGTCGGCAAGAGCAGGAGCAGAAGCAGCAGCTCTGGCAGCCCCTGGCTCCCCCATGGGAAGGGCCGCTGCATAGGGCCAGTGCTGGGCCTCACCGGGGAGGCCGGCTTGCCAATCCTGTCATCTGCATGGACATCGGCTCTCCAGCCTGACACTGGAACAGGAGCAGCTGGCACTCAGGCAGCAAACTTTATAATAAATTAGTACAAAACACATGAACATTGCAGTGAAGCACATCAGGGAATCATTAGAATTCTCCAAGGGTTTAGAATGTCTAGTTTTGAAAAGCGCTGGAACGTAAAGCAAATAAGTACACATGTAGAAATAGAAGTTAAATGTAAAGATCACCACATTTCACAGAAAAGAACACTATAAAGATGTGTTATATCTATCTATCTCTATATATAGACATATATATATATATGTATATATATGTATGTGTATATATATATATATATATATATATATATATATATATATAATGAAATATTACTCGGCCATAAAAACACATGAAATTTTGCCATTTGTAAAAACATGGATGTCTTGGAGGGTGTTATACTTACTGGAGTAAGTCAGACTGAGAAAGAAAAGTGCTGCATGTTTTCACTTCTGTGTGGAATCTAAAAAGTAAACACATTAATATAACAAAACAGAATCAGAGTCAGATACAGCGAACAAGCTAGGGGTACCTGGGGGATGGAGGTGGGGTGGGAGGAGGGCAGGGTAGCGTAGGGGATTAACACGTGCGAACTGCTACGTATGAAGTGAGACACGAGGGCATAATGTACAGCACAAGGAATATAGCCAGTATTTTGCAGTGACTTTATATGGGTTAAAACCCATAAAGACATAGAATCACTGTGTTTTATAACCCAAACTAACATATTATTGAAGTCAACTACGCTTCAGTTGTAAAAAAACACTATCTTCCTATGAAGGTTTGAATGAACCAATTGTTAATGAGGAAGGCAATTAAATTTTCTTCCTTACAAGTAAAGCTGCAATGACAGAAAGCATAAACAGGTCTTTTGAATTACACTCAGATCATGAAGTCACTTTCATTTGCTTGTACGACCTCCACAACTTTTAAGAAAATCTCTCTTAAGTCTGAAGGAACGTTAAAATGCAATTATTTAAATTTTTTTTTTCTTTTTAGTGCTGTACCTGCGGCATATGGAGGTTCCCAGGCTAGGGGTCGAATTGGAGCTACAGCTGCCGGCCTACACCATAGGCACAGCAACACGAGTCTGCGACCTGCACCACAGCTCACGGCAACGCCTGATCCCCAACTCACTGAGTGAGGCCAGCGATCGAACCTGCATCCTCATGGATACTAGTCACATTTGTTTCTGCTGAGCCACAACAGAAACTCCCACTATATAAATTTATATTTAAAATTAAATTCAGACTTACATAAAGCTAATTCATATGAAAAATTAAATCTGTTTAGAAAAATAATTTCATAAGAATCAAACACTCTAGAAGTCATAAAATTTTTATTTCAAAATGTCACTAGAAATTTATCTTAGGCGTTGTCATATCCTACAAAACATAAACAATTTCATCAGCAAAAAGACCCTTTTCAAGATGAAAATGGTCAAAATTTATTTGTGATCTTGCATTTGCCAAGAGCGACTGATGTTGCTTTCAGTCATATCAATTGAGAAAGAAGCTGCTTGAAATGAATTTATCTGTTGAAAATGAAAGTAAAATGAAAAGTGTAAATCAATGAATTTGAAGTTCCCATTGTGCTGCAGCGGAAACGAATCTGACTAGGAACCATGAGGTTGCCGGTTTGATCCCTGGCCTCACTCATTGGGTTAGGGATCCGGCGTTGCAGAGAGCACAGACGCGGCTGGGATCCTGCGTTGCTGTGGCTGTGGTGTAGACCCCTAGCCTGGGAACCCCCATTTGCCACAGGTGCGGCCCTAAAAAGCAAAAATAAATAAATAAAAATAAATCTTAATGAATTTGCAAACAGGTGAGCCAGAAAATTTTTGTAATCAATCAAGACATTATCTTAATAAACTATTTTTCTTTATTGCATCATATAGAATGTGGGACGCCAAAATATTATTTTTGCAATTTTTAAGTTCGAGTCTCCCGTGCGTCACCCTTACCGCTGTTGTGTTAGTACCGTTCCCTGCACTTTCTTCCCCTGCATTTGAGCCGGTGCCCCACGCTGTCCCTTTGCGCTGGGCCCAGCAAGTTATGTAGCCGGTCCTGGTCAGGTAGGAGTACGCCAGATTGTCACCATAAGCCATGACTGAAGACAGTCTGTGGCTAAGAATGCTTAAGAAGCATAGAAAAGAGCAAGAAATGCAAGAAAATGGGTGCTCTTAATGTGCCCTATACAAAATCAATCAGCTAGTAGGCATTTCCTCTATGTTAAGAGCAACACAGTGTAGTAACATGAGCCAAAGTGCAGAATTTGGCATAAGGAAAAATCTGCATTTGATCCAAAACAGATGCCACAGAATAATAATTTGGGGCAATGCCTCCAGTGGGTTGGCAGCCTTGTTACAGTTAGCATTGGGTCTAACAAGGGTACACGTCAGACGAGGGTCAAACTCAGGTACTTTATAAGCGGTCAGCCAGTCAGCTTGTACTGTCCGCATTCTGTGATTTTCAAGTACGGAGAACTATTTTTCAAAAAATCAGAGAAATGGCACCACAGTATGGGCCCCCTTCTTTTCTTCACATCTTTAGACCTGACCATTTCCAGTACACTTCACAGTGGATACAAAATCACAACAGAGATGACTTACATTTGAAAATGAAACATCAGGGGAAAGCACTTAAACCAGATAAAATAAATTTTATTCCCATAAAGCTGAAAAATATCCTCATAATTATAATCGTTTTTATTTGTATGTGATGATTATTCTATAAAATGCCTTTATTGTAGGAATTAAGAAACATAAAGAAGATGCACATCTACCCCAAATAAATTTAGTTCTATCTTCTTGAATTTTAATAACATTATGGATTTCTAAATGTTGTAATCTGTGTATCAGTGTTTTTTAAATTGAAGTATAGATCTTTTACAATGTTGTTTGTTTTAGGAGTACAGCAAAATGATTCAGTGATGCATATTTTTTTGAGCATATATCTGGAGAAGACCATAATTCAAAAAGATACATTCACCCTAATGTTCACTGCAGCACTGTTTACTTAAGACCTGGAAGCAACTTAAATGTCCACTGATGTGTTGATGGGGTAATTACACATATAAGTGGTGATTTTTGTCTTTCTCTTTCTCAGTGACTTTGCTTAGTATAATAATCTCTAGGTCCATCCATGTTCTTGCAAATAGCATTATTTCATTCTTTTTTATGACTGAGTAATAGTCCACTGTGTGTGTGTGTGTGTGTGTGTGTGTGTGTGTGTGTGTATCACATCTTCTTAATCCAGTCCTCTGTCGATAGACATTTCGGTTCCATGTTTTAGCTGTTGTGAATACTGAACTGCGTGGATACATGGGGTGCATGTATCTTTCTGAATTTTAGTTTTGTCTGGATGTATGCCCAGAAGCAGGATTGCTGGATCATATAGTAGTCCTATTTTCAGTTGTTTTGAGAAACCTCCATACTGTTCTCCATAGTGGCTGCACCAATTTACATTCCCACCAACAGTGTAGGAGGGTTCCTTTTTCTCAACCCCTTCTCTAGCATTTATTATTTGTAGAGTTTTTGGTGATGGCCATTCTGACCAATGTGACGTGTTACCTCATTGTTTTGACTTGTATTTCTCTAATAATTAGCGATGATGAGCATCTTTACATGTGCCTATTGGCCAACTGTATGTTGTCTTCAAAGAAACGTCTGTTTAGGTCTTCTGCCCATTTTTCAGTTGGGTTTTGTTTGTTTTGGTTTTTGTTATTGAGGTGTAGGAGCTGCTTGTGAATTTTAGAAATTAAGTCTGGAATAGGTTTTTGGAAGAAAATCAGGACAACCGTTTGACCCATGCTGTATTTGAAATGCTTGTGTAACATCCTGATGGAGACAGCAAGCATGTAGCCGGATAAACAAGAACCCATGGAGCATGTATTTAGTGTTCCTCTTCGGGTTTCTCAGCCCGCCTGTGGAAACCTAGGAAGGTCCATGAATGGGCCTGAATGGTTCCCCTTTCCTCTGGACCAGCAGAGGTCCCCTGCAGGTTCTAGAACCCCACACTCTAGAGGGTTTTAGCGTCCCTATGGGTGTGGGTGTGCTTCATCTCACACCATAGAAGTGCTTTAAAGAGCCGCAGATCAAGCAAGTTGTGAAATGCTATGTGTCATTACCTTACATTTCAATTTGCTCAGCACCTTCTCCGCAATTTGGAATGCTCTTCAGTTGAGTCTTAGTGGGAAGTTTCTAGATTTTGCTTCCCGTTCTCCGTTCTCATCACTCCCTACCCTGGCTTTTCTACCCAGCCTTGACTCTGTGCGCTGTTTTAAGTGAAAAGGTGGAAATCTACCCTGATGATTCCGTAGTGCAAGGAGAGGTCTCAGAGAGTTCAGGAAACAACTCACCTCTTCCCTACTTCTGAAAAGTTCAGGGAAGAAACCAAGAGTGAGACAGACAGGCCTCCAGCAGTGATTTTCGGTCTGACAGCCAGGTGTTCAGAGCTCATACTGAATTCCATGGCTAAGAGCAGGCCAGCCCTTGTCTCTCTCTGTGGGCTACACCTCCTAAGAGGAGAAAGGTGGCAGAACTGAGCCCAGTATGCTGTTACTCTGCCCAGATTGACTTTATACCATCAGAAACGAAACACTTAAGGCTGGGAGAGAAGCCAGGAAACAGTTCTCCTCATGGAAACTTGCAGTGGAGAAAAAACATCCTCCTCCTCAGTTGATGGTCCCCATCAATTGGCTGGTTCTGTATGTTTGGCCTTTCCCTAAGTAGGACACAGTTAAGTTCAACAAGCAGAAATCAAGTACAATTCTGTCACTTACTAACCGCAGTATGGGGAAAGTTACTTGAGCTGCCTCAAATTGCTCATTTGTAAAAATGAAGATAAGAGTACTTAACCACTTTGTGAGATCATTCCTGGAACACATTCAGTGCACTGCACAGGTCAAATAAGCACTCAAAAAAGATTTGCTGCTACTGTTACTACTGTGATGATGACTGTCACTATTACCAAGTTGAGAAGACTGCTAGGTGCTGGGGATAGAAAAGGTAAGAGACAGAGTCCTAACCATTCTAAGTTCAGTAAGGTGGGAGGAATAAAAAAGCCATTAAAATACAGTGTAGTAGGGTTCTTACCAGAAGAGTGCCTACCAGTGAGTGATTGAGTTTTAGTGAGACTATATCTACGCAGGCCAGGACCCCCCCCCCCAAAAAAAAAAATCTCAGAATTGTTGAGCCTCCAATCCTTACTGAGTGAGAATCACGGAAGTAGCTCTTTTTCGAAGAAAAGGCATCACAACAGTGTTTTCAGGTTTTTGTCTTGTTTTCCCCAAAGGAGTTAGTCACCTGTGAGGAATAGAACCATCATAGCTCTAAATCCTCGAGGCGGTAAAAGATAGACTCCACCCTGATTTAGCACTCCTGGGCATGGAAAGAGCTAATCACTTGGGAGTCTGACACCTGGCGCCTAGACTGGCAGAGGCCAAGGGCCCTTGGATCAGGGTAACACCGGAACAGGCCAGAAGGGCCCACCATGGCGGAGATTCTGACACTGCACTGACTGCACTCGGCAGCTCCCCTCTGGGTGCAAGGCTTGATCTCTGCTCACCTGGCATTTTTATAAATATGTAAATATATATAAAGTATTTATAATAGTGCCTGGCACATGGTTTGCACAATCTGAGTCAAACTTCTGATAACTAAATAGCTCGACTTTTTTTTTAGGCTCTAAAAATTTTCTCAACCCACCATCCTTTCCTGTTTTCTACTCCTGCCCACCGCAGTCCCCATCCTTCAAAAATGCTACACTCAAGTTCAAAAGCCAAATATTTTAAGAGCTCATTCTAAGATAGATGCGGCAAAAAACATGTGAAACAGAAAGCTGTTACAAGAAAAGGGTAACGTTAGAACTTTTCGGTTTGGGAGTGCTTATAGGCAAACAAACCATATCTAAAACGAGGTTTGACGATGTTCGTCTGTTATTTCCTATTTCAGAGGTTTGTTTTAAATACTCGCGTCTTGACGCTCTAAGAACATCGCCCTCAGTAGGTCAGAGGCGTTACCGAGAATCGGTGAAAGAGTGCAGAACCTGGCTAAGGTGTGGCAGTTCCCGCAGCAAGCGCCACGTAGCCAGGGCGCTGGCACGAATTTGTCATCTGCGAAAGGCTAAGAGAATCGACAGGCTGAGCTGGATATCAGAGCAGAGGAACAGGGGAAGAGAAGTAAAGAGCCGTGCGATGCCGGGGCTGCGGGGAAGGAGTAAGGCCGGGCTCTCGGGTGGGGCCCTGAAGGATGCCACGCCGGGAAGGTCACGCGGCGCCGGGTACCTCGGGAGCGAGCGCGGAGTCCAATGGGAGGAGGGCGCGAGCCGCACCTCAACCTGCCGCATGACGTCACGACGCCGCGGCGGACGTCCGGCCAATGGGAGGCCGTCACGGGCGGGGGCGGGGCCCGGCGGAACAGGGCCGGGTCGCGCCGAGGCGGTTGGCGGAGTCTTGCGGCCGGACGCCGGCCTTCCCGGACCACGCTCTCGCGCCGGCAGCTTCCCGCATGCTGCCGGCCCCTCCCTGAGCGGCGGCGGCGAGGCCTGAGCGACGTGCGCGGAGACGGCTCGGGGTGGAGGCTTCGCGGCGCCCGCGCTTCCTCCTGCGGTGCCCGTGCGCGGCCGTCTCGGCGGGCGGGATGGCGGCGGCGGCCCCCGGGAGCGGCCGCGCATCCGCGCCCCGCCTGCTCCTGCTCCTGCTCCTTCCGCTGCCCTGGGCCCCGGCCGGCGTCCGGGCCGTTCCCGACGACGACCTCAGCCACCGGAACAAGGAGCCTCCGGCGCCAGCCCAGCAGCTGCAGCCGCAGCCCGCGGCCGCGCAGGGCCCCGAGCCGGCCCGGGCCGAGGTGAGCGGGACCCACCGGGCGGGCGAGGCTGCGCCGGGTACCGGGCTCGCCGCGGGCGCAGCGCCCGCCGGGGCCCAGGGTGCTGGCGCGGGGGAGAGGGAGCCCGGCGCTCGTGCCCCGGAGGCGAGAGCGCCGGGGCGTGACCGCCGGGTGCGCCTTTCCTGGTCCGGCCTGACCCCGGCTGGCTCCTCCTGGGGGAGGGGAGGGGAGCATAGCGCGGGGAGTCCTCTGTCGGTCTTTAGCTCGGGAGGGTAGGTGAGGATGCGGCTGGGAACGGGCGTCTTGTTGGTCAGGTGTATCCTGCAGAACTGGAACTGTTCATCCCAAGCAGAAAGTTTTTGACCAGCTGGGAGGCTTTTCACGGTCTCTGAGAATAGTACCATCGGCCACTGCATTGTTGAAACAGCTTTTCCCAAACTGCGTACCAAGTTCAGCTTTACATGATTTGTGATTTTGCCAAATGTGTGGATTATGAAGCGTGGCTTTTCACTTTTTGAAAACGTGCTCTGGCTTGCAGGAAGTAGCCTTAGGAATGCAGGCAGTGCGGAGTGCTGCAGCGGTGTGGGATGCCAAAACTAAATTTGTAAGTGTATCAGAGCCCTGCATTTTGGCCTTCACTAAATGGATATTAATTAACGTCTCAATTTATTGTTAGTAGAATCACCTAGTTACTTGGGTTCACAGTCTGGGCAGCGTTTGTGAATGTATTCCCCCTGTGGGTGCGGGGCCTTCTCCTCGTTTGCAGTTTAGGTTTCTGGATCGAGGCCCTTCTAGCCGGGCGCTCTGCACTCCCGTTTCCACCGCGGGCTGCCTTCCGCCTGTCCCCATCATCCACCCAGCTAATCTTCCCCGACTTGAATTCCGTTTTCCGCCCCAGAAGTCTAAAGTGAGTAGCCCCGAACGTGATTTCTGCCTGGCCTCTCAGGTTTCTGGGTGGTCTGGCTCTAGCCAACCCCCCCCGCCCCCCCCTCCCCGGGCTTCTAGCCTCCACCCCCTTTCTCAGCCACATGCTGATTCAGACCCAAGACAGGCCATGTGCTCTGTTCCTGGTCTCCAACAAAAGGCCTCTGAATAAAAGGGCTTTAGTGAGCTTGAAGCCCACTGGTCAGAACGTTTCCCACCTTTCAGGAAACAGCAGACATCTCGGTTCTGTGAAGCCTTTCCTAAAATTTCCTGGCTAAAAGTGATTTCTTACTCTGGCTCAGCTGGTCCTGCTCCCCATTCCACTTCTGAAATTGAACTGAAATGCTGATTCATGAAATTCGTTCTTAGGGCTCATCGTTTAGACTACCATCATTTAACTTGTTATTGGAAGACTATTTTAAAGCAGTAACTGTTTTGAGTTATGTAACTTTCCAGGCCATGGATTGCAGGTTTAGTCATTTAGTGATTGTTGAAATTCAACCAGTGGTACATGTGGCTATTAATAAGACCCTTTAGACAGCTGGGAAAATACAGCTATGGAAAAGGACGCAGTGTCCACCGACCAAATTTAAGTGTCTTAAGGATCCTTGTTTTAAAAATTGGGCAGTGGAAGGAAGGGGCAAGCACAATACAATGTGATTTTTGTCTTTACTATTTTGATTTATTCTTGGTGGTTCTTTTAAAGTAGGAATTCTAATTTATTCCATATTGCAGTAGAATTTAATTGTTTTCATTATACGTTCATGTAACTTTTTGTTACGGCTCTTTTTTTTCTCTACCATATTACAGTATATTGGGGGTGATTTTTCTTTCATGTGTTTTCTGAACTCTGTAATATGTTTCATTTGTGTTTTTTGTCCACTTGGTGGAAGTAAGATACTGTCAGAGTTTGGTTTGATAGCCACGTAAGCAAGACTTCAGCATCACTGAATATCTGAAGGTTTCAACTGTCTTGCTTTGCAGCTGCGTGCAGCATATCTTACAAGGGTGGGCTATTTAAATATATGTTTTCATACCACTATGTGTGTGTGGACTTCTGAAAATGGAGAGAATAGGAAAAAACTATTGGTAAGCAATCAAATGTAAGATGTATTATAAAAACGTAGCTGTGTCTCATAGGGTACTTTGAAGGAAGGTACTGAACTTCTAGTAGGATTTTCTATATTGGGTATGTTTTTTTTTTTCTCTCTAATCAGGTAAAAAAAAAAAGTTGAGGGACTTTACTCTGAACTTACAGTTAAAATTAAACCCCAGTTTACAAACCCACAGAAAGCACTGTTGCTCCTTGGGATCCTTTCATTTATGCGGTGTATTCCTCTAGTGACAGACTCAACATTTTTCTTACTCCTTCCCTGGGCAGAGTGTGAAATACCAGAGGCATGACGTCCCTTTAGCTGGGAGTTATCAGGTAGACTGGATAGAGGTAATTTATAATTTGCTGCGCATTCTGGAAGGCCAGAGCAGGACTCTGCTCTGGTTGCCTAGCAGTGTTGTAAAGCTGCAGACGCCACCAGACCAGTACAGGTTCTCCTCACGTGTTTCTGCTTTATTGTTTCTTGTATGTATTATCTTTTAAGTAGGTCTTCAACATGATATTTTATTTATTTATTTTGTCTTTTTGCCTTTATGTGGAGCCGCACCCGCGGCATATGGAGGTTCCCAGGCTAAGGGTCTAACAGGAGCTGCAGCTGCCGGCCTTCACCACAGCCACAGCAACGCGGGATCCGAGCCACATCTGCAACCTTCACCACAGCTCACGGCAACGCCGGATCCTTAACCCACTGAGCAAGGCCAGGGATCGAACCCGCAACCTCATGGTTCTCAGTCGGATTCATTAACCACTGAGCCACGAAGGGAACTCCCATGATATTTTAAACTTTTTTCCATTTTCATAAACTCCATCCTGTCCAAACTCCTCGTTTTAGCCTCTTCATAGCTAAGACTCTGAAGCCATTGGATAATCGTTGTCTGACTCGCGATTGCAATTCATTAAAAAAAAAATCAGTGAAACTAAATACACTTAATACATTTCAAATGCCAACACATATAAGTACGGTACAAAACAGTAATACTGATAAAAACAGAGCTGTTAAACATTCATTAAAATAAAAATGTGATTGTTAAATATGTTATTCTAATATTAATGGAACATTTGTAAATATAAAAAATTATTTAAAAAACAAGCTAAACCATCCACAGATAGGATGTGATAATGAAGATTTATGAGACTGAGGCTCTGCCTACTGTGCGAAGGAGTAAGGAGGCAGGTGAAAATTTATAATAAAATAAAAGTTTGTTTCTTTAATGCAGACTTTTAAAACCAAGTTTATCCCTGGTGTCATGGTTTAAGTTACACATGTATTTTTGTGCATATTTTCCAACTTCTGAAAAAAGATTTTCTGACTTCCTACATAAAAGTAACGGTAAGGACACAGTCATAAGTCAGTTCTAAGCATTTTCCTATGATTTCTTTGTCTTTACAGCTTGCTTCTTGTGTGGGAACTTTTGTTGAGGGACTTTGTTTTTGTTTCATTTTTGCGGGGACATCTGTCTTTTTCTTGGTAGCAGGCTGTTGATTTTGTTTCAGAGAACACAGCTTCATCTTCTCTGGTTTCTTCCATGATCTTTGAGAAAAGGGAGAAAACAACAATTAACAATGAAAGAACAATTCCTACTCTAGTCCTCGAGCAGAAAGGGACGCAGACTTGACAGCACCGACACTGCTACCTGCGGGGGCCTCTCCACCCTCACATGAGGAAACCAGAGAAGATGAAGCTGTGTCTGCAGGTGGGTTTGGGAAGGGCGCCCCCTCTCTCTCACATCATAGCCTTCAGGCAGTTGACTGACAACAAAAGAATGAATGGTAATTGATGGCTTTTTGCCTCGTTAATTAACAGTTTAAGTTTTAGGGATCCTCTCTTTCTAATGTCCTCATACTTTGGTTTTAAATTCTTACCATTCCATAGTTGGTAACTGTGTTCTGATTTTGGCTGTCCAGGACCAGCTCACTATATGACAGAAGCTGCTAATTGATTTTTCTTGTGCTCTGTGTGTAGTAAAGTTTTAATAATGTGTAGTTTTCCTTTGCTTTTTGCTTGTAAGGCAGATTTTATTTTATCCTCATCACTCTACAGAGGAGCAGAGAAGCTAAGTAAGTGGCCACAGTTTTAGGGCTGGAAATTACAAAACAACGGGAATCTGTGGTTTTGATGGCTGTTGTGTTTGTTTTTTAAAGTAAACATTTCCTGATTGAGAGTGCAGCTAATTGGTTGTAATAGCATGTTTTTCTTCCTGAAAAAATTTCTTGGGTTTCAGGTCCCAAGTATTTTGCCGTGGAATTTCTTCATACAAAAGGCATGTCCAAGAGGAAAATGTGAGAAAGTTGAATGAAAACGCTTATTTTTTTGCTGCTTAATTCTTTAAGGGGTACTGGAAGAGAAAGGAAGCTCATTTTAAAGAAAGATCAGCATAGTTGTAATAAAAAAATGGTGAAGGAGAGGAAGCTAGAATCCTTTAAAATGGTACGTATTCAATCAAGAGGTGGCTTCCGACTGTGCTTTTGATTTAGCCCTGACATTAGACATTTTCTAAAATGTCAGATTTCCCCAGTTCTTAGCTCTGAGGTCTAGTCTTAGGGATACTTAAAGCTTTCTCGTCTTTCCTGTGAATTTGGGCATCAGGTCTTTATCATGTGTTGGGGAATGACATGCACACTAAGAATTTAGGGTTTTAAGTATCTCTGACTGAGGCCTTTGTAAATAAAAGTACTTTTTTTTATACTGTCAAATCACATCTGTTCTTGGGTTTCTTTCTTTTTAATCTCTAAGTTTCTGGAAGATTATGGGCTATAAAAATTAAAGATAGGCAGTTAGGGTTGGGGGAGACCTTCAGCAGTGACGTCTTTAGTTCAGGGTCTCCCACTCTGGGCACTGTCAGTGTTTTGGGTTTGATCCTTCGTTATTGGAGGGCTCTGTCCCTGCACGTTACATCCTGTCCACGGCCACGTCTCTGCTCTCTGCCTGCTGAGCCCCAGTAGTTCCCTCCAGCTGTGACAACCAGGAGGTCCGGGACTTTGCCAGAATTCCCCCGGCTGAGGCCCTCTGCAGAGCACTTTTCCTGCAGGTGGTGGTTCTCTTTGGATTCTGATGCGGAATCTGCCGCCCTCCTGTGGTTCAGCCTCCGGGCTGCCTGGGTTAGAAGTCTCAGTGGTCAGCTACAGCCTGCCACCTCTGTGTCCCTCTCCCTCGGGGCCTGCCTCTCTCTTACAGACTTCCTCGATTATTAGAACGGAGGCACCCAGTGCTTCCTGGTCCCTTAAGGTGATTGCTTTAGAGCCTGAGGTGGCACCCCTTTTTCTTCTTTTTTCTGTAATGGGCCAGATGATAAGTAGTTTCACTCTGGCCATACATATGCCGCTGCTCAAGGTCTCTGTTGCATAATCTTCCTTTCCTGCTTCCCTCGCTCCTCCTTTTTTCCCTTTTCTTGGTAACCACTTAAACATGTAAAGTCATGCTCAGCTGGACCTGAAATCACTCTCAGCAATGGCTTTGCCGCCCCCTGGTTTAGAGTCTCTGACTGGGATGATCTTCGGAGGGCGGTGCCTCGGAGCCCCACAGGTTTGGGTCGGGACTGGGTGGCACAGAAGGTGGGCTTGCTCTCTCTACAAAGTGCTTGCTGCCCCCCCCCATTATTTTTTATATATTTTTTGAGCTTGTCACATTTCCACTCAAAATGACCTTACCACCAACTGGGACTCTGGCTTGTCTTTTTAATTTGACAGGTTACACCTTAGGCTGTTTGAGCCTTCCGTGTAGAACCAGCCGTATTTGCAGCTGTGTTGGACCTTATCTTAGAGCGCGCTCTCGCTCTAGCATGTTTCTGATCCTGTTTGGTTCTCGAAAGTGTTAATGAAATTTCCCGTAACTTGAGTGTTTGAGGTGTATGTCTTGGTCTTAAACGATGAGACATAGCTAGGAACTAAATCCTAACTCACACACGTAGAAAACAAGGGGATTTTGTGTGTGGATAGAGAAGGTTTCCCATCTTTTTTGTTGTGTTATGTGGACGTGGGTCTCTGTTGGAGCCGTCGGGAGGCAGAGGCTGAGCCATTACTGATGGCTTGCAGTGTGGTCAGACCATGACAGAAGCAAGCGTAATTCACATACAAAATAAAATCATTTAAAATGGCTTTTTAAAAAAATAGCTGATACACGTATTTTTTTATTTCAGAAAGTATTCACACCAGCTGCTCCAGTTCATACCAGTAATGAAGATCCAGCTACCCAAGCTAATTTGGGATTTATCCACGCATTTGTGGCGGCCATATCTGTCATCATTGTATCGGAACTGGGCGACAAGACATTTTTTATAGCAGCCATCATGGCCATGCGCTATAACCGTTTGACAGTGCTGGCCGGCGCCATGCTCGCCTTGGGTCTGATGACGTGCTTATCGGGTGAGTGTGCGTTTTTCCTCTTAATGAGTTTATTGAATTAAAGAGAAAGCATGGTTTGTGGCCTGAGTCACTGAATCATTCAACTAGTTATGTTGGAATGTGGTTTATGTTCCAGGATTTAATAAACAGAAAATGTTTTCAGCAAAAACCGTACTGTACTTTTAAATTTTTAGCTGTTCATAGTCAAGATACGTAACCCTCATGTATTCGCCAGTTTGTTGTTTTTCCTTATCCTTGCTTTTGCTATGGACGTCCTTGCCTTTTTTTTTGAGTCCAGATAAGTTTGTTAACATTTGATACCTTGGAAATAGGACTCAAGAGACTACCGAGAATTCATGTTTCCTGTTGATGGGAATGAGGAGTCAGGTTCAGTGTGTCTTCCTCTGTTAAAGCTGTTCTTACCCACTAATAGTAAAGGAGTGAAATATTCTTAAATTCCTAGTTAGTGTTACTATTTGAGCTGTTATTCTATAGACTTCATTTTTTCAAAGATTTAAGACCATGAGAAAATAATCTTGAACACTAAATAATTAAATATGATTGAGTCTGATTCAGAAGCTACCTTGAACCACTCAGTGCATGGAAAATAGCAAGTTTTCTCCATTGAGTCTGACTTGGAGTCTGATTCTGCCGATGTTACCGCTCTGAGCTTCGGTCCCTGTCGGAAACGAGATCGTATCCAGCTGCTCACAGGGCTGTGATGTGTGTTAAAATGCGGTCTTACATTCAGATGCTCAGTCACTGACCTCCTCTCTCGGCTTTAGGTTTCTCACGAGACACAGCGCTTAAAAGGACAAAACAAGTTCTGCTTCTGGATGCTTAGTGCTTGTCAAAGTTTGTCTTTTTAAACACACGATAGTGGGTATTTTACTGACTTAAATACCTTGACTACTTTTTACATTTTGGATATTAGTATTATTCATATTTCACAAAACAATTTTTTCTTCCAAAGCACATTGTAGGAGTTCCCTTCGTGGCTCAGTGGTTAACAAATCTGACTAGGAACCATGAGGTTGCGGGTTCGATCCCTGGCCTTGCTCAGTGGGTTAAGGATCCGGCGTTGCCGTGAGCTGTCATTGTAGGTTGCAGATGCGGCTCGGATCCCGC
>PVHT020000886.1:31437823-31555064 GCA_004024745.2 Catagonus wagneri | reverse complement strand
TTTCTAAGTGTTTTAACATTTATTATAAAATAATTACATTCATAATCACATTTGCAAACCGATTAAAAAAGAAATTCCCAAATTTCAGGAGTCATGCATTTGTAACAGTCTTTCCAAATAGGTTAAACACTGCTTCGTCGGTCAGCCGGTCAGATCTGTTTGCCATGTTTTGTTTTCCCATTAGCCTTGTCCACACTGAACCGATTCTGCCTAGATGGTTGAGTTCAGGGCTGGGGAATTGCAACAGTAACGCCACGGTAATTCGGCTGTAAGTGTGGGCTCCCTGATTTCCTTTGCAAAATGTGCCCTTTGCAGTATTCTTGCTTTCTTGTTAGCATTCCAGATTCTCCTCTCTCTCTTTTTTTTTTTTTTTTGTCGTTTTATGGCCACATCCGCGGCAGGTGGAGGTTCCCAGGCTAGGGGTCGAATCTGAGCTTCTACTGCCGGCCTACTCTACTCCACAGCCACAGCAATGCCAGATCCGAGCCGTGTCTGCAACCTACACCACAGCTGATGGCACCACCGGATCCTTAACCCTTAACCGAGGCCAGGGATCCAATCCGCAGTCTTATGGCTCCCAGTTGGATTGTTGCTGCGCCATGACAGGAACTCTTTTCTTTCTTTCTTTTTTTGTCTTTTTTGTTTTTTCAGATTCTTTCTCAACTGCTTGCCTTTGGCTTCCGAGTCCTCTCTCCGGCCTCTGTTTAGACGCTCGGGCTGCTGTGGCTATGCAGGAGCACAGATGTCTGGGGCCGGAGGCTTGCTTGTTATATAGACAGGAGCAGATCACCTGCTGAGCACCATCTGTGTGCAAGACGTATCAGACCCACTTCAGGACAAGCCCCTGTCCTGTCACATCTAGACAGACAGACAGAAAGCAGAGACGTTCCGTGCTCTCGTGGCTCACAGGCGCTGGAGCTGGGATTCAAGGCAGCTCTTTCTGGCTCTGAATCCAGGGGTTCTGATGGTTTTCTTCAGTGGGGGGTGGGTGAGGGTTGGAGGTGCACAGACAGGGGGTCTACGGCCTCCAGTCCTTCCTTTGGGAAAAACTGACTGTCACCTGTGTGGTTAGTGTGACTTTACTGGGGAAAGGTGTGAAGATGAAAAGCATTGGAAAAATTTATACTTTTACTCCATTATGCCTTTCTAAGTTATTTTAAGTTCCTGGAGACTCTTTGTCTGCTATAAACTCAGAGTAATAATAGTATAGTCTTTATAGAATATAGGAAAGATTTTCTTTTTCTTTTTATGGCCACACCTGCAGCATATGGGGTGTGGGGTGGAATCGGAGCTGCAGCCGCCGGCCTACACCACAGCTCATGGCAATGCAGGATCCAAGCCACATCTGCGACCTACACCACAGCTCACGGCAATGCCAGATCCTTAACCCGCTGCGCGAGGCCAGGGATCGAACCTGCATCCTCATGGATACTAGCTGGGCTCCTAGTCCACTGAACCACGATGGGAACTCCAGAAAGATTTCTAAATGAAGTAAAACAAGCAAATTAGCTGGAGTAGGATGGGACTTCCATCCCAGGCAGTTCATACAAAGGCTTCATGTCTCGGTCAGGCTCACCTATGCCCAGGGCACAACTGATGCATCCATTGGGAAATTTTCACATTATTTACAATAATGGCTAAGTAAGTCAACAAATACTTGTTTAGAACTGTGTGCCTAGAAGCGCGTTGGGCCTGTGACCCGGGGTGAGAGGTGGGGCGGGCAGGCGGCTCTGAAGGGGGTCTCCTCCCCGCCCCTCCCACCCTGGATACCTGGTGCTGAGCAGCACCCATCAGGTGTTGTTGTTTTCGGCTCTTTTCAAAACCTCTCAGTAAAATTAAAGCCATCAAGAGAGGCAACTTCTCATTGTTTGTGAATCGGTTCCTTTGGAGGAGGGACCATGGAGAAAGCCGGGGTGGACGGATGAAGGCCTGAGAGGCAGGAGGGAGAAGGGTGGGGGGAGTGAAAGCAGCTCCAAGGTCCCGGTCGATATCCTTCCTGACCTGGTCAGACCTTCGTACAGACTTGATCGAAGTGAAATATATCAAATTTAAATGAACGCTTTTAACAGTTGGAAATACATCTCCTAATAAGATGATAGAACTGTTCTTTAGAAATTACTTTATAGGTTCATGAATGATACTTACTGCTAGAGTGAAGCCAGGTTTAAAATCACTGCTGATTGTTTTTTTCTAATAGATGTGAGGACCCAGAAGTTTTATTCACATAAACGAGTAGACAGGGAAAGTCTGTTATGGTCGCATCGCTCAACTCACTGAGCTCCTGAGTTTTATGCTAAAAATCACCTGCTGGACTGTCATCAAATGGTTTTGCATGGTTTTCCGGCTGGCCCTCCGTCAATTTTGTTACAAGCAGAGTTAGAAACCATCAAGTATATCAAAAAGTTTTTTTTTCTGAAATTCACCAAATGACTGTTCTTATGCATGTTAGTCTTTTACTTAGAAGTACCTGTTTAACTGGATATTTTAGAAATGGTTGAGAAAATCAAAATATTTTTAATTTCGTTGTACTCTTACCAATAAAGAATTTCACTTAAAAAATTCTGTTATACCACATGTTTAAGATACATTTTTCTGGAGCCTTGCAGCTTCAGATTAAGCTCATTCAATTTGTGGGAGATGGCTGCCACAGTTCTTAATTTGTCATGGCATTTGGGCCACAGTAACCCTTGGTCATCAGGCGTATTTTCTGTCAGAAAGCATTTACGGGGTTTTGAATTTAGTAAACGTGGTGTGCGTCCCCGTGACAGCCATCCGTGGAGAATTCTAATTCCGAAAAGGCTGGCTGGCTGGACTGGGTCTGGGGCCCAGCTAGGCATGAGCTGCCCAAGGAAATAAGCCGCCAGGATTTAGCATCTTTCTGAGGCTCTCTCTCCTTGACCGGATCAAGGCCCTGCAGGGGGAAGAAAGAAGCACAAGTTCTAAGTAAAGATTATTTCTACCACACCGAGATACCCCATTTCTTGTCCATGCCTGTCCTGTCCAGTGGGAGGCCCAGAGCCCTGTCCCTGCTCTCTGGTCCCTGACTGGGGGTCCCTGTATCTCAGGCCCCGTCTCTGGTGCTCTGGGCTATCTAGCCGCCCCACAGCGGGAGGAGCATCTTTGCAGGCAGCAGGGAAGAAGGGGTGTGAGACGGGAGGAGCTTCCTGACTCTTCAATGACTAGCATGTTTTCAGGCAGATAATTTTTTTTATTGTTACTGAAATATAGTTGATTTACAATGTTATATTAGCTTCAGATGTACAGTTTAGTGATTCAGGTATAAATATATAATATACATTTATTCTGTATTCTCTTCCATTATAGGTTATTACAAGATACTGAATATAGTTCCCTGTGCTAATACAGTAGGTCCTTGTTGGTTATCTGTTTTATATATAGTAGTGTGTGTATTTTAATCCTGATATCCTAATTGATCTCTCTCCCCTTTGGTAACCGTAAGTTTTTTGTCTATGTCTGCTTTGTGAATAAGTCTATTTGTGTCCTTTTTTAGATTCCACATATAAGAAATATTATATGATATTTGTCTTTCTCTTTCTGGCTTCACTTGGTATAATTTCTAGGTCCATCCATGTTGCTGCAAATGGCAGTATTTCTTTTTATGGCTGAGTGGTATTCCATTATATACATGCACCACATCTTCTTTATCCATTCATCGGTTGATGGACACTTAGGTTGCTTCCATGTCTTTTATTTTTAATTCAAGTTTATTGGAGCATAAATGATTTACAGTGTTGTGTTAGTTTCAGATGTACAGCAACATGAATTCATTCCTTTTCAGATTCTTTACCCATATAGATCACTAAAGAGTACTGAGTAGATTTTCCTGTGCTAGTCAGTAGTCCATGTTTACTCATCTGTTCTTCTCCAGTAGTGTGTATATATCCCCCCAGCATTTACCCTTTGGTAACCGTAATTTGGTTTCAGAATCTCTGAGTCTGATTCGGTTTTGTTAACAAGTTCCCCTGTATCATTTTTTTTTATTAGATCTCATGTATTAGTGATTTCACATATTTGTCTTTCTCTCTCTGACTTTGCTCAGTATGAAAATCTCTAGGTCCATCCATGTTGCTGCAAATGGCACTATTTCATTCTTTTTTATGGCTGAGTAATATTCCATACAAAATCTTCTTTATCCATTCCTCTGTCAATTGGACATTTAGGTTGCTTCCATGCCTTGGCTATTGTAAATAGTGTCACCATGAATATAGGGGTGCATTTCTCTTTTTGAATTACGGTTTTCTCCAGATAGATGACCAGGAGTGGGATTGCTGGATCATATGGTAGTTCTGTTTTTAGTTTTTTGAGGAACCTCCACACTGTTTTCCATAATGGTAGTAACAATTTCCATTCCCACCAACAGTGTAAGACGCTCCCTTTTCTCCTCACCCTCTCCAGCATTTATTGTTTGTAGACTTTTTGATGATGGCCCTCTGGCTGAGGTAAGGTAGTGCCTCATTGTGGTATTGCTTTGCATTTCTCTAATAATTAGTGATGTTGAGCATCTTTTCATGTGTTTTTTGGCCATTTGTGTGTCTTCATTGGAAAAATGTCTGTTTAGGTTTTCTGCCCATTTTTTGACTGGGTTTTTCGTTTTTTGGATATTGAGCTGCAGGAGGTATTTGTGTATTTTGGAGATTAATCCCTCATTAGTCACTTGACTTGCCAAATATTTTTTTCCCATTCCGTGAACTGTTTTTTCATTTTGTTTATGGTTTCCTTTGTGGTGCAAAAACTTTTAAGTTTAATTAGGTCCATTTGTGGGGGTTTTGTGGGTTTTTTTCGTTTATTTTTTCATTTTCATTACTTTAGGAGGTGGATCTGAGACGACATTGCTGTGGTTTCTGTCAGAGTGTTCAGACTATGCTTTATAGCATCCTGTCTTATATTTATGTCTTTAATCCATTTTGAGTTTATTTTCATGCATGGTGTTAGTGTTCTGATTTCATGATTTTACATGTAGCTGCCCAGCTTTCCCAGTACCACTGTTAAAGAACTGTCTTTTCTCCATTGCATATTCTTGACCCCTCTGTTGCATATTAATTGACCATAGGTGTGTGGGCTTGTTTCTGGACATTCTGTCTGGTTCCATTGATCTTTATTTTTGTTTTTGTGCCAGTATCATATTGTTTTGATGACTGTAGTTTTATAGTATAGTCTGAAGTCAGGAAGCCTGATTTCTCCTGCTCTGTTTTTTTTTTCTCAAAATCGTTTTGGCTATTTGGAGTCTTTTGTATTTCCATACAAGTTAAAAAAGAAATTTTGTTCTAGTTCTATGAAAAATGCCATTGGTGATTTGATAGGAATTGCACTGAATCTGATTGCCTTGGGCAGTATACTCATTTTGACAGTATTGATTCTTCTAATCCAGGAACATGGTATATTTTTCCATTTGTTTTTGTCATTTTCAGTTTGTTTTATCAGCATCTTACAGATTTTGGAGTACAGGTTTTTTGTCTCCTTAGGTTGTTTTATTCCTAGAAATTTTATTCTTTTTGATGCAATGGAAAATGGAATCATTTCTTAATTTCTCTTTATGACCTTTCATTGTTAGTGTACAGAAGTGCAACAGGTTTCTGTGTATTAATTTTGTATCCTCCTACTTGACCAAATTCATTGATGAGCTCTAGTGGTTTTCTGGTAGCATCTTGGTAGGATTTTGTATATATAGTATCGTGTCATTTGCAAACAGTAACAGTCATACTTACTGTTTTTCAATTTGGATTCCTTTTATTTCTTCCTCTTCTCTGATTGCTCTGGCTAGAACTCTCAAAACTGTTTTGAATAATAGTGGTAAGAGTGGAGATCCTTGTCTTGTTCCTGATCTTAGAGGAAATGCTTTCAGCTTTTCATCACTGGGTATGATGTTAGCTGTGAGTGTGTCATACGTAGCCTTTATTATGTCGAGGTAGGTTCCCTCATGCCCACTTTCTAGTTTTTATCATAAGCGGACGTTGAATTTTATCAAAAGCTTTTTCTACATCTATTGAGATCATCGTTTGGTTTTTTGTTTTTTGTTTTTATTCTTCATCTTGTTAAGCTGATTGATTTGTGGATATTGAAAAATCCTTGCATCTGTCAGATAAATCCCGCTTGATCATGGTGTTTGATCCTCTTAATGTATTTTTGGATTCGGTTTGCTAGTATTGAGGATTTTTGTGTCTGTGTTCATCAGTGGCATTGCCGTGTAATTTTCCTTTTTTGTTGTATCTTTGTCTGATTTTGGTATCAGGGTGATGGTGGTTTTGTGGAACGAGTTTGGAAGTGTCCTTCCTTTGCAATTTTTTGGAAATTTCAGAAGGATAGGTGTTAACTCTTCTCTAAATGTTTGATAGAATTTATCTGTGAAGTCATCTGGTCCCGGACTTTAGTTTATTGGTAGTTTTTAAAATCACAGATTCAGTTTCAGTTCTTGTAATTGGTCTGTTCATATTTATTTCTTCCTGGCTCAGTCTTGGAAGGTTGTACCTTCCTAAGAATTTGCCCGTTTCTTCTAGGTGTCCGGTTTATTGGCATATAGTTGCTCATAGTCGTCTTTTCTGAGCCTCTGTATTTCCATGGTGTCAGCTGTTAACTTCTGCTTTTTCATATCTATAATTCTGTTGATGTGGGCCTTCTCCCCTTTTTTCTTGGTGAGTCTGAATAAAGGGTAAACCATTTTTTTGATCTTTTCTCATTTTTTAGTCTCCATTTCATTTATTTTTGCTCTGATCTTCATGATTTCTTCTGTTAACTTTGGTTTTGTTTGTTCCTCTTTCTCTAGTTGCTTTAGGTGTCAGGTTAGGCTGTTTATTTGAGATTTTTCTTATCTCCTGAGTTAAGGTTGTATTGCTTTAAACTTTCCTTGTAGAACTGCTTTTGCTGCATCCCATAGGTTTTGGATCGTTGTGTTGTTTTCATTTGTCCGTAGTTATTTCTTGATTTCGTCTTTGATTTCAGTGATCCATTGGTTGTTTAGTAGCATGTTGTTTAGCCTTCACGTGTTTGTGTTTTCTACAGGTTTTTTCCCCCCTTGTAGTTGATTTCTAGTCTCATAGCATTGTCATCAGAAAAGATGCTTGAAATAATTTCAGTTTTCTTGAATTTTATTGCTTTGTGACCCAGCTGCCAGCTGTTCGGAGAATGTTCCAAGTGCACTGGAGAAGGGTATATATTTGCTCTCAGGTGGAATGCTGCATAAATATCAGTTAAGTCCTTTGGTCTGTTGTGTCATTTAAGCTCTGTATTTCCTGATTTTCTGTTTGGATGATCTGGACATAGATGTAAGTGGGGTGTTAAAGCCCCCTCCCCCCCGCCATTGTTGTTGTGTTCCTGGCAATTTCTCCTTTTATGGCTGTTAACATTTCCCTTCTGTATTCAGGTGCTCCTCTGTTGAGTGCCTATATACACATATGTACATATGTATATGTGTGTGTTTGTATATATATATTTATACTCGTTATATCTTCTTCTTGGATCAATCCCTTGGTCATTATTTAGTGTCCTAAAATAAGTTTTTATTTTATTTATTTATTTTATTATTATTATTTTTTTGTCTTTTTGCCTTATCTAGGGCCGCACCCGTATCATATGGAGGTTCACAGGCTAGGGGTCTAACAGGAGCTGTAGCTGCCGGCCTATGCCACAACTGCAGCAACGTGGGATCCGAGCCGCATCTGCAGCCTAC
This sequence comes from Catagonus wagneri, assembly GCA_004024745.2. Taxonomy (NCBI): domain Eukaryota; kingdom Metazoa; phylum Chordata; class Mammalia; order Artiodactyla; family Tayassuidae; genus Catagonus; species Catagonus wagneri. The sequence goes on along the minus strand of PVHT020000886.1, from coordinate 31,547,380 downwards.
ACCACACACAGTTCATGGCAACGCCAGATCCTTAACCCACTGAGCAAGGCCAGGGATCGAACCCGCAACCTCATGGCTCCTAGTCGGATTCGTTAACCACTGAGCCATGACGGGAACTCCAGGTCTTTATTTTAAAGTCTATTTTGTCCAATATGTGAATTGCTACTCCAGCTTTCTTTATATTTCTATTTGCACGGAATAGCTTTTTTCTATCCTTTCACTTTCAGTCTGTTTATGCTTCTAGATCTGAATTGGGTCCCTTGTAGACAGCATATATAAGGTCTTGTATTTATATTCATTCAGCCCATTTATGTCTTGTGGTTGGAGCATTTAATCCATTTACATTTAAAGTAATCATCAAAATATATGTCCTTATTGCCACTTTGTTAATTTTTTGGATTTGCTTTTGTAGGTCTTTTTTCTTCATTTCCTCTTTTGTTCTTGTGATTTGATATCTTTGATGTTATGTATGGATTCCTCTTTCTTATTTGTGTGTGTATCTGTTATTTATTTTTGGTTTATGGTTACCATGAGGTTTTGATATAGTAGTTTACACAACGCATGTGCACACTTAAATTGCTGATCTCTTAATTTCAAGTGGATTTCACATAGCCTGCATTTTTATTCTCATCATGATTATTGGTTTAGATATCATACTTATGTGTGGATGTCTTTCTGCCTTTATTGTATGCTTGCCTTTACTGGTGGGCTTTCCCATTTTGTAATTTTCTTTTCCAGTAGTGGCCTTTTCTTTTCCACCTAGAGAATTTCCTTTGGCTTTTGTTGTAAAGCTGGTTTGGGGGCGCTGAATTTTTTTTAGCTATTGCTTGTCTCTAAGCTTTTGATTTCTCTATTAAATCTGAATGAGAGCCTTACTGAGTAGAGTATTCTTGGTGGTAGGTTTTTCACTTTTAGCACTTTGAGTATATTTTACTACTCCCTTCTGACCTGCAGACTTTTTGCTGAAAAAATAAGCTGATAACCTTATGGGGATTTCCTTGTATGTGATTTTTCCCTTGCTGCTTTTTTTTTTCTTTTTTCCTTTTTTTGTCTTTTGTCATTTTAGGGCTACACCCATGGCATGTAGAGGTTCCCAGGCTAGGGGTCTAATCAGAGCTACAGCTGCTGGCCTATGCCACAGCCATAGCAACATGGGGTCTGAGCCGCATCTGCAACCTTCACCACAGCTCACGGCAACGCCGGATCCTTAACCCACTGAGCAAGGCCAGGGATTGAACCTGCAACCTCATGGTTTCTAGTTGGATTCATTTCCGCAGTGCCACGATCGAAACTCCCCTTGTTGCTTTTAATACTTCCTCGGTCTTTAATTTTTGTCAGTTTGATTAATATGTATCTTGGCACATTCTTCCTTGGGTGTATCCGGTATGGGACTCTGCGCTTCCTGGACCTGAGTGTTTCTTTTCCATTTTAGGGAAGTTTTGGCTATTGTCTCTTCAGGTATTTTCTCTCGCCCTTGCTCTCTTCTTCTGGGAATGCTGTAATGCAAATGGTGGTGCAGCTGATGTTTCCTCAGAGGTCTCTTAGACTATCCTTCGTCTTCCTTTTCACGCTTTTTTCTTTGTTCTGAGGCAATGATTGTCCATTTTTCTGCCTCATTTTTTTTTTGCTATGGATTCCTTCTAGTGTATTTTTCTTTTCAGCTGTTGTGCTCTTCAACTCTTTGGTTGTTTTCTATTTTTTCTAATTCTGTGTTAACAGCTTCTTGTAACTTTTTGCTTTGTGCCTCCATTCTTTACGCAGGTTCATGGATCACCATTCATCATTACTTGGAACTCTTCCTTGGGTAAATTGCCTGTCTCCACTTCACTTAGTTTTAGTTTGTCTCCTGAGGTTCTGTCTTGTTCCTTTGTCTGGAATATATTCCTTTGCCATTTCATTTTGTTTAAACTTCTGTTTGTATTTTATATACGTAGTAGCTCAGCTTCTTGACCTTAGAACTGGGACTGTCCGATGTGTGTCCCTACAGGACACGCCCCAATCATGACCCAAGGGCCAGGGAGCAGCTGGGTCCATAGTAGATTCGGAACTTGGTTTGCCCCCTCAGTTCTGCAGGCTGTTGCATCGTAGTTTCCTTCCTTCTGGTGTTTGCCTCCTGGTGGGTGAGGCTGGTCTAGAGGCTTGGTCGGGCTTTCTGGTGGGCAGGGCTGTTTGGTCAAGGGGTGGCTGTGGGCTCAGTCTTCAGGCAGCCTGTCTGTCGATGAGTGGAACTGTGTACTCACCCTCTTGGTTGTCTGTCCTGAGTTACCCTGGCATTGAGGCCTGCAGGCTGTTGGTTGGGCCAGGTCTTGGCACTCATGTCCCAAGCAAGACGTCAGCTTTCAGATGAGTAATCCCAGATATGTTCACCACCATCTTCTGTGTCCCCTGAGAGAGCCACGGTTGTCCCCACACCCCCTGCCTTGCTTCTGCAGGAGACCCCCCCACGACCAGCAGGTAGGTCTGGCCCAGGCTTCTATGGAGTCATTGCTTTTGTGTTGGGAGCTGGTACGTGTGGGTCCGTGCGTGCGCCCTCCAAGAGTGGAGTTTCTCTTTCCCTCATCCTATGGAGCTCCTGCGGTCAGACCCCACCTGCCATCAAAGCCAGATGCTCTGTGTGGGCTTTTCCTCCCACTGCCAGACCCCCAGACTGAGGAACCAGACATGGGGCTCAGAACTCTACAACTTCTGCAGTATAATTATTCTCCACTTTGTGGGCTGCCCATCCCGGGGGATGGATGTAGGTGTGGGGTTTGATTACATCCTGACTGCACCCTCCTACAGTCTTGGGATTCCCTTCTGCCTTTGGGTGTATAATACCTCTTTTTGGGTGTTGGCATTGGTGCTGGTCCTTCTTAGGATCGTTGTTCAGCAGTTGGTTGTGATTTTGGTGTCCTGTGGCTCGTGAGCTCAGCGCTCTGCCACCTTGTCTCCAGCCCACCAGGCAGGTGAGTTTTGGAGAGAAGAACCTATGGAATTGGAACTTCCGCAAATAGATTTTCACAGACTGTTCATCCATGTCCCCTGGAAAGTCCTCGTGTCCCCGGGGGGTGTAGTCCATCCCAGCTTGAAATTGCACACCTGCATCTAACTGCTTCAGCAGAGGACTAAGTGCTAGGCTGGACCTGGCCCTCACCTGGCTGGGGCCTTGCCCGGCTTCTCTGCTGTCGGACCTCAGGGAGAAGGCTCCCCTCCGCTTCAGAGGGTTATCCTCACTGCCATCCCTCACCTCCTCAAGGCCTCCTCCCGTTTCCCTCCTCCTCCACTTCTGATTCCTCCTAGTACTGTCATGAGGCTTCAGTTAGCAGCTTTCTAACTACAGACTTCAGTTTTCATTTTCATGAGCCCTCCAGACCACATTCATGGGCATTCTAATTTTTTTTTAATTCTCTTGGCTTCGATGGCACTCCCTGTTTGTAGTTAGCTCTGGAAAAAAAATTTGTACAGTAATTTTTCTTTTCTTTTTTTTTTGGTCTTTTTAGGGCCACACCTGCTGCATATGGAATTCCCCAGGCTAGGGGTCAAATTGGAGCTGCACCTGCAGGCTACACCACAGCCATGGTAATGCCGGATCCTTAACCCACTGAGTGAGGCCAGGGATCGAACCTGTGTCCTCAAGGATACTAGTCGGGTTTGTTACTGCTGAGCCACAACGGGAACTCCTGTACTGTAAATACTGACATTCCCCACAGTTTTATCCTTGGCCCATTTTTTTTGTCTGCTCACAGAAATGCTCTTATGCCTAATGTTTTCAGTTTAATTACTTATAAATCAGTGGTTTCTGGCTTGAGGCAAAACACTCGCTTAAAGAGAAAGAACCTCTCATTGTTCACAGAGCCAGACTGCTCAAGTCTGGAAGGGTTTCCAGAGGAGGAGGAAACGGGCAGAAGCTGGGGGAAGAGGGCAGACCCCACTGCTGGGGCCGTTCTGCTCTGTGGGGGTCACGGCAGAAAACGCGGGGCTGTGTCAGTGAGCAGTTCTTAGGAATTGTCTGAAGACAAGAGGAAAACTAAGTTTATGAGGTTTTAAAAGTTTTGCTACATTTTTTTAAAATTTAAAAACTTATGAAAAATATTTTAAATTTACAAGCTTGCAAAAAATAAAATAGTTCAAGAACAGCAGTATACCTTTTATCTAGATTCAGATTCACCTGTTTCTTCTTTTCTTTTTTGCTTTTCAGGGCCACAACTGTGGCATATGGAGGTTCCAAGGCTAGGGGTCCAGTTGGAGCTATAGCTGCCGACCTACACCACAGCCACAGCAATGCGGGATCCGAGCCGAGTCTATGACCTACACCACAGCTCACAGCAACGCCAGATCCTTAACCCACTGGCCGAGGCCAGGGACTGAATCTGCAGCCTCATGGTTCCTGGTCGGATATGTGTCAGCTGTGCCATGACGGGAACTCCCTAGATTCACCTGTTGATAACATTTTACCACGTTAGCTGTAGCATTTGTGACCTACATCTACATGTAAATAAAATTATGTTTGTGTATGTGCACACATAATTTATGTGTCCCTATGTGTCTAACATGCGTACATACAAACAGTTCATATGTCTCTAGAGAAGTAAAGTGTATATATACATATATACATATTCTGTGTATCTTTATAGACACGGATTGATACACTCATCATCCATATTTTCATTTTGTCAGCTGCCCTTATATTATATTGTAGCAGTTTTCCCCCCCTGGAGATGATCTGGTCTAGGTCAGGTAGTACCTTTAGTTCTTTTTGGTCTTTTAATCTGGAATGTTTCTATAGCCTTCTTGTGTGTTTTATAACATTGTTTTTCTGAGATGTATCTCGTCTCCCCTTTAAGGGGTTGCTGCTCATTTTGTGTTTGTGGGTTCCTCGTGTCCAGGTTGGGGTTACAGACCCTTGACTAGAACACTGCCCGGGTGACCCCTCACACGTGGAAGCACATGGCGTCCGTCTGTCCCTCGTGGTGATGCTGGGTCTGATCACCGCGTCCGGATGAGATTTCTCTTGTATCTTCTCTCTTCTTCCAGTACAGCTGACGTGCCGTCTGTAGGGAGACACCTCGAGACAATGAAGGTTCCCGTTCCCCATAGTTAGCATCAAGTGACGACTCCTGCATGATCCAGACTTGCCCCCGACACCTACACAAGGCTGGCCCAGTTGCGGCATGTCACCCGCGTCTTCCAGCGGGCCCCGGCTTCCCGTGCCCCTCCCACTGGTTTGTCTGTTTAGTAAACATACTCGTGAACTGCTTTTTTCAGTAATTTATAATTACTGTACTGTTCCCTAAGTTGTCCCAGATTTGGTGGCTGATTTCAAGCTTTTTAAGCTGACTCCTCCTGTCTTGTGACATGCTGTGGCTTGTTTGTGTTCTTCCTTACTTTGTAGTACAACAGGATTGCAGCTTCGTTTGTATGACTCTGCCCATTTATCTGTGGACCCCTGTTGGGAATTGGTGTCAGAAGCTGGGATCTGGGTGCAGCACTGGCTCATTATTACTGAGATGACTTCTTGGCCTCTTGTTCAATAGAACCGAAGCGCACATGTCTGTGTCATGGGGGCAGAGACACACGTGTGGGATTCAGATACAGACGTGCACACAAAGGTTTACGTTTCTGTCATTTTTTTGTTAGAGTGTAGTTGACTTACAGTGTTAGGCCCACTTCAGCTGTCCAGCAGTGACCCGGTCGTTCACAGGTCTGTGTGTGTGCTGTATCATTGTCCATCGCGGCCTGTCCCGGTGGACAGAGTCCCCTGTGCTGTGCAGCAGGACTTCATTGCTTGTCTGCTCCAAACGGAGTGGTCTGCATCTGCTAACGCCAGACTCCCGTCCATCCCACTCCCTCCCCCTCCCCCTCGGCAGCCACAGTCTTTTCTCCCAGTCCGTGAGTTTGTCTCTTTTCCGAAGACAGGTTCATTTGTGCCATATTTTAGGTTCCACATACAGGTGACATCATATGGTATCTGTCTGTCTCTTTCTGACCTAATTCACTTAGTATGAGAATCTCTGGTTGCATCCATGTTCTGCAGATGGCATTACTGGGTTCTTTTTTTATGCCTGAGTAGTATTCCACTGTGTATATGCACCACCTCTTCTTAATCCGTTCATCTGTCGGTGGGCGTTTAGGTTGCTTCCATGTCTCGGCCGTTGTGAGTAGTGCGGCATGGTGAACACAGGGGTGGGTGTATCTTTTTGGATGAATGTTTTGCAGTCACTCCCCTTTTTTGACCACTCTAGGGAATCTGTAGTCCCTAGGGTGGGGGTCTGCTCCGTCACTGTTGCTGAAAGGCTCTCTCTAGCTGAAGGACGAGCATTTCTGGCAGTCCCTCCCCCTCCTGGCTGCAGGCAGGAGTGCGCTCTGCAGCTGTGAGGATGCTCTTGGCATGGAAGGAGCACCACTAATGGTGGCCCCTAAGGGCCACTGGCACAGCTGCACAGCTGCAGAGCTTGTCCTTTTTTCCAGCCGGGCAGCCCACTGCTCCCACAGGGAGCGTGGACCAGTGGCCCTCTCACGGCTCCGAGACTCTGGAGCTCTCTGTCCGGCGGGTCTCCTCACTGGCAGGGGAACTTCCTCCTTGCAGAAGCTTTTCCTCCTTCCAGTCCCTTCCTAGGGGTGCAGGTCCTGTCCTTTTCTCTTCTCTCTTCTTTCTTTTGTCCTGTACAGTTTCATGAATTTTATTTTGCTCTGTCACAACCCTGACATCTTTCTTCAGTGTTCAGCAGATCTTCTGTGTGAACAGTTGCACGTGTAGGTGCAGCTTTCTCAGTGTATTTGTGGGGGTGGATGAGCCTCGCAGCCCACTACGCTGCCATCTTCCTCAAGATCCCCTTCTACCGTATTTTTAAATTCTATGTTTTATTTTTATTTATTTATTTATTTTTTGTTTTTGCTTTTTAGGGCCTCAGCTGCAGCATATGTAAGTTCCCAGGCTAGGAGCTGAATCAGAGCTGCAGCTGCCGGCCTACACCACAGACTCAGCAATGCAGGATCCAAGCCGCATCTGTGACCTACACCACAGCTCATGGCAGAGCCGGATTCCTAACCCACTGAGTGAGGCCAGGGGTTGAACCCGCATCCTCATGGTTCCTAGTCGGATTCGTTAACCACTGAGCCACAGTGGGAAGTCCCGAACTCTATTTTACGATTTCCCCTGTTTTTTTAATTTTCTTCCTTCTGCTAACTTCAGGCTTTGTTTGTTCTTATTTTAATTCTTTTAGGTGGTAGGCTAGGCTGTTGATTTCACATCTTTTTTGCTATGAACTGCCCTGTAAGAACTGCTTTTACAGGATCCCATAGATTTTGTATGGTTGTCATTTTTCTCATGGCTTTTTTTAAAATTTCCTTTCTGATTTCCTCATTGACCCATTGGTTTTTTAGTAGCATGTTATTTAGTCTTATGCTAAATAGTCAGTTTTTTCTCATTTCTTTTCCTGTGGTTGATTGCTAGTTAGTTTCATGCCACTGTGGTCAGAGAAGATACTTTAAATAATTACTATACTCTTAAATTTGTTGAGGTTAGCTTTGTGTCCCAGTATTTGGTCAGTCCTAGAGAATGTTCCATGTGCACTTGAAAAGAATGTATAGTCTGTTTTTTTGGATGTACTGTCCTGAAAATATCAATTAAGTTAAACTGTTCTAGTGTCATTTAGGATCTCTATTGCCTTACTGATTTTCTGTCTAGAGGGTCTGTCCATTGTTGTGAGTGGGGTGTTTTTGCACTCCTGTCAATTTCGCTGTTAATGTCTATTAGTATTTGTTGTAGGTATTTGCTCCTATATTAGGGGCATATATACTGACAAATGTAATATCCTCTTCTTGAATGGATCCTTTTATCATTAAATAGTGTCCTTCTTTGTCTTTCTTTATGGCCTTTGTTTTAAGGTGTATTCTGTCTGATATGAGTATTGCACCTCCCATTTTCCTGTCATTTCCATTTGCATGAAATATCTTTTTCAATCCCCTCACTTTCAACTTATATATGTTCTTTGCCCTAAGGTGAGTCTCTTGTAGACAGCCTATTGTAGGCTCTTTTTTTTTTTTTTTTTTAAATTCAGTCTGCCACTCTGTCTTTTGATTGGAGCATTCAGTCCATTTACATTTAAGGTATGTATTGATAAATATGTATTTATTGCCATTTAAAACCTTGTTTTCCAGTTGACTTTGTTTCTCTTTTGTCCCCTCCCACCCTTTTTTTTTTGGTTGGTTGATTTCCTTTTCTTTTATTCTGTGTCCTCTTTAGTTTTTGTGACTGTATTGTTGGTTTGATTTGTGGTTGCCCTGTTTTTCAAGTATGTTCACCCCTTCCTGTATCCTCTCGCTTTAGACTGATAGTCATACAGGCTCAAACATGTTCTTTAAAAAGAAAGCCTAGATTTTCTCACTCTCCTTCCCCACATTTTACGATTTTGAGGTCCTTATTTACATCTTCACGTTTATCCTTTTGCCATTCCTTGTGTTCATCATCGCCTTCACAAATAGATTTTCCTTTTGGATCTGTAGACTGACCTATTTAAGTGATTACTTTCCAATTGTGACTTCCTCCATCCTGTATCCTTATTTCTTTACTATTTAGAGGAGACCTATTTCTTTTAGAATGGATTTAGTATTGCTGTATTCTTTCAGTTTTGGTTGAGAAATACTTTGTTTCTCCCTTCTATTTTATATGATAATCTAGCTGGGTAGAGTATTCTAGGCTGCAGTTTTTCCCTTTTAGATCTTTGAATATATCTTGCCACTCTCTTTTGGCCTGTAGTGTTTGTGTAGAGAAATCAGCTGATAGCCTTATGGAGCTTCCTTTATAATTAATACTTTGTTTTTCTCTTGCTGCCTTTAGAATCCTCTCTTTAACTTTTGCCATTTTTATTTATTTTTTACTTTTTTGTTTTTTAGGGCTGCACCCACGGCATATGGAGGTTCCCAAGCTAGGGGTCTAATCAGAGCTGTAGCTGCCGACCTACACCACAGCCACAGCAACACCAGATCTGAGCTGTGTCTGCAACCTGCACCTTAGCTTATGGCAACACCAAATCCTTAACCCACTGAGCGAGGCCAGGGATCAAACCCTCAACCTCTTGATTCCTAGTCAGATTCGTTTCCACTGCGCCAGGATGGGAACTCCTGCCATTTTTATTATATGTTTTGGTGTGGGCCTGTTTGGGTTCAACTTGTTTTGGACCCTCTGTGCTTCCTGTATCTTGATAGCTGTTTCTTTTAGATTTATAAGTTTTCAGACATAATTTTTTCAAATATATTTTCAGTGTCCTTTTGTTTTCAATTGGGTTCTTTTATTTGGCTGTCTTGTGTCTGGATTGGGTGATTTCCATTACTCTGTCTTCCAAGTCAGTTGTTTGTTCCTCTGCATTATTCACTCTGCTGTTCAAAGCCTTTAACTCACTGTTTTGTCTCTGCAAATGAATTTGCTAATTTTTCTTGGTTCCTCCTTGTAGTTTCTAGTTCCTTTTAAAAGTAATCTGCATTACTGATGATAGCCATTCTTAATTCTTTCAGTATTTTCATTACCTTCTGTTTGAACCTGGTGTCTGTTAGACTGCAGAGGTCTGTTTCCTTATTTGCTCCTTCAGGGGATTCTCTTCTCCTTTTACTGGGAATGGTTTATGTGTTTCTCTTCATTTTGCTGATGTGTTTTTAATTCTTTGCTTTTAGGGAAAACAATTACCTGCTGTTGTCTTGAGGGCTGTTTATATGCACGAGTGTCCCTGGGTAGCGTCTGAGGACCTGCTGGTTTGTGATGGGGGCAGGCCTTTATCCCCTTGATAGGACACCGTGGGTGGGTACACAGCCTGTGGGTGCTTCCGGGGAGGTGGGGCCGTGGGCAGCGCCTCTAGGCGGTACCAGGTTTCAGGCCGTGGGCAGGCAGAGTGACCCTGGGCGACCTGGAGCGGCACTCAGAGCCTTCGACAGCAGCAGTGGGGGTGTGAGGGCCGCGGGTGCCACTCCAGGGCGGCAGCCCAGCGGTGGCTGGAGGGGGGCTGCAGGCAGTGCCTGTTCTCGGGACTTCCGGTTGTGAGGGTCCGTACCTCGCTCGGGAGACCAAGGTGGCTGCAGCGGTTTGCCCCGCAGCCCGCGCCGCCCGGAGGGGAGGGTGCCCGGCTGAGGCTGCCCCCTCTCCCCCGCAGCGGGGGCACCGTGCTTCTCCTGTGCGCCCAGGCCTCCTTCCACGCGCCCAGCCCGTGGCGCCCTGCTCCCTTCTCCACACAGCCAACCCTGGTCCTCTCCCTGGAACTGGTCTGCGGAGCCCGCGTCCCAGGCTCTGGTATCGGGGGCCGCGAACCCGTGGTCTGTGCAGCTCTCTGCTTTGCTCTCCCGACGGGCGGTGGCGCTCTTCTCCGAGGCTCCGGGGGCCTCCGGCTCGGCTGGCGTCCCGTCCGTCGGGGCCGCAGCAGGAGCGCCGGGCCTGTCTGCTTCCTTCTTCACCCTCTTCTTTCTGTTCTACCCGGTTTTGTGGAGGTTTTCTGACCTTTGTGGAATTCTGAGGCTCCTGCCGTGTTCAGTGGCTATTCTGTGTGCGCTGTCTTGCGTGTCGGTGGCGTCTGGATGTTCCTGGGGGAGGCTGAGCTCCGTGTCTTCTCCTCTGCCGCCGTCTCGATCCTGCTCCAAGCGTGACTTGTAATGAAGCGGGCGGTTTGCAGTCATACGTTTGCTGTTCAGGCGGGTGCTGTGTCTCTTTTATGAAGAGCTGTCACGTTAAGGGTGATTGCACTGTCTGTGGAAACAGCCTCTGGCCCTCCTGTGGTTTTTAAATACTAACTTCACATCACCAGTGTAAATGGGTTTGGGCTCTTGATTTATTTAGCTCCTAGGTTTTTGTTTAACTTAGACACTTGTCCCTTTGTACTTAATGGTAGCAAAGAATGGTACTAAATAAGTCTTGAGTCTGTTATATTATCTATACACTATATATTTATATATAGTATACTATACACATGGAATTGTTAGTTTTGCTCTAAAAGATAAACTTCTTTTAAATTGTTGGAAAGAGCAGCATTTGAATCATGCCACATGAGAATCTTGTCATGATTCCTCTCTGTAGAAGTTTGTAATTTAACGATTCCTGATGAAGAAATATCTCATAGGACGGTGCTACAGCTTCCGGGTTATACAAGACCATGGGGTCCGTAAAAGGCATCGAAGCTAGCCTCCTAACTGAAATACTGTGCCCTGTTCTGGCCAGAGGTGTCTGGAGAGGAGCTCACTGTCATGACAGGGCTGTGTGCTACCCCTGCCACCTTCCCTGCACCACTGACTTCCTGATGAGCTGTGTTCGCTCATTGGCTATAGACCCAAGGGCTCAGTACTGGTGGAGAGAAAGTAAAATTTAAGGTTTTTATGTGTTAGAGTCACCTCTAATGTGAACCGTTTTCCCTTTAAAGCAGTGGTTGGATTTCCAGTTGTGGCTTAGCAATGAGTTAAGAACCCAACTAGTATCCATGAGGATGCAGGTTCCATCCGTGGCCTTGCTCAGTGGGTTAAGGATCTGGTGCCAGCTGCCATGAGCTGTGGTGTAGGTTTCAGACACAGCTCGGATCTGGTGTTGCTGTGGCATAGGCTGGCACCTGCAGCTCCAATTGCACCCCTAGCCTGGGAACTTAAATATGCTGCAGGTGTGGCCCTAAAAAATAAATTAAAAATAAATTAAAAATAAAATAAAGTTAAAAAAAGTGGTCAATTCTGATCTTTTGGTTTGTGTGTAATCTGCTAATTAACCAGATGTACTGTTGCATTTCTGGCAGTTTTGTTTGGCTACGCCACCACAGTCATCCCCAGACTGTATACATACTACGTTTCCACGGCACTGTTTGCCATTTTCGGCATCAGGATGCTTCGGGAAGGCTTAAAGATGAGTCCAGATGAAGGGCAAGAGGAACTAGAAGAAGTTCAAGCAGAATTAAAGAAAAAAGATGAAGAAGTAAGTTGGAGCGCTGTCAAATATCTGGACCAGAAAGGCACGCACCTGTTAAGAATAAAACGGCCGAGAGGGTTTTCATTGCTCATCCACACGTGTGGTGTGTGGGCTACACACACGTGGCCTGTTGTGCTGAGGTGGGACTCTGGCTTAGTGTGAGTGTGGCCGAGAAAGGACTTGGGGATGAATACCTATGATCGGGCTCCCTGTTAGACTGATTATAAGCTCCTGAAAGTGGGATCTCTGAAATTTCGTGTGTTTGTTTCCACAGCATCTGTGATTAACAGGTGATAGTAAATATTGTTTGATTTGTTTGGGAGAAGTGGAAAATTTGAAAATACAGCATTTGTTGCTATGCGAGACCAGTGTTTCAAAAGAGAAGTTTAGGGGAGTTCCTTTTGTGGTTCAGTGGTAACAAACCTGACTAGGATCCATGAGGACGCAGGTTCGATCCCTGGCCTTGCTCAGTGACTTAAGAATCTGGCGTTGCCGTGAGCTGCGGTGTAGGTCGCAGACGCGGCTCGGGTCTGGTGTACACAGGCCGGCAGCTGTAGGTCCAATTAGATCCTTAGCCTGGGATCCTCCATATGCTGTGGGTGCGGCCCTAAAAAGCAAAAAACAAGAAAAAAAGAGGTTTAGGGTCACACAGATAACCAGCGTCTCTAAGTGTATTCCCATAGAATTTAAACACTTTTTAGAGAAAGATTAAGTAATCCTGTACTGTATTGACTCCATTCCTGGGTTTTATGCCTTTAAAAAAAATTTTTTTTTTTTTTTTAGTTTCAACGAACCAAACTCTTGAATGGACCAGATGTTGAAACGGGTACAAGCACAGCAATACCTCAAAAAAAGTGGCTGCATTTTATTTCACCCATCTTTGTTCAAGCTCTTACATTAACGTTCTTAGCAGAATGGGGTGACCGCTCTCAGCTAACCACAATTGTCCTGGCAGCTAGAGAGGTGAGTGGTCCTGGGAGGCGGCTGCTTCTGTCACAGGTGGGCGTCGCCAGAGCTGCTTTGCTGCGGAGGACGTGGGCCGAGGGGTGACTCAGATGCCAGACTCTGCTCCTCCTCAGGGCCTGACCTTCTCCCGGTTTTGGCATCCGTCAGGTGGCTCTTTGGATTTCTGTTCCCTGTGGTTTTGTCAGAGTGGCGGTGTGGCGGTTGTTCGGCTTAGTTTTCTTTTTCTCAGAACTTCCCTTTGTATACTTGAGAGCATATGTTAGTGTATTATTGTGGGGAAATTTGACAATAAATACCCAAAGCTTTAAAAGTAGGTGCCTGCCTTTGGGTTCTTCCCTTCCTTGTGCATAAAAAAAAAATTGTGGTGCCAAGATTACTACTTATAAAGTTCGTGAAGCCTTGGCCCCAGAATACGCAGCCCTAGGGTGGAAAGCTAGGGGAGCCCTCAGGTCACCTCGACTTTGCTCTGCAGATGAGGGGCCAGTGGGGGCGGGACAGAGCGGAAGCTCTGCCTCGAGGCTTTTCTGCCGTCTCTTGTCGGTTTTCTAAGAAAACGCCGAATCTCGGTCTCGTTTGAGGGGAATGGTGCGGTCCTACACGAGGCGTCTGTTGGGCTCATGCAGGTGGACGACCTGCTTAGGGGGTGTGGAGGCCGGGCTGTTGTGTGGAGAAGCCTCAAAATGCCGTCTTTGGGGGAAAAGAACTCGATTTTCATTTGATTTCCATATTCAGAAATAAACTTTCTTTTACAATGTTGTCTTAATGGCTTAGCCCTGTATTTTTCAGATCTCTAGTGGCTTTTTTTTTTTGGCAACCAGATAGCCAGAATTGGGACTGGACAGGAAGTGGTCATTGTAGGGTGGTGATGTTTCTGCCGCGTGAGCTGTCCTGATGGCAGAATCACTGCGCTGTTTGTGACCTGGCGACTGAGGATGGCACACGCTGGTCGGGCGACCTCACTGCTGCAGCACCTGCTCCCCGGGGGTTCTGGGGGAAACAGGCCGTGGCGTGTGTGTCCCCGACTCTGCGAGCCCTCAGAGCCAGCAGCCCCCCAGTGTGTGTGGGCGGCGGTGCAGAGATGTGCTTGTCTGCTTTTGTTCCCGAAATACTCCTTTATTTTTGGTAATTTTGTACAAACTATGCTGTAGTCTAGTCCAGTCCATTCTGGTCAGAACTTTTTTGCTTGCAGTATAATTGTGTTCCCACAGTGGCTTTCACAGAATTCTAGTGTTGAGATGTTAATGTGTACTGTGGGAAAAAAAGGTGCCAGGGTCAGATTTGGCAAACACTATATCCTGTTTTGAAGGCTACATCTATTTGTTTTGAAGATTGAGTATACAAAATATCAGAGAAATCTTGTATTAAAGGAACAGTTGAATTGTATTTAGTCCAGTGATTTTTCAAGTGTCGCTTTCAAATAGAATGACGCCACCCTCTGGGAAGCAGTTTTAGAAGCTGTCTGCTCGTAGCTGTCACCGGCTGTCCCGCCCCTCCCGCGGCCCTGCTCCCCCGCCTCCGGAAAGCGGGAGACACGGTTTGTTCACGGCCTCCGGTCACTCACGGTGGCCCCCGCGCTCCCCCTTGGAGCTCGAACCGTTGTCCTGCGTCCAGCCTGGCTGGGGAGCGTTCCCGCATACGCTCGGGGTGGTTTTTCTCGTCCACACCAGCTGTAGCCCTGGCTCAGTTCCAGCTGCTTCTCCAAATAGAAGTCCCCCCGCCCCGGTTTCAGGGGCTCGGCTGTGACAGGACAGGGGGTGGCCCAGCCTCCCCGCTCACTGCCGCGCGCTGGCCTCCCGACCTCGCCGTGTGTTGCCGGCCTGGGGCCTGGAGCGCAGGGCAGCCGCGACGGGGCCCGCGCGGTCATCGCGGCGGCCAGCTGCTTGGGCCCCGGGCCCCTGCCGCCTCGCCCGGAGAGCGGGGGACTCGCGGGTCAGGGTCTTCCGCTGCCCGTCAGTCTGCCCCTCGCCGCGGGGCTGCACCGCCGCCTCCCGGCCTCGCGTGCCCGCGCCGGGCGGCCCTCCCCGGAGCAGCTGCACGTCCGCGGCGTCGCCTCCGGCCAGGCTCCGGCCGGTGCCTTGCGGTCTTGAGTTCACAGCTTCGAGGGCCCTCGCGACCCAGCCTCCCTTCGCGGGGGCCGGTGCCCAGCCGGGCCTGCGACCGCTCTTGCGCGCTCGGTCCTGGGCAGCTGTCGCTGTCCTCCCGGCCGAGCGCCCCCGCCGCTCTGCCCGGAGGAGGAGGACAGGCCGGAGTCGGAGCGGCAGGCTCGGCCCTGGCGGCTGCCGCCTGCTGCGAGCGCGGTGGTGCGGGGCCAGGCCACTCCGCTGAAAGGCTGGAGCGCGCTTGTCATGACTTCGTCTCTGCTCCTCGGCATGCCTGGAACTTCCTCCTTGGAGCAGCTCTGGCACGTTTCCTAAGTCATAGACCCCTACATCTGCCGTCGGTAGCGACCTGTCGTTTTCACTGCCTGGCAGTTCTTTCTCGGGCAGCAGGTGCAACCTGGGCTTCTAACACCCCTCATGCTTGCTTCCAGGACCCCTACGGTGTGGCCGTGGGCGGGGCGGTGGGACACTGCTTATGCACTGGCCTGGCGGTGATTGGAGGAAGAATGGTGGCCCAGAAAATCTCTGTCAGGACGGGTAAGTCTTTGTCATTAACTTTCACAATCGCTGAGGTTAGAAGCAGACTTGGTCCTTGCTAGGATGACCCCAGTCATGGACGGCTCTCCAGACGGGTGGCGGTAGGAAAACACAGCATCATCTAAAGCCATTGCTAGAGCTGTAGTAGCTTTTGTCAGCGTGTTAACAAGCCAGTGAAACAATCGTGTGGAAATACGAGAACTTTTTGGCTTTGCAAATGTGCCTTAAAAGAATCCTTGGTGGAAACCGTATTTATTAATTCTGCTAAAAATTTCCTGTGTAGCCCATAGAACTTAAAGATGCAGTAAGAACAGTCTCTGGTGGTGAGAAGTTGTTGAAAATTCTCCTTTAGAGATGGGTTTTGAAGTCAGTTCTAGTTCTGTTACTTCTGTTATTAAAACAGTGCTGGGAAATGAACTGATTCTGAACTGTTCGGAGCTGGGCACGTAAAGTATCTTGCTTTGGAAATGAGGCTTGAGTGTTTCTGATGTTTTTGATGTTCCTTTATGGGACAGGAAGAGCAGGCAATATGCCGGCATAGTTTAGAAGACTTCTGCCTTAACCCTCTTTCTGTTCTCTTACAGTGACAATCATAGGAGGCATCGTATTTCTGGCATTTGCATTTTCTGCACTATTTATAAGTCCTGATTCTGGTTTTTAACAACCTATTTTCCTTTGTATTTTAGTTTCAGATAGCTAACTCTTTATGTACATATGTATATTACAACTAAACTAATGGAAAACACTATTTTGTAGCATCGATTTGTGAGTTTGACCCATTTAATGAAAGTATTATGTCCCAAAGAAATGATCACTGACTTTATTTGCAACACGAGTTTTTAAAAGAAACCTGTTATCTAAAGTGTGGATTTTTTTTTCTTCCTCCGCGTAACTGTGTTAGTACAGTCTCCATTTTTAGAGTTTTTTAGTCCGGGCGAGGGGCGGGCAGTGGACAGAGCCACTGTGCGCTGGGGTGGGTCTGTTACTTGGTTTTCTTTCAGCCCCGGCCCCTTTTTGAGGGGTATGCCAGTCTTCTGAATCACAGAAGTGTTTTAAGAGGTTTACACCTTCGTTTTTCTTGGGGGAAAGAATGAACTAATTTCTCTCTTTTAAAACATCTTCCAGAGTCAGTAAGCGGTGATTTAATCAGAAATCTTTTCCAAACTAGTTTTTTGTTTGTTTTTAAGAGGAAGAGAAATGTATTACTGTTAATAGCATGATAAGACTTGCTTGCCAGGTCCATTCTCCCTCTTTTAATTGGGTAGGAAACCCAATATAACAACAGTCAATATTTGACCATGTGGAATTACCAACTTAAAATGCTGTGAGTGTATTCGTATTTTTTCTATATTGAATAAAAGTAACACAGATACAACAGAAATAAAAGTATGACCAGTGCTGGTTTTTCCGTGTGTCACTTGAGTTCAGAACTTCCCAGTCTGTCAAAGCCATCTTCATACACAGACCAGTTTCTAAAGTGGATACAAAGATCAGTGGTCTGGCATTGTCCCAAGCACCCCGTCTTAACCTTCGCCCGTTCTGTGAGGCAGAGGTACTAACGTAAGAAGTCAGAGAAAAGCAACTCACCCCGGCTTACACGGCGGAGCAGGGAGTCAAACCAGACAGGCCAGCTGCAGAGACTGGTCAAGGCTTCTTGCTTCACTGTGGCGACCGGAGAGATCTCTAGCATTTAAACGCCAGAACTTTCTGACCTGAATGCTAGCTGTACTCCCTCCAGGCAGCGTTCTCCCAGCCGGACAGGCTCTGTTGGCGCTGGCGGGTCTGACCCCTGAGGACCGCGTTGCCGTGGCTGTGGTGCAGGCCGGCAGCTGTAGCTTGGACCCCTGGCCTGGGAAGCTCCGTATTATGCAGCACCAGCAGCCCTAAAAAGACCCAGCAACAACTACAAAGTGGTCTGTTTAAAAAACAGCAGGCTCACATATTGAGAAGACCGTTTTTTAGACACTTTAGGGCGTTCTCTACCATGAAAAGCGTGTACGAGAGGGTAGAAGACCACAACGTCCATAAATCAAAGCAGCTTAAGTCTCCCCACTACCTCGTCATTCTCTGCAGTGAAATACCCGTACGCCTGTGGGGAGTTGCATCCTTTCTCGTCCTTGTTAGCAAGTAGCTGGTATCGCAGGCAGCCTGGTCCCGGCACTGGAGTCGCAGCGCTAAGAGGCGACAGCGCAGCTTCCCGAGGCCCCACAGCCTCGGAGCCGGATTCAGTGCCTCAGAGAACTGGGCAGCGCAGAGCTTAGCTACCAGGTAAAAACTGCTGATACAGTTACACTCCATGGCTGAGCAAAGGAAAGGAAATGGTCATTGGCAGTGATTTTAAAATATTTAATATTATTCAAAATCCAAAATAATGTGATTCTGACAGATTACGTACCACACGCAGCAGGTGTTATTTTGAGAAACGCAGGGGGTCCTGGAAAACAGCACTTGAGGTATTTTGTTACTTTTAAAACCGTACAAGGAGAGACAGTCTGAATTGAGTCGGTTTACCTGGCAGAGGAAACTCGATGCTCCCGCTTGGCTCTGCTGCTGTCATTTCAGGTTCTGAATACATTAGAGTGTGTGGGAAAGAGCACTGTAACAGCATGCGGTTAAAACTCTGCACGTCATAGCCGGAAAAACGATGCTACGGCAGGGCCTGAGCGAAGCCGGCCACTCACACGTGTCCGTCCTCTCACAGGGCAGCTGTGGGAAACGGGTGCGGCCAGTTCTAACACCAAATTAAAATGGCAATATTGGTAACAAAACGACCCACATTTTATCCAGTGTTCTGTCTCCAAACAAGTCATGAGAATCAGGAGGGAGCCTAATCGGCACCGCTGAAACCAGTCGCTCTCCCGCCATGTTTCGGTCAGTGTAGGATCCAGGATCGGGGCCGAGATGCTACTTGGAAGCTGTCAGTCTTGTTTTTGCAGGTCAAATTGGGTTTCAACTGAACGCTTTTTGCTTTAGGGAAAATAGGTATTCTTATGCTAGTACCAGTTAGCCAGGCACAGCTCCATCCTTCCTGGAGGAAGAGGGACAGGCTCTGTCAAACTGTAACTGAAAACCAAGGCCCAAGCATTAAGCACACCGGGAACCACACAGAACGTTAGAGAGATGGTGTATGTTTTCACAACCACCAACCCACGTTAACAATGAAAAACGCACAGGGATAAACATTCTCGCACTAACTGGTTTCAGTACAGCACTGAGTCTAACTCGTCTTCAGGCTTCAGTCTCTACGTACAGTGAACGTGCAAAGGGCTACGCCGAGGGCCTTCCCCAACTCACCCTGCGACGAAACACGTTCTGGACAATTACAGGATGTCAGCTGACATCTATAAAGAAGACATTTCCTGGCCAAAACTTAACTTTTTCCTGATGATGGCCTAGTTACATAACACATCAATCTGAATACAGCTTTTCCTGCATTTTAACTCTTTAGTACTGGCACAGCCATTGCAGCAGTGAGTCTAGACCAGTACAGGCCAACTCAAAACACATCACAAAACATCTGAATGTAATTTTTAAAGCGATGTCACAGTTTGTTTCCTCAAATTTAAATGCATAATCTGAAAACAATAACATCTTCAATTTAATCCTTAGAATCAAATATTTTTTTACATCATTAAATCCAGGTTGTGGTTGACACACTTGAATTACCATTCTCTAAAAGATCCCAAAAGCTAGGGTGTGCCTGTACCTGGCCTGTGGGACTCAGGAGCTCTGGGCACCTTAAGGAGCTGAACTCTGTTCTAAGGCAGACCCGCACAGGCGCCCTCACGCGTCTAGGTTTCAGACAGTCCAGCCCTGCTGTGCTGAACCGAGTGCCAGGTGGGAAGGTTTGGTCTGGCTTTTGTTTTTAAAGGACCAAGCAACACAGCACCATATAAAGACAAGAAACATTTTTTTGTAGGCAGGTTTGCAGTGTGTATACACCATTCCACTTGTATTGAAGGACTTCAGATGAACTTTAAATTAATACGGATCTGTAGTGACAGCCATTAGAAGATGCTGATTGTTTTAATAACATTTTCCCAGATGGGTAAAACAGAGGAGCGTTTTCCATGGCTTCTGTCATACTGGCCTTGGCTGTGTCAGGGAAGTTACCACATAAAAATGCCCATAAACTAGAAAAGGCATCAAGTGAAACCAGAGAAAGGTTGGAGCTAAATGAAGCAGATTTGAAAGGAGTTACCTTTGCTTTTTCTGACCTAAGTTGAGAAACACATGGGCACCTGGACTGGGCTCCACTGCTGCCCTGAACACGCAGGGATGGCCACAGAGGGGTGCCCCCAGCCCAAGGCCTTGGCCACGGAGGGGTGTCACCAGCCCAGGGGCAGCCCCAAGTAAGGAGAGCCCGTCCTTTAAGCACAAGGCAAAACAAAACAAAAACCACAATTAAAAACATGACACTGTGAAATCACTCTGATGAGAAAACAGAACACAAAGATACTTAAAAATATAAATAAATACATTTAGCCATTTTTATTCAAGAAATCCAGAGAACTGCTTTCAAAGCAATTGCTTCTTTAAAAACCACTTTCTAAATTCTTTCATAAATACTATTTTGATTGTCACTTAATGCAGCACCTCAGTGTTTGCTGGTGGTGGTAATGGAATTTTACCTAAAGCTGTTTCTTCATAAACTACATCCTATTTCACTAAAGAATGTTTCCATAGGAAAGCCAAGGCAGCTTACAAACCATTGTTACTCAAAAACAGAACCTGCAAAGTACTGTTTTATTTAAGAAAAACAAGGAATGTAGTGTTAAATTATGACATGGGGGAAAAGTATGCAAAACAGTCACATGGAAAGAAAGGTTTACTTTCTCACGATCCACATTCACTCAATTTCTGTGAGCTGTTCAATACTGTTTAAATATCCTGAATTAATAGTAATACCAACAAAATCCATCCCCAGTGTCTCCACAGGAGATGTTAAGACCAGATTTTTTTCCTTTTTTTCAACCAAAGTGGTCTTTCTAAAGTCCTTTTTGTGCAAAAATGTTACAAGAGCAAAATTCAAATGGAAACACTGAAACGACATGCCAACATTCAGCACACATTTCAGACACCCGGAGTAATTCCTGAAATGCTATGTTCTGCAGTCTTACTACCCGTCACTTAGGGTAGGTCTGCGCATCTGCGCACACTGACGCAGCTCTCCCAGACCTCTGAGAACAAACGGCTCACTGGCCTCTTGGTGTCCACACAACAGACAGGCAGCATCGGTTTACAATAGTGTCTAAACGGAACCAGGCATCTACGGTGTCAACTCCCCCACATCCAAGACCAAAGTCAGAGTTCGTCTGGCTACCTTGCAGTCACTCCCATAAACCTACTATGGTTCACTGGATCTAAACATTTCTCAGAAATGTGTCATTTACAATTTTCATCTAAGTGATGATTTGGGGATCCTTCAGAAATGGTAATATCTAAGACAATAAACTTGATCAAAATGAGTAATTACAATAAAGTGCTTGTTACCTTTCAAAGTGACGCTTAGACTGTGGTGTGCCGTCTGCGAGGTGTGCGATTCCTAGAGGAAGGGCCCCCGGGCCTGAGGGTCTCAGGAGCAGCGGCACTGGCCGGGCTGGCCGCGCAGCACGGGCCAGAGGCTACGCCAGTGCTGTGGCAGCAGGGACCTAGGTTCCGGGGCGGGAGGCGTGCGAGGGGCTCCTACTGTGTTCAGAGTTCTATACAAATATATTAAATATGCTATAAAAATAGTCCACTCTTTTCCTCTGCAATTACGTCGGAAGCTCCTTGTAGAAGAATGCTTACCCACCCCAAACAAAAGACTCTTGTCTCCAATCACTATAAAAATGGCAAGTGCCTTTGTGCTGTTTCTTTTCCTCCGTTTAAACATTCCAGGCAGCTTATTCCTGGCTAGACTCGCTCAGCAATAGCAACATCCAGTGTTCCCACCTCTTCCAACACTGACTCCCGAGGGACCGAGAGCAGGCGCACAGCTATTGGAAGGGTTTAGACTTGAGTTTACACAAATGTTTGTCAATAAACTTCTGATCACTAGAAAGAGAAAAAGAAAAAAGTAGAAACGAGCAGTACTACAGCAAAACGCTACCTGCAGCCCACTTAAAAAAGTTGACCTCCATGTAGTGGAAACATCTAAAACATCTATCCGGTTAAACTAATTCCACCGGCCTGCAGGGCGGGCAGACGGCTGCCCCGGCCCCCGGCCTCCTGAGCAGAGGTTCGTCCCCTTCGGCACACAGGGCCGGGCAGGGCTGCCCGCCTGGGCCCGGCTCCCTGCAAGCAGACGGCTTTAAGGCAATGACTGAAGAACTCGAGTCACATCCCGACCACCCAGCACCCAGTCTCCTCCAGCTCGCTCCTCAAAGTCACCGGCCTCCTCTCAGGACTCGCACATTCCTAGACAACGCAAAGCACAGGACTCCAGTTACGCCTCGACCCCCAGAGCCGGGAGGCCTCAGGGCCGACTGACGTGCCACCCTCAGCTCCGCACTTGCTTTTCTGCCGGTGTTTTCACTGAAACGCAGCACTCGAGGGTCGTGGTCCTGGCCTGACCGCTCTCGGCAGCAGCTGCGTCATGCCGTGTGCTGCGCACCGGCGGCTGTTAAAACCCAGCGCCCACGGCCGCGCAAAGACGACAACCAACTGCAGAACGGCCAGCGGCTGCCATCCAGAACGCTGCCGTTGTGGTGGTGTTTGTTTTTTTGTTTTTTTAAGAAAAGCTGAATGTCTACGAGAATAAAGTAGAGGGAAGTAAGATTTTTAGGAAGTGGAAAGGTGTTCCTATTTGGTATTTTTTCATGGCCTAGACTGGGGATTTAATTAACAACTTTGGCTACAGAAATGAATGAAGATCAGGGCACCTCCAGTCAGTCTCCACTCCCAGGCCAGGGCGGGGGGCCGGGAGCCGGAGGAAAACAGTGAGAGGAGGAGCCCAGGCAAAAGCGAAGCAGCCAGCCGCTGCTCCAAGTGTAGAGCCGGGTCTAAGCAAGCACGAACACAGAATAACCTGTGAGGAACAACAAGAATCATAAAGCACAATCGTGTCCAATTTTCTCCCCCCGTTCTGTGAGGATGACGATCCTCAGAGGGCCGGGCAGAGGGGCCGGGGAACCCACCGTAGAGGCAGGTTACGCTCGACTGTGTTAACCTCAACACACGGGGCTCACGGCTCCAGCTTTCCTTTTACCTGTGGGACTTCGAGGACACAGGCAGGGGTGTGACAGGACTTCGAGGACACAGGCAGGGGTGTGACAGCACTTCGAGGACACAGGCAGGGGTGAACACATGCAGGGGTGTGACAGGACTTCAAGGACACACGCAGGGGTGTGACAGCACTTCGAGGACACACGCAGGAGTGTGACAGGACTTCGAGGACACAGGCAGGGGTGTGACGGTTCTTCCCGTCATTTGTTTGCTGCATCTGCACCACTACGTACTCGCCGAGAAGCAAACTAGGCACGACCCAGAAGCACAGGGGAGCACAAGGTGAGAGGCGGTTCGAGGGGGAACGGCTGCTGCCGGCTCCCGGCACCCGCGCGCCCACGTGCGCACCCGCGCCAAGCCGCACATGCGCTCCAGCTCTGCCCTTGACACTCAGAACTCTCCGCGAGGGCCGTTTCGCCAGAGGAGGGGTCTGCGACGCGCAGCCGCCGACCGGCACCCAGCGACACTCTTTGTACACGGGAGGCCCGACTCTCTTTGGTCGTCTTCTTTCCAGCACTGATTTCCCAGTGTAAGTGTGGCCAGGGGTGGCTTCCCACAGAAAGAAAGGCCTGTCCCTTAAGGATAATAGTAAAGCTGAGGACAGAAAAGCCTGAACGAGGGACAGAGGGCCTCCCTGCCCCGCTGGCACCTAGCAACTCCCTACTAGGATATTTTCATTGCTCAAAACCTTTTCTGTTAACAATCTTAATTCTGTCACACGTTTTCTTGGAAGGTCAATTTTGATTTTATTACAGCTTGCTTTAGTAAGCTTGCCTTTCCTCAGTAATGTTTGATATTCTAGTGAGACAGTTTCCCATTAATTTTTCTTTGTTCTACAGTTTTAATTATTAGTACCATAAAATATATAATTTTTTTATGTATGCAATTCTGGTTGGAACTTACTACCTTTATGACACCGCTGCCAGCTGAAATCTTAGTTCATGTATATGAAGCACGTGAGCTGGAATATTCCAGGGGCACAGTGAAGAGGAAGGCAATTTCTACCTCTTCTTTTTTCTTTGTAGGGTGTTTAGATCATATTGAGCAAATATTTACTAGTAATTTCTAGATGATTACACAGCTTTAAGAAAAAGGCTGAGTTAGGGAAATTTGTGATCACATGAGTAACTCTGACAGTGTCGTCAGGATGTCACCTTTTATTTCAAAATTAGTTGAACCTCTAAGCTAAGAGGCTCAGACCGCCTTCTTGGGGACTTAACAGCACTGACATCCACATGCTATTAAAAATGTACTAAGATTTCAAAACTGCTACTGAAACCAGAAAATGAGTTCAAGACGGTGAATTATCACCTGCATCAAGATCAAGGCACTATGGGTTTTTTTTTTCCCCCTCAAATAACCCTGAATCATTTCTGACTGAAAGAAGCATTAAAACTGTGAAGGATAATAAAAAGATTCCAACAAATCCTAAAAGTTAAAATTCCCACCAGTGAGAATGTTAAAAAGTGCCTAAAATATTTTGTGTGCAAATTTTACTCCTCTGAAACATTCTTGAAATTACTTTCAGGCTCGTTGAAAACCATTTACACAACTCTTTCCACTATGAACTTGATCAAAATATGTAATCAAACCTCCCATCTGAGAAGAAACCAGTGCAAATCCTATTTGCAAACATAATTGAAAAATAATGAAACAAGGGATGTTTCTGAGTAACTTGAAGCTTCTGTTTTTCAAATCATTTAACCTGAAAAACACCCACCCCCAGCAGCACAGCACACCTCCCTGAACAAACTGACGTCGAGGCCAAAGCAGGAACAGAGACCCCCGTGCTCCGAGGAGCGCACGGGACATGCTCGTGTCGGGGACAGAAGGGAGAAGGGGCGCTGCTGGTCCGCACGAGGCGCCGGGTCTCCGGAGATGCGCGTGCCCCGGGCAGGAGCCGTCGTCCCACGCGGCCCACGGAGCGTCCGCCTCCTGTCCTTTCGCCCAGACACGTACGCAGCGTCGTTCACACAGCATCTGTACACGGAGAACGTGAGCCTACGACTCGAAGTGAATCACGGGTCCGTCCCGGCGGCCTGTGAGCCAAGCCTGCGCGGCAGCGCTGTGTCCTCCCACGCGCGGACACAGGCCCGGAACCACGAGTCCCTGCGGGTCGCGTGTCAGAGCCGAGCTTCTCGACCTTTGGCAACACTCTTTCGGCGGACAACCTCTGCGCAAGGACGGCGCGGCGGCCCGGCCCCACGCTCGGCCCCGCCGCCGCCTCTGACACGCGCGGGCGGCCCGGCGGCGTCCTCCCCGCCAACCGACGCCAGGGGCCAGGGCCCAGAGGCCGCACGCGTGTAGCCGCAGAGCGCTCGGGCACAGAGCGGCGCGGCTACTGCGGCTGAGCCCGGGAGGGGTCGGTCAGGCCGTCAGCCCTGTGCCGGCTCAGCTGCTGCTGCTGCTGCTGCTGCTGCGGGAGCTGCTGGTGGTGAGGCTGCGGGAAGGGGCCCTGCTGCAGGGGGAACGCAGCCGAGAGGATCAGCTGAGCCGAAGGGCTCCCGCGGAGCAACCTGGAAGTCTGAACACACACACGGATTAGGCGCCGCCGCGTGACCGCCACAATGACCACACCAAGAGCTGCTCGAGCTCCCCACTGTCCCCAGGGACAAGATCTGTACCAACATTTGCTTTCTCTTTTAAAAACATTTTGGAAAATGCCTATGAGGCTTTCCCTCTTTTTTTTTTTTTCGGTCTTTTGTGTCTTTAGGGCCGCGCCCATGACATATGGAGGTTCCCAGCCAGGGGTCAAACTGGAGCTGAACCTGCGGGCCTGCACCACAGTCACAGTCACGTGGGCTCCAGGCTGCATCTGCAGCCTACGCCACAGCTCATGACAACTAGGGATGCTTAACCCACTGAGCGAGGCCAGGGATCGAACCCACATCCTCATGGATACTAGTCGGATTTGTCAACTATTGAGCCACGATGGGAACTCCAGGCTTTCCCTCTTTTTGAAAGTACAACAGAATTTCATTGTTTTAGCAGGAAGCTGAGCTAGAGTTTACGACACAGAAAGCGGTCAGTCCACAGCATGAGTTTATGACACAGCAAGCAGTCCACAGCTAGAGTTTACGACACAGCAAGCAGTCCACAGCATGAGTTTATGACACAGAAAGCAGTCCACAGCATGAGTTTATGACACAGCAAGCAGTCCACAGCATGAGTTTATGACACAGAAAGCAGTCCACAGCGTGAGGAAACCGTCTCTCAAGGTCATCACTTGAGCTCAAGTCTTGCACTGGACTGTCCTCAAGCCACGTTTTAAACAGACCACACAACTCAGGCACCCTGAAGAACACATGAACCATGCACATTCTGAGGGCAGACAATGCCTTCCGCGGAGGCTCTGCGCACGGTTAGGCCATCAGTTCTGTGGCCGAGAGCGTGGGCCTTAGGTGCCCTGTCTCGGTTCAAACTCTGGCTGCCCCATTTATCAGATGTGTGACTTGGTCAACTTATTTATACCTCTGGGCCTCAGCTTCTTTCTGTTCTTGTTTTTTGTCTTTTTTGTTTGTTTGTTTTTTTAAGGGCTGCACCTGTGGCATATGGAGGTTCCCAGGCTAGGGGTCAAATCAGAGCTGCAGCCGCAGGCCTACACCACAGCCACAGCAATGCTGGATCCTTAACCCACTAAGCAAAGCCAGGGATGGAACCCACATCTTCATGAGACTAGTTGGGTTCTTAACCCACTGAGCACAACGGGAACTCATTTTTTGTTGGTTTTTTTTTTTCTGGGGGGGGGCGGGTCTCAGTTATAAGGGTAATCACTATACCTCCCACACTGGGCTTTTATAAAGATAAATATTCACATTTAAAGTACCATAAAAATGAGGGCAAAG
Source organism: Catagonus wagneri (assembly GCA_004024745.2). Taxonomy (NCBI): domain Eukaryota; kingdom Metazoa; phylum Chordata; class Mammalia; order Artiodactyla; family Tayassuidae; genus Catagonus; species Catagonus wagneri. The sequence continues at coordinate 31,520,822 of PVHT020000886.1, read as the reverse complement.
TTAGAGATTTTATCTTCTATATACAGACTGTGAAGTAACAGAGAAAAAAACAAAACAGGGCACACGGTCTCAAGTCAGGAGCCCTGGATTTGAGTCTTGCTCTGCCCTTTCTCGGCTGTGTGGCCTTCGTCAAAAGGCAACTCTACGGGCCTCAGTTCCTTTCGTCTAATTTCTCTTGGAAATATAAAGAAGGCGAGCCAAAAGAAAGTGGATTTTTAAAATGAAGGTCGTTCTTCACTACTGACAACCTCCCCGGGTGGAGCTGTGATGGGTGACGTTCGCAAATACGTGTGAAGGACACTTTCGTGCACGTGCACACGCACAGGTGGGCAGGCACACACACCCCCGCACATGTAGATCTCTGAGCCTTAAAGGCGATAAGCTCTGCTAAGGAGCCGAGGACTTTGTTATTAGGAAAAGCTTTTGTAAGGTAAAGAACTCAGGACGTTTATAACCTACAACAGAGGTGCATTTGGAACTAGGCGCCCTTACATCATCAAGAAAGACAAACTGTCTCTCTCTCTCTCTGTGTCTCCGAAGGGGACTGCCTACCTTGCTGCTTTAGTGGCCCCGTGTCTTTGGGATTTTTTTTGCTTACAGTGGAAGAAAAGAGAATGTTTGTTCTTTTAAGGGCCTTCCCTCATTCCCTGCGTGACTCAGAACCCCGAGAGAAGAGAAGGGCTGTCAGGAGGGAAGGTACATATGATAAAGGCAAATCTTTTCCCCCAAGCGTTTGCTTCCGTTTCAGTGAATACATTCCCCTTAGATAACAGTGCAAAACCTATTATAAATTCTTGTCATTAACTCCTTCTAACAATGGCTAACCCAGTCATTAATGGCTGCACTACAGGCTTAAGATCTAGGGGCCAGGCTGTACGACTCTCAGAGACAGTTAAGCACCGATCCTGTTTCAGTTTTCAAAAGTCACCAAGACAAGAATTCTATTGGCACCAGAACACCAACGGTGATACGTTAACACTGTAGTTATGCCTGAGGACACGGAATAATACTTGAAACTCCCACTAATACAGTATCTTGTGTAACTTTAAAAACAAGGTAGGCCTGGGGTAGCTGCAGTGGCCAGGCTTAGCCTGCACCAAAGACTGCGCATCTCTCGGGCCGGCAGGGAAAACGACGGGCTCCCAGATGCCAGAACCTGCACTGTGGGCCCCAAAGGAGGGTGCTGAGGGCTAGAAATTTACCCTGCTGGTTTCCTGGCTGAGGGCCCCGTCCCAGGTGACTGTGTTCGGCAGCCTTTGCAGAAGCAGATTCTAGTCTGGTACACCCACAGGAGAGCTTGTCTGCATTCTGGCTAACCAAGGAGTCTGTCACACTCATCAAGACAGTGGCCATGAGTGACAGCCAGTCAGGCCGGCTCACACTACACTCTCAGCCATGAGCTATGAACTATCAGCATCTCCACATGACCAATGAGGAAACTGAGTTTCAGCAGGTGAAGTGACCCGCCAGGTCACACAGCTGGCGGTGCAGCAGTGACTGGATCCCAGGGCAGCCTATTCCTCCAAAATATTTCTCTCTTGATAGTAATTTATATCCAAAAATTATTACAAAATTTAATCTAATAAAATCATTTAAGATCATATCTATACTGGAGTTCCCTTCGTGGCTCAGTGGTTAACGAATCCGACTAAGAACCATGAGCTTGCGGGTTCGATCCCTGGCCTTGTTCAGTGGGTTAAGGATCCGGCGTTGCCGTGAGCTGTGGTGAAGGTTGCAGACGCGGCCCGGATCCCGCGTTGCTGTGGCTGTGGTGTAGGCCGGCGGCTACAGCTCCTGTTAGACCCCTAGCCTGGAAACCTCCACATGCCGCGGGTGCGGCTCTACATAAAGGCAAAAAGACAAAAAAAAAAAAAAAAAATCATATCTATACTATTTTTTAAAAAAATCTCTTTTGGGAGTTCCCCTTGTGGCACAGTGGAAACGAATCCAACTAGGAACCATGAGGTTGTGGGTTCAATCCCTGGTCTTGCGCAGTGGGTTAAGGATCTGGCATTGCCGTGAGCTGCGGTGTAGGTTGCAGATGTGGCTCAGATCCCGTGTTGCCGTGGCTGTGGTGTAGGCTGGCGGCTACAGCTCCGAGTCGACCCCTAGCCTGGTAACCTCCATGTGCCACGGGTGCGGCCCTAAAAACAAAGCCAAAAAAAAAAAAAAATCCTTTTCAGTACCTCTGCCCTACAGAGAGTATCGCTTGATGGGCCACTAGGGAAAATAAGAGAAGAAAGAAAGGTGCCTTTGCTGGAATTGAAACAACTCTAGTCTGAGACAAACCTACGTAAAATAAAATGCCTTTTGCCGTGGGCAGGAAGCAGCCACGTATTCCATGCAGGGTGAAAAGCCTTCGAAAGACAGAACAAGAGAAGAAAAGACAGCCAACTGGAACAAGCTTCCTGTCTTTGCAGAAAGTGAACTTGGACAATAGACATTTGTGGATTTTTCCGATCATTCACTAAACCAGCTATTCATTTAACCCCTAATTTCACTATACAAAAGTGAGCAGGTCTGAGACAGTTTCCCTCGGGGAGAATCACCTGTAAAAACTGCGGCGGTGGCTGAGTCAGCTGAGCCTGAGATGCCTGCTGAACGGCGGGAAGCGGCTGGTCCTGGGAACGCTGCTGCTGCTGCTGCTGCTGCTGCGGCTGCTGCGGGGCCGACAGGGCCTGTGGCTGCTGGTGAGAAGCCACGGCAGGGTAGGCGGTCACCACCGGACCCATGAGCATGGCGCTGGGCACCATCACGGCCCCACACGCCACAGGAGCAGTGACTAACTTGGTCACGAGCTGCTGACCTTGAGAAAATCTGTCAGGAGGGGAGAAGAGAAGGCCGTCAGGAGGGAAGGTGTACGTGATAAAGGTGGCGGGCCGAGCACTCCGCCAATGTCGACTCTTAAAAGCTGCACGTTCCACTTGGGGCTTTTGGGCCACCCCATGGCACGTGGAGTTCCTGGGCCGGGGACCGCAGCTGCAGGTACACCACACCGGGGCAGTACCCGACCCTCAACCCCACTGCACAGGCCGGGACAGAACCTGCATCCCAGCGCTCGAGACACCACTGATCCCAAGACACCAGCGCGGGAGCTCCTATTTCATGTTCCCTTTGGGACGCCAGTGAAACAAAATGTACAGAGCCAAATAAAATGGTCACAAACACAAACTTTTTAAAAGATACTCACCGGCAAAAGAATGAAATTTGACCTTTTCACCATATAAAAAAATTAACTCAAACTGGATTGAAGACCTAAACATAAATGTTAAAACTATGAAACCCTTAAAAGAAAATATAGACAGAAAGTTTCATGACATTGGACTGGGCAATTTTTTCTTGGATATGACACTAAAAGCAAGGCAACAAAGGAAAAACATAAATTGGAAGACAAAAATAAACGTTTTTGCATATCAGGAAGTTCCTACTGGCGCACAGTGGGTTAAAAATCTGACTACAAGGGCTCAGGTCGCTGTGGAGGTGCGCGTTTGATCCCCGGCCTAGCACAGGGGGTTAAAGGACCCAGTGTTGCCGCAGCTGTAGCTACGGTTCAGTCCCTGGCCCAGGAACGCCTGTATGCTGTGGGTACTGCCAGAAAATGAAAAAAAGCTGGTTTTGTGTGTCTATCAAAGGACACTATCAACACAGTGACAGGGCAATCCAGAGAGTGGGAGAAAATACTAGCAAACAGCACATCTGACAAGGGCTTAATGACTAGAGAGTATAAAGAAAACCTACAACTCAGCAACCAACTGACTGATTAAAACTGGCCAAGGGTCTCGAGAAGCATTTCTTCAAAGACGCAGAAGCGGTCAATATGCACAGAGAAGACGCCCAACGCCGCTGACCGCTGGGGACTGCGACTCCCAGCACTGGGAGACACCACCTGACATCCACCGGGGTGGCTTCCACCCAGGCCAGAGACTAACTGCTGGCAAGGGGCGGAGGGCTGGCACCTGAGCACCGCAGGTGGAACCAGCTGGCTCACCCGCCAGTACGGAGACTTCAGAAAAGTAGAAGACCTTCACCACAACCATGTAATCCAGCAATTCCATTTCTGGGTATACACTCAAAAGAACGGAAAGCAGGGGCTCAGATACTTGGACACCGTGTTCACAGCGGCTACTCACGGCAGCAAAAGGCGGCTGAACGGATCAACGAAACTGTATCTTATGAACATAATCCAAAGCCAGATGACACTCTGTCAGCACCGTCTACGAGGGCCCTCAGTTTAGCAGGCTTCCGGGCAGCGCGGCGCTCAGGGCATGCTACAGTTCACTCACATGCCCTTCCGCCCGCCTTCCTCTTTCATATTCTTTAATAAAAAACAACAACAACACAAGGATGCCTCTGAAGGGGACAATTTTATTTCTATCTGCCTTTTCTGTGAGATGAAGTTTGTTTCTAAGCATTGACCACTGATGGTGAGGAAAGAGGTACGACTCCACTGCAGACCGAGCACACACAACTGCAATTACAAACTGTTTCCAGGGTGCGGCTATATTAAACTCGGCAGGGCGTATACTTCACATGTTCTGCAAGACAAACGAAATCTTTTTTCGAGTCCATGACAAATCTTAAAAATAAAGTACTGTATTTTACATACTTCAGGATTGAATGTATTATTTAATGCAAAAATATATACAGAAGAATTAAAAATTTACATATAAAGAAAGTCCAAAGAAACAATCTTTACAAAGTGACTCAGTCACGGAAGTGCTAAGCGCCAATTTCTCTGTAATATTAAAGATTGGTCTCTGAACTGCCCCCGCCCACTGGTGGACCGTGATGAGAGCGTCTCACCGTGTCCCTGGCGCCGAGAGACCCCTGCCACCACTCCGGCTCGGCAGCTGCGCTCCCTCCGCCAGCAACACCGTCCTGGACTCCTGGCCACACGCACGCAGCCAGCTCTCCAGCACCAGGCCAGGTACTTCCTTCGTAAGGCTCTCCCTGACCCCACTCCTCTCCCTCTGCCTGTCCCAACCCAGAAAGCTGCTCAGCTTCCCTTCCCAAAGCCCTCGTGACTACTGACCCAGCGGACAGTCCCGGCTTGTTCACCCGTCTGTGTCTCTCACTAGTGAGCTTTCTCCTGGGATAGCGAGCGCTCCATACTTGTCTAAGCAGGGACTCAAACGCTTGCTGAAACGCCTCAGAAAACAGCTGTCTACAAATCACTGCTGAATTACGTCCTCCGAAGGGCAGCTCAGCATTCTACGTCATGGGCTGTTTCCTCAGGCTTCAAAGCTCAACATTTCTACGGAGCACACTCGTAACACTCCTTCCACAGGTCAGAGTGGGAAGTTAGACTTTTTAACTTGAAGGAACTGAGTTCCAAAGAGAAGCAATGAGTTGGTCCTTGCTCTTACTGCTTCTGCAATCCTGCAGATTCTTGACTTTCTGGAAATTAACAGGACTTTAATAAAACCTATTACACAGTCTAATACAACAGTAAGATACCATAAAAGTGGTAGCCTAACTTATACTGCACTTGAATAAGTAAAAAATAAAATGTATTTAAAATAGGATTTTTAGGTCTATAGAAATCCTATAGTTATCTGAAAACACCTTACTAATACTGGAAAAAGGTATTTCTCCAAATTATTTGTTTCTAAGTCAGCTATGTAGATGACTAAAACAAGCCCTAGCTGGCAGGTTTTCTAGACTGTTGAGTGCAGTACAGGTATAAGCACCCGACCCCGAAATCAGACACCCGGGTCCGACTCAGAGCCCCTCTTTCCGCACCTCAACTAGCTGGGGCCCTGGACAAAACTGGTAAGAACTCACTTTTTTCTTACCCAAGAAACAAAAGACCCTAACATATTTTTTAAAATAAGAATTAAATGACATAACTTATTTTGAGCACTTAGTACAATACTTAAACTCAAGAGAAGTTAGCTGCTCTCACTCCCTAACGGGTATAAAACTAAGGTAGTAACCCTAACCACTGCCATCTCACGGGAAACCCTCAGCATCTGCACTGACACAATTAAAGTTTTATAGTGATACAGACAAAACTTGTTATAAAACTTGAGTAACGGTGTGCCATAAAATCTGGATTCTATAATATTTGTTAGCGAACTTTTGGAAACAAGATTTGTTGCTACTTTCTACTATAAAGTCCTTAAAGAATGGATACATTCTGTGTTTTTATTTCAAATTCAAGAGTGAGCAACAAATTAAAATCACATTTTTAAAAGTAAATTTGTTATTATTATTTTTATGGCCACACCCGCAGCATATGGAAGTTCCTGGACCAGGGACTGAATCTGAGCCACAGCTGCAGCAACGCTGGACCCTCTAACCCACTGCGCTGGGCCAGGGATCGAACCCGAGCCTCTGCGGTTAGGTTCTCACCCCAGTGAGCCACAGCGGGAGCTCCACGTATTTTTCATCAATCTATGTATTTCTCTGGAATGCCTAGTGCAGGGTGACACCTACCTCATCTGTCTGTCCTGAGGGAACGCAGCCACCGCGGCGCTCTGGGAACTGTTGTGCGGCACGCTGGACGGAATCTGGACCATGCTGCCGGCCGCCGGCTGCGAAATCACCATGGTGTTATACAGCGGGGCCGTCAGAGCGCTCTGCGTCTGACTAGGGAGAGACGTCTGTTGACTGTGCCCGCTCAGCACGTTTTGTTGACTCTGCTAGAGAGGAGATGTTAGAGATAAATTCCCTGCAGAAAATGCAGGAAAGAGGCTTCTCCTGCTCATGGTTCTAACAATAGTTGACATGACAGAAAAAGGAGCAGCAGAGCACGTTACTGTGGGAGAAAGCCAACATCCGGGAGCGTGATGTGCAGCGCCTGAGAATGAAGTGGGCTTCCGCATCCCGTGGGAGGTAAGCTACGACCTCAGAAAGGGAGTGTGACCTCAGCAGGGGTGACAGAAAATACACGTGAAGACCTGCGGTCACAGGCCCAGAGTCAGCGACTGACGTTGGACATGTGCATGCACTGCATCGCAAGCCTTGGGTTTCTGTAGATGCACAGGCCCGCACGTGGTGACCTAAGTCCTGGCCAGCCTCTTGCAAGTCAAACTTGTTTTTAACACACAGAAGTCTTTGTTGAGCAAACTGCAAAGTTTTTAAAATGTCAAAATATTGAAACCACTTAATATTCAACAATTTAGTAACAGTTTTACACAAAACTGCTGCACCCACAGCCTGTCAAAGTTCCCGGGCCAGGGATCAAACCTGACCCAAGCCATGGCAGTGACAAGGCCGAACCCATCACTGGGCCACTAGCAAACTCCTACACAACTATTTAAGGATCACCTTCAATACTGCACTTTCAAATTATTACTCTTATTTTAAATATAGTATTGTCCAAAATGAAGCTTTGCTTTTCTTTTAGCAACACCATACATTTCAATCCACAGCCCACAGTACTCGCCCATGTTACCTGACTTGATGAATTCTGTACAGTCTGCTGCTGTATCACATGCTGAGCTGTGCCAATGGGTCCAGCATTCATTCCACTTTGAATCTGATTATTCTGAACAACCTGGCCTTGCATATTTATAGGTGTGAGCTGCTGAAGACTTGATGAATTCCCAGAAGAAAGTTGAACAGAACCAAAATTCAATCCAGAAGCTGACTGCTGTAAAAACATCTTTAAAAATAAAGAACACATTAAAATGATCTTTTTAAATTAAAAAGAATGATGCAGACGCAACTCGAATCCCGCGCTGCTGTGGCTGTGGCATAGGCCGGCAGCTACAGCTCCGATTAGATCCCTAGCCTGGGAACCTCCATATGCCGCGAGTGCGGCCCCAGGAAAAGGCAGAAAGACCAAAAAAATAAATTAATTAATTAAAAAGAATGAGAATGTTAAAAAGGAAAGCAAAAACAGCTACAAATTAAGTTTAAAAAGGAAGTAACAATGGAGTTCCCTTCGTGGCTCAGTGGTTAACGAATCCAACTAAGAACCATGAGGTTGTGGGTTCGATCCCTGGCCTTGCTCAGTGAGTTAAGGATCTGGCGTTGCCATGAGCTGTGGTAAAGGTTGCAGATGCGGCTCGGATCCCACGTTGCTATGGCTGTGGCGAAGGCCGGCAGCTACAGCTCCTGTTAGACCCCTAGCCTGGGAACCTCCACATGCCCCGAGTGCAGCCCTACATAAAACGGCAAAAAGACCAAAAGAAAAAAAAAAAAGGAAGTAACAAGACAACGAAGCCATTCTGAATGAACAATGAGCAATAAACAATTAATTTCATTCTCCCAGTCACCCTCACCCTATGATGCTTCCAATTTTCAGAAAAAGTTTCATAAATTTCAAAACCTTCACTTGTTTGACATTTTACAGGTTGGAGATTATTACATCAGCTACCCAGCTCAGAGCTACTCAGAGGCCTGTGGACAGGGGCTCCCCATCATTCATCACCTACAATGCACGGCGTTAAACAGGAGCAGTTTTCACTTCAGGTTCCCCTTTACCAAATCCCGAGTCTCTCCAGATAAACCTAACTTTAGAGTGGCCCTGCTGCTGGACCAAACAGACTAATCTGAACCATTCCTACTGGCATGTTATTTTAAAAAGACTGGAGACTGTTTTGTAAATTCAGTAGCTACGTGTACCTAAAAGTCTGTGAAAAGTATTATTTTATACCACAGATTAAACTTCCTAAAAATTCAATTGCTAAGAGATGACTTTAACTTGGAGAAATAAGGATATGGATGGAGACACTCTTAGAATGAATTATCTTGGGAGACTGTAAATGCAACATTGTACTGAGTATAAGCAGTAACTATTTATGGAACTAAACTGATGAAATGTGTCTTTTGCACCACATTTTTAATCAAACAAGTCTATTTCCTATGAATCTAAAATGCGACAGCATGCTTTGCTTCTATTCAAATATAACTAACCTGCAGCCCCTGACCATGGACCATCTGAAGCTGTTCTTGAATTTTTCTTAGTTCTTCTTGCTGCCGATGAATATTGGCCTCTATCATCCGGGTCCGCTGCTCCAGCTGGTCTTTCAGATGCTGCATGGCTCCTAACTGAGCCGAGAACTGAAACTGAAGTGTTGGGAATGGAAAGAGTGTGACACCTCTGAGAAGCACCTCTCCTAACTACACTGTGAGGCTAAGCAGTGTATCCTGAGACAACACTGTTTCCTCGGTTAGCAGTGTACCCTGACACAACACTGTTTCCTCGGTTACTCATGTACTGCCTCTCAGCTAAGTCACCTCCTGGCGTGGCTCTGGGACACGGGATCGGACCCTGTGAGTATGAGTGGTCTTGCACAGGTACGCTGAGGGGCACCTCGAAGGGAGGTGCTTATGCTTCTGGTTCTGCCGCGCCCTTCCTGCTCTTACGCCGTGGGGAGCGCCCGAGCGTGTCAGCTGCACTCCAGCCTCACTAGCATCCTGGTAGCCAGCTTCCCGGCAGGTGGTCCCACTCTCCAGCCCTGGTCAGTGTGTCCATCAGCCAGTGGCTACAGCCACACCTGCCTCAGTGGGACCGGAGCCTCAGCCTGGCCAGGAGGAGCAGCGGTTTAGGGGGACCTTCCCAGCTCCTCCTCCCCGGCTGTGCTCCCTCTCACCCGTGGTTGTGGCTGCTCTCTGCACCCAGCATCCCTGTGGTCTTCAGAACGCAGTATAAAAATCTGACAGATACCCAAGCATAATATTTTTATCCTTATTTTCAACTGCAGCTGTTCTCGGACAAGCACAAAACCTAGGTTTTAAGACTAAGCCATTGTAAGTGAACGAATGCACACGTGAATGAAAGCACAGTTATTCCACCTCCAGAGTAAGAAGCGGTTTTCAGTCTTACTCATTTGTTTCATCTGCATTACAAGTAGCTTGTTTACTACTGCTTGAAATCTAGCTATGTTTGCTGACTCACCACTTAAGTCTCACTCTCTCTATATACACATATATGTAAGTTCATTTACTTATTTCCAGGAATATTCAGTACAGATACAGTACAAGAGCAGAAAGAATTTCACTTTATTAGAAATCTGTCTAAATCTTGAAATTGTCTCCCAAATGCATCCAAAAGTGACAAATGCCCCTCAAAAGCCTTTTTACTCTATCTTCACAAGTTTGCACTGAGAATATTGAATATTATTTTTCAAAGAATACAACTCTGGGAGTTCCCTTGTGGCTCAGCAGAAACAAATCCGACTAGCATCCATGAGGATGTGGGTTCAATCCCTGGCCTTGCTCAGCGGGTTAAGGATCTGGTGTTGCTGTGACCTGTGGTGTAGATTGCAGATGTGGCTCGGATCCTGCATTGCTGTGGCTGTGGTGCAGGCCAGCAGCTGTAGCTCCGATTCAACCCCTAGCCTGGGAACCTCCCTATGCCGTGGGTGCGGCCCTAAAAAACAAACAAACAAAGAAAAAAAAAAGAGTACAACTCTGACTTCTGAGGTTGACAGTAACCATATCGTATCATATGTTAGAATACACTAGGTGTGAGAAAATATTGCAAATTATATTTCTGTCATACTAATATATTTTATCCTAACTAAAGTTATTTATACCTTTAGGTAAACATTACATTGTCACCATTTAAAGGATTTCTACTAAGTGCAAATAAGAAAATAAAAATAAAACAGAAAGAAGAATATTAGGAAATAAAATCACAGAGCTAAGAGACAAAGTGCTTGCCTTTATCACTGAAAGAAATATGAAACCTGAATACTTACTAACATTTTTGACACAACAGATACTATTTATTTCACGAATATATTCCTCTGTTAAATTCTTATTCAGTATCTTGAGATTAATGAACTAATAATACTGAAAATATGTCAAATATTTACATTAAAATCTGTTACATTTCAGAACAGAAAGCATTTGAGGGACTCAATAAATAGCTGATAAAAACTACTGCAACTCCAGATTCTACTTCCTAACACTGTCTTGTTATAAATACCTTATACAATCAAATGTTGCTACAAAAAGTCAAGATTATGACATTTAGGTAATTTATAACATTGTCAATATACTGGTCTAATGTCATAGCTATAGTTATACATGTAAAATTTAAATAAGAATCATATAAGAAAAATGTATTTTTAGAAAAAAATTGTTTTTGCTTATTGTTAACTATCATTATTTGAAACCAAGATACTGTTAATACCAAATAAAGCAGACAGAAAATTTTAATTATTTTCAGTACAACTTATGAGTATTTGCAATATGTCTAAGGCTCTGAATGAGTGAAGAATCGTAAATTACAAGTTGCAATGCTATGATTAGACGTGTGGCTTCTCTAAGACCTCCCATGTCATGCTAGTTTTTATATTTCGGCCTCTTGTGGGACTCAGTTCAAGCAACAATTCCTCCAGAAAGTCCTCTTTCACTTCCTCAGGCACAGGAGGTATCCACCTGCCGTGCTCCTAACCCAGCCTTTTACCTGAACAGACTGTGTAATACTGTATTCCGACTGACATTTCACCTCTAGATGTAATAAAGTCTCTTAGTAGAGATAAATTTGTGCTGCCAGCACCTGAGTTATCTGATAACACAAGGAACTCAATAACTGTCCTATATATGAACAAATGAAAAAAATACATGAATAAAATTAGTCACTTCTTTCAATACCCTTAGGAAGAGCAAAAAGGAACGGCCGTATTTCATCTTTAATAGCTTGCTATCTATAGTGTTTCTCAGTTGGGATTAAGCAAGACAATTCTGTTGTGCAAAACTGTTCTGCGCCCTCAGAGACAGTCAGCAGTCCTGGTCCTTGCTTACTCGAGGGCCAGTGGCACCCTAGCCTCACTTGGAAATATCCCCAGGTATTCTAAATGCCCACACGTGAGATTTACTGCATCTGTATTTTTAAAAAGCTCTAGTAGCTTAAACACAATTTGTAATTTTAAAATACTTAACTGAAACAAACAAAAATACCTGAGAGATGCCTTGTGGAACTGATACATTTGCAGCTTGAGACATCACTGGCTGTGTTAATGACTGACCCACAGACTGGGAATTTAGGGACTAGAAGCAAAATAAAAAATGATTGGGGTGACAATCACTCCCACACATGGGCACTGGCACCAGAAGCATCACCATGGCGTCTCACAAGGGAATCACAGTCAGCCCAGGCCTTTCAGGCTGCACACTGGCACGTCCCCCTCTAAGCTGGAAAGGCCTTCGCCCCACTCATCCTTTTGTCTTCTAAGGCATCGGCCACATTACCTTGCTGGCTGGACTTCACTAAAGTAATTGCTATTTGAAATTAGATATAAAATAGCTCTAAATGATCAGCTTTTCATAACTGAAAACAAAATCTAACATTTTACCAGAAAAATAATGAAAAGGATCGATATGTTTGACAACTACTTCACAAAAAAAACCTTAAGTGTTAAATATTAACAACTATTTTGAAATTTATAGAAAGGGACACTTAACATGTGAATTCCTAAAGACGTGGTGATTCTCCCCGTCAGTGAGCCTTCTGTCGGAGCGCCTACCTGACCGCCGAGCGGGGGCCTCCTCGGAGCGGCCTCCTCGCGGGCTGACAAGCGCTGCCTGGGAGGTGTGTTCGCATCCCCTGGGGCCTTGGTCGGTGTTGCTGAGGTTGGTCAACAAAAAGAGAACTGCGTTAGTACTTTAACAAACACGATTTTATTTTATTTTATTTTTGTCTTTTTGCCTTTATGTGGAGCCACACCCGCGGCATATGGAGGTTCCCAGGCTAGGGGTCTAACAGGAGCTGTAGCCACAGCCACAGCCATAGCAACACGGGATCCGAGCCGCGTCTGTGACCTACACCACAGCTCAGGGCAACGCCGGATCCTCAACCCACTGAGCAAGGCCAGGGATTGAACCCGCAACCTCATGGTTCCTAGTCGGATTCGTTAACCACTGAGCCATAAAGGGAACTCCACAAATACAATTTTAAAAGATCAATCTCAAAATGTATTTCAGTGGATAAAAATGGTTTTGAGTTTTTTTTAATTATTCAATAAAAGTCTGACAAAAAGACTAATTTTAATTACTTCTTTTTTAAGGACAAAAACAATATTTGAAAAAGGAAAACTTCAACTATAAAAATGGTTACGGTGTTAGCAGATGCAAACTATTCCATTTAGAATAGGGATCAGCAATGAGGTCCTGCTGTACAGCACAGGGAACCATATCCAGGCTCTTGGGAGAAACCAAGATAAAAGATAATACAAGAAAAGGAATATATACACATATGTCTGACCAGGACACTGTGCTGTACAACAGAAACTGGCACAATACTGTAAATCAACCATAATTTAAAATGTTAAAAAAAAGGTTACAACTCAATAGTTAAAAAAAAAAAAAAACTAATAAAAATACCCTAAGGACCTGAATAGATAATTCTCTAAAGAAGATATACAGGTGGACAGCCGATATATGAAATACTCCTCAATATCTTAATCATTAGGACACGCACATCAAAACCACAGTCAGAATCCCTCTACCTTCCACATGGCCATTATCAAAAAATCAAAGACCAGTGTTGTCAAGACTGCGGAGAAACTGGAGCCCTGCACACTGCAGGCCGAGGAGAGGAGCGGTGCAGCTGCCGTAGGAAACAAGGTCGTTTATCTAAAATGTTAAAAATAGAACTCCCTGCCAACAGAGAGTTCCTGCTGTGGCTCAGCAAGTTAAGAACCCAGCGTCGTGTCCGTGAGGATGTGGGTTCAATCCCCAGCCCCACTCCATGGACTAAAGATCCAATGTTGATGCAAGCTATGGCGTAGGTCACAGATGCAGCTCAGATCCAGTGTTGCTGTGGCTGTGGTGTAGGCCAGGAGATGCAGCTTTGACTCAACTGCTAGCCTGGGAACTTCTATATGCTGCAGGTGCGGCCCTTAAAAAAAAAAAAAAGAACTAACATATATGAGCCAGCAAATCGTATCTGAGTATTTATCCAAAATAACTGAAATCAAAATCTCGAAGAGATACTAGCACTCCAGTGTTCACTGCAGCACTATTCACAGTAGCCAAGACACAGGAAGGCCTGAATGTCTACTGACAGGTGAATGGACTAACAAAATGCGGCGTACACATACAATGGAATGTTACTGTTCGACCTGAGAAAGGGAGGACGCTCTGCAGCCTGTGACACCGAAGACTCTTAGGGACATTATGCTAAGCGAAATGAGCCAGTGACAGACAAGCACTGCATGACTCCATCATATGAGGTTTTTCTCAAAGTCAAATTCCTTGAACCAAAGAGCACAAAGGTGACACCAAGCACCGGGGGCACAGAGACGGGTAGTTGTTCCTCAGCGGGCACAAAGTTTCAGGTAAGCACAATGGGTAAGCTCCAGAAATCTGCGGTACAACACTGCACCTACAGTCAACAACTACATACTGTACATGTAAAAATTTAAGAGGGTAACAGATCTTATTCTAAGTGTTCTTACCACAGTACAATAACATTTTTTTAAGAGGAGAAATAACTAATAGGGAAAATAATGTTTCCCTAAGATCTCAAAATTCAGTGTTTAACCTCTCTGATGTTCTAGCCACGGTGCTGAGTGGTTCGAACAACCCTCTTTTTCCTTATTATACATCGTCTTAATACTCTGAGAAATACAAGTGCTAAACTCTTCTCAAAAAATTTAAAAGTATACTAATTTAATGACAATTTCATACAAGTCGATAAAGACAAAATACACACAAAACACCTTCAAAAAGCCAACTTTAAGAACACTTGCCGGCTCTAGCAATAAAAAAGGAATTACTCTAACAGTTTTGCTTTCTGTTTGAGGGGTAGTCGAGAACAACTTCCCACCAACACTGCCGCCTTCCTATTCTACAGGCCACTCTATAAACTTAATTCTGTTTAAAAGGGTGCAGAGTGCCGCTTGGCCCCTGGGAAGGTTAATGACCCGGCCGCTGATGAAAAGCAGCAGCTGACGAGGCAGAGCCAGGCGCACGGGGCGGCGAGGACACTCACAGGCAGGGTCTGAGACGGCCGTGCGAGACGACTTCCGCGAGCTCCGCGAGGACGCCGACGGGGTCGGGCTGCGCTCAAACCTCTCCAGCGCCTCCTTGAGGCTGACTGTGCTTATTCGGTTATCAGACCCAGAGTCTTGGCTCTAAGGAGACAAGTGGAAATTAAATGTTCTCTTGTTGTTCAGTTCAGAGATCCCCAAGTCAGCAATATTGCTTGCTAATCCCTCCGCTTTAAAATCAGTTTTCACCCACAACAAGGCAAGTGTACCTATATAATTTTAGGTAAAGAGATGAACATTTATTTTTTTATAGCCAGAAAGTTTTGGTTTCATTCCCTATTTAAAGCAACAACAGATGCAAGGGGATGAAGTGAGACTTTTACTTTATACCACATGTAAAAATTAACTCAAAACGGATCAGACCTAAACATAAAACCAAAACTGTGGAAAGGCACCATGGAATGGGAGGAAACATTTACACACCACTTCTTTGATAAGGAATTAATACCCAGAATATATAAAAAGCTCCAACCACTCAACAGCAACAAAACAAAACAAAAACAACCCCCCCAGCAAACAAGCCAATTAAAAAATATGCAAAAGTCTTGCAAGGACATTTCTCCAAAGAAGACATATAAATGACCAATAAATATATAAAAAAGATGCTTAATATCACTGATCATTAGGGAAACGCAAATCAAAAACAAGAAATACCATTTCACATCCATCAACATGGCTATTATAAAAAAATAGAAAACCGGCTCATTTCGCTTAGCATAATGTCCCTAAGAGTCATCGGTGTCACAGGCTGCAGAGCGTCCTCCCTTTCTCAGGTCGAACAGTAACATTCCATTGTATGTGTACGCCGCATTTTGTTAGTCCATTCACCTGTCAGTAGACATTCAGGCCTTCCTGTGTCTTGGCTACTGTGAATAGTGCTGCAGTGAACACTGGAGTGCTAGTATCTCGAGATTCTGACTTCAATTATTTTGGATAAATACTCAGACATGGGCTTGCTGGATCATATATGGTAGTTCTATTTCTTTTTTTTTTTTTTTTAATGTTGGTGAGGATACGGAGAAATTGGAACTCCTGTGCAGTGCTGGTGAGAATGTAAAATCGTACAGCCACAGCTGAAAACAGTGCTACAGTTCCCCCCAAAATTAAATACGGAGTTACCGTATGAGCCAGCAATTCCATTTCTGGGTATATCTGTAATAGAACTGAAAGCAGAGACTCAAACAGCTATTTGTACAGCCATATTCATAGCAGCATTGATCAGAATAGCCAAAAACAATTCAAGTGTCCATCAATGTGAATGAATAAATAAAACGTGGTATACACACGCAGTGGAATATTATTCAGCCTTACAAGGAAATCCTGACACATGCTACAACATGGATGAACCGTGAGGGCCTTACGCCAAGTGGAATAAGCCAGTCAGACACAGACAAACACCACATGGTTCCACTTATATGAGGTACCTACAGGAGTCAGAAGCATACTGGTGACGGCCAGGGCTGGAGAGAGGAGGGACTGGGAGTTACTGGTGAGTGGGCAGTTTCAGCTTGGAAGATCAAAGTTTTGGTGATGGATGGTAGTTACGCTTGCACAACAATGTGAATGTACTTAATGCCACTGAACTGTACCCTTAAAACTGGTTAAGATGAGTACTTTTATGTGTATTTCATATCAGAAAAAAAAGTGAAAAAAACCCCAAGAGAATCACGACGACACTTTAGTTTATAGACAGAGCTCTATAAGCATCTTCAGACCTCGGCATTTCCCTGCTCAAAACCCCCTTCACGTCACTGACCCGCAGGGCAAGTCCCCCACGCCCCTTCCTGGACTCAGCTCTACGCCGCCTCAAGGCCGGTAAGGTTTTCCTCCGCTCCACCTCGCTCAGTCACTACACCTGTCACTGCCAGATACCGCAGCGCCTCTAAAAGCAGAAATTAAAACTCCACTTCCCTGTCTAAGGCTTCCACCAGCTCAGCTGCTCAGACGTTCCCTTGGGAACAATTAAAGTCAACCTAAAATGATCAGCAACCTAAAATGCATACTCAATAGTGACCAGAAACATGGTTTTTCTAGCAGGCTCACTTTCCTACTCTTTACAGTTATTCCACACCTTTCCCGTTGTTTTTAAACCTCTTTTCCCCCTTCTGTCAACTGACAGCCTTGCTTTAAATAGATGAGAACATCTGCCATCAGCAAACATCCACCTCTGCCTACTGACACGGCAGGTATGCAAATACAGCCATCTTCTTCGCCCCCTCGTTACGGGGGAAGGGCACTCAGAGCCAGGGTCCGTCAAGGCCCTCCACGTGCAGCAGCTGAACTGGGAACAGCTCCCTGTACGCCCCTCGTCCAGGGAATCTGCCTAGAAGCAGACACGTGTGTTCATGTACACACACACACACCCCTACATACACACATACGCATACACACACACTACAAACACATACAGACACACGCACACACACATACACACACCTACATATACGCATATATATACACATACACGCATATACTACAAACACATACATACACATATACACATATACATATGCACATACACATATACACACATACACATACACCCACACACATAATAGATATATACACCTACATATACACACATACTACAAACACATATGTACACACACATATACACACGTACACGTGTACATATATACACGTGCATACACATACACACATATACATACACGCAGACATACATATACACACACCTACATGCATGCATACATATATACATACACACATCACACATACACACACATATACACATATCCACACACACACAATATATACACACATACATACACACACACACACACCTACATACATGCATACATACATACACATACACACATACCACAAAGGCAAACATACACATATACACACATATTTACACATATCCACACACACACATCCACACACAAATATATACACACATGCATACATACACACATGATCTCAAAGTAACTCACACCACAAGACAAGAGGTGACATGGCAATGCCGCATTTCCTGCACACCCTCTATTTTATCTCCCTCTCCAGACCAAGCCCCTCAGTCTAGATGCCCATGGGGAACTCAGTCTTTCCAACAACCACACTAGGTGAGCTCAGAAACACAATCTGCCTAGAGTGACCCTTGAGATGACCTAGGGCCAGTGACACCCTGACTGCAGCCTCAGGACCATTCTGAAGCAGAGGCCCAGCTAAACCGGGTCTGCATTCTTGACTCACAGGAACTGTGAGACGAGGTACATGTGTCATTTCACATCATTAAGCTGTGTCACACGGCATTACATAGGTAGCTAACAGACTATCTGATAAAAAGAAAACAGAAACCAGAGTTCAGAATCTGACTGTAACTTCCCAGCCATGAGTTTAGGCTGTTTTAATATTTTCAAAGTGGGGATATCACCTATCAGGTAAGGACGTCTGAGAAATGACATCTGTAATTCACAGAAAAACCTGCCAGAGCCTAGCACATTCTAATAAATGTTAGTTTAAATCAGTGATCATACAAGTCTCTCATACAATTTTCACTAAATAGCAGGCACTTCAAATCTTTTTCTTTTTTTTAAGCTGCACCCGCAGCATATGGAAGCTCCCAAGCCAGAGACTGAACCTGAGCCACGGCCGTGGCAATGCTGGCTCTCTCAACCCACTGTGCAGGGCCAGGAGTCAAACCCTCACCTCTGCAGCCACCTGAGCCCCTGCAGTAGGAATCTCGACCAGCTGCGCCATCGTGGGAACCCCCTCACATCTTTTTTAGAAGATTTAAAATATTATTTCAGTATAAAAATACATAGCAAAGTACAATGCTAACCCTGTCGCAAGTGAGGAAATGAAATATTTGCAAAATAACTTTCCTGTAAATTACTGAGTCCTATCTATCATTGGGGAGAAATAAAATGATCTAAAAAAACTGTACGCTACATACTTTGTCAGCAGCTGCCTCCGGAAGAGACTCTTCAACGCCAAGTTCTCGTCGTCTCTCAGCCCTAACTTCGGCGTAACTACAAACGGAAAACAACTTCAGCACTTGATCGTTCACTTAAAACACTGCAGAGGTGTGGCTACTCAGCGTTTGCTTTGTGTCTCACTTGTTTATTACTAACTCCAGACTATTTTTTATGCACCATACAAACCTGAAACATCGCTATAGCACACTATCTTAATTCAAGTTCCATTTTTCTACATAGCTCAAAAGTTTTATGTGCTACTGTACGTGATCTGTAACCACACAGAACTTAAGAGGAATTAAGTAAAGGAAGAGCATGTGCTTTATCTAATCCAGTTCTTTTTTTACATGACTGACTGTGGTATTTAAAAGACAGTTACGGAGTTCCCATCATGGCTCAGTGGAAAGGAAAGGAAAGGAAAGGAAACCTGAGGATGCAGGTTCGATCCCTGGCCTCACTCAGAGGGTTAAGGATCCGGGGTTGCTGTGAGCTGTGGTGTAGGTTGCAGATGCGGCTCAGATGTGGTGTTGCCGTGGCTGGTTGTAGGCCGGCGGCTACAGCTCCCATTGGACCCCTAGCCTGGGAACCTCCACATGCTGAGGGTGTGGCCCTAAAAAGACAAAAAAAAAAAAAAAAAGACAGTTACAATATCTGCTCTAAACCATAAAATTTATGTCAAGAATTATACATCTCCATATAGCTGTATTCTATTTCTACATAATACCTTTAAGTAAATTTAACAAGCTTAAAATCAGTATCAAAAATGGGGAAAAAAAACCACTTTGTACTTTATAATAAGTCAAATATAAAAATCACTATGGGTGTTTCTGTAATTCAGAAATTCTATATAAGAACTATTACCTTACCACGGTGTGAGTACAAACAATAAACTCTGGCCTTGAATTCCACTGATGATAAGTGATGTAATAGTGAGTCTGAAGCCAAATCCACTGTTGTCCTTTAGTCAGGAACCTATAATAACATGATTTGCCTTTCCCGTATTGCATTACTAAGAAAAAAAAAAGATTATTTTTTGATTCATATTATTAGATTTTTAGCCAAAAGTATCATCGATACTACACAAGTCTTCTTCACAAGTGTCTACATACACAAGTCTTCTTCTGGCTTTTTAATACTACATAGTATATAAATTATAAGAAAACGCTATTCTGTAGAGAGAGCTTAAGGTCCCAAGCAATTATCCTACCTTCCACAGTGCCCAACTTAGAGCCAGTTATTGCTGATCTTAGATACTTTCCACACACGATAAGACTCCAAATACTCAAGAACAAATGAGTCATCTACTGACCTCCTCCTGCCAAGATACACAGAGAGTGGCAGCAGCTGAACTCAGAACGGAGCTCTCCCCCCGATGCGGGCACAGGCATCGTCTTCTCAAAACCTCGAGTCTGCTAGTCTATGTCAAGATTCTGGTGATGGGGAGATGGGTGTTGATCATGAACTCTGACCTAGGCTTCCTTGACCATAAAACCCATTTTTTTACTGACCAGCATTCAGTGGAACAAACCTTAAAAATGCTAGGCAGAATCACCACTCTTTCTCTCACTATTCATGAGGAAATTAAGATCTACAGACTTGAAACTGGTGGTCCAAAATTACCCAGCTAGTTAATAGCAATGTCAGATCTTTCTACTACATCACAGAGCACAGTGCCCATACCACTTGAGGTAAAGAACGTTCCTTTTGTGAAATAGTAACTTTACTCTGAAAATCTTCCGTACAGTAGATACTACATAACATGCTTTATTTTCAGAGAGAGAGGTTTAATGAGACCAGACTAACACATTATGGGAGTTCCCCTCATGGCTCAGTGGCAACGAACCTGACTAGCATCCATGAGGACACAGGTTTGATCACTGGCCTCACTCAGTGGGTTAAGGATCCAGCATTGCCATGAACTGTGGTGTAAGTTGCAGATGTGGCTTGGATCCGGCGTTACTGTGGCTGTGGTGCAGGCTGGTAGCTGCAGCACCGATTCAACCCCTAGCCCGGGAACCTCCATAGGCCACAGATGTGGCCCTAAAAAGACAAAAAAAAAAAGAGGACATTATGAAAGTGTCTTAAGTATGTAATTAAGCTTTAGAGGACAACCAAGGGGGAAGGATTTGAGGAGGAGGGTCAGAGCAGCAAATAAAACCTGTCATTAAAACAAACTTCTGAAACAAAGAATGACCAGCAAATGGTGAAGGGGGCTGGTCTAGATTCTCTTCTTTTTCAAGAGATATCAATGGTTTAAGGCAGGCAAGCTTGCATGTCTGAAAGCAAGGTCCTGGAGCCACAGCCCAGCACGTGCCGAGGTCACGGCTGCAGCTTCACCCCAGTCCAGATTCCCGTCCCGCCTCCGCCACCAGTGAGTTACAGGGCTGTAAGCGCGCGCGCTGTCCTCGCGGTACCTCCGTGTGCCAGTGGGGACAGTCGCAGCACCTGCCTTCTACAGCTGTGCTGATGAATCACGGAGCTAAGTGTGTCGACTGTTTAGAACAGGGCAGAACGAGATGAAAATGTTCCTACTGCTAATGTAACAATGGTAGGAAACATTAATGAGGTGCTCACCGTGAGTTTTCTAAAAGAGATTCTTTAAATGTGTACCTGTCTCCTGGGCAGACTTACATGCCAGAAAATCAAAATTTATGGAATCGTGTTCTAATACTTTGATACACTACTGCAGTTTTCAAAGGGAACTACTTCTCGTACTCCAGCTGTAGAGATTACACACTTCAAAACAAGGTTTATTAGATGCCACATTATGAAACTGTACTTACAACTCTAAAGAGAAATACGTCAAAGAGAAGTTTCACTTGGACTTGATCTAGGATTCCTACTGGAATGAAATAAAATTTTCCAATGTATTTCTAAGATACAAAAGTGTTCCAAGTCTGCAGCTTACCACCTTCTATTGCTACGACAGTCAGAGATTAAAAAGTTACGACCACCAGAAGGAAACGTTTGAATCTACTTACAGTGCTCGTGACACTTTGCCAGGCTCTCTAGGTCATCCACATGATAATAATCATAGCCTGATGTTCCCAGAACTTCAAATGGCAAATACCCTATAATGGGTGGGGCCCTAAATTACATATAAAACAATCGATATTAGGACTTTTTTCCATAATAAAAAAAACTCAACTAGAAATCAATTTTGGGAGGAACATTTTTTTTAGATGGATAATGAATTTGAGCATCTTGATTAGAAAAAAAATCTGTCCTTGAAGTCGATACATTTCAAGAATTATGATTATTACCTTTTTATAGAATTTTAAAATGGAATTACCTGTGATCCAGAAATAGAAACTTCCATTCTAAACTGTGTCTAGATGTAAACTCCTCATTAGGTTCTTCAACAGTGCACATTTCCTGCAAGTAAATAATTCAAATTCAGAAATACTGTTTCTGTGTCCTTGGCAGAGTCCTAAATGCTGTTAGCTGTAAAGGTCGGTATTAGCTAACTTTCCCCTGGACACTTCGTCATGCTTCTATATTCTGGTTCTAAAGAAAGTGGCAGCAAACAGATTCAGGCTTCCCGGGGTACCTCTGACGCCACGTGTGCTCTTACACCCTCACATGCCTGTCAACTCTAACTCTGAAGTTACACCACCCTCCTGAATCAGAGCTCTCTATTTCTAACCGCCTGGGGCTCCCCCACACCACAAACGCGACATGTCCTGAAATGAACTAACCACTTTCCTCCGCAGCCCAGGCACCCGGTGCCCCACCGTCTCCGCGGGCACACCTGCACTGCCACTGAGTCTAGAAATCTGAGAGTCACAATGTACTCTCTCTCACCTTTCACCATCTACGTGACCGCAACTAAGGACTTTGAACTTCACCTTCTAAGTTCTTAAAAGACCCGTTCCATCCCGCCCACATTCAGGGTCTTAGTCTGGACCCTACACCCCTGCCATCCTTGGCTCACGTGCTGCCAAAGTGTCTCCAAACAGGTCTCCCTGACCTTCACCTCGTCTTTATTCTGGCCACCGTTACCTTACAAATATTCAAATACGATTACCTAACTTCCCTGCTTGGAAACCTCAAGGGTCCCTCATTCCATCAGGATAAATTTATACTCTGCAGTAAGGAGAAACTAGAAGGAAAAGAGACGCACTTCACTGCTGGCCGCTGCTCACTCCTCTGATCTCGCCTCCCACCATCCCTGCCCCCTACACACGCGGTCACCCGAGTCTCTGGTCTTTCTCAGCAGCGTACTCCAGCCTGCCTCGGCGCCCTTGAATGACCTTCTGCAGCACAAGGCAGTGATTAAGGGCTTGGGCTTTGAGAGGAACAAGAGCTAGAATCCATCTCAGTAGCTGTGACTTTGCGTAAGTAAGTTCACTGCCCTAGGCCTCAGATTCCTGGTGACCACAGCAGCATCTATAAGAATTAAATGGGAGTTCCCGTCGTGGCTCAGTGGTTAATGAATCCGACTAGGAACCACAAGGTTGCGGGTTCGATCCCTGGCCTTGCTCAGTGGGTTAAGGATCTAGCGTTGCCGTGAGCTGTGTGTGGTGTAGGCTGCAGACGCGGCTTGGATCCCGCGTTGCTGTGGCTGTGGCAAAGGCTGGCAGCTACAGCTCCTGTTAGACCCCTAGCCTGGGAACCTCCATATGCCGTGGGTGCGGCCCTAGATAAGGTAAAAAGACAAAAAAAAAAAAATTAAATGAGATAATGCATGCAAAATACACAGCATGTGCTAAGCACTGAATAAACACGTTAGCCACTGCGATTATCTCCTAAGATCAAAACAAGCAGAGTGAGACTTGTTTACGATCCTGTAACTGCTAATTCAGTACTTTGTCCTATTAAACACTGTTTTCCTACATTCAAATCTTAGCCTAATTATTTCAGCCATTTCCCAGTGACTGAAATTTCCCCACCTTTTCCTACTAACTATCTGCATTCTGGGCCCAGGATACAAAAATAAATTATTTAACTGAAATTTAAAATTGAAAAGCTACAGTAAATGCAGTGAAAAGCCACTTGAGTACTTCAAAAGAAAACTTCAAAACCAATCTTTTAAAATTATCTAGATTTTTGGCCTTTCCCCTTCAATGTAGCTGTGAACGAAAAGTGTATCTTAAATTTTTTCACAGTGGAGTTGCTGCTGGGTTAAGGATCCAACAGCAACGGCTCGCGTCACCGCAGAGGCGCGGCTCAGCCCTGGCTCGGCTCACCGGTTAAAAGATCCGGCGCGGCCGCAGCCGCAGCTCAGATCCGATCCCTGGCTCAGGAACGTCCATGTGCTGCACGTGCAGGCAAAAAAAAGAGAGATTTTCTTCTTTTACACGATAGCAGGACAATGGTGATGCACAGTCACTGGTTACCTCTAAAGCGTGTACCTTTAAAAACTATGTAATTTAATGGTGCCTTGATAACTTATTATCTGCTTCAAAAACATCAGGATCACATACAGACTGACTGACTCATGGCCACAACTTCAATGTTTACAGGCAGTTTCTGGAAACAACAAAATTACACAGCAGATCGTCCTCATAATATGGAATGAAACCACTTTAGGAAATAAAACTAGAAACATACCTTGATGAACTGAGGTGTAGCTAATCTGACAGTAGCTACAAAACAAACTCTGTCTTCACAAGAAGGCCTGTGTGTGCGCTGTGTGGTTCCTTCAAAACCGTTGTGTGCCGAGGTGGGTACTGCAGCAATAAGGAAAGAAGTACCCTTTGTGATTGCAGGAAAATCTGATTGTTACTGCTACTCAAATGGCTCTCTTTAAGAGCTTAAAAGAACGCCAAGTGAAAGTACATTGTGAGAGAAGCATTTTAACTCACCACTGTTTAAAGATTTGAAACTCCCTATAAATCTCACATATTCATAAGTAGAAGGCTCCTTTGGGTCTATTGTTCCTCGAAGCATATGACAACAGAATTCTAACTGATTCTTTGCTGAAATAGAAAAAAATGACATATTTGTGATCATAATGAATGATCTATCACACAAAATAAGATTATAACAGTTGCAGAAGTTAAAATCGTTATTTTCTCCAACAGAGAGTCCTCTGACACTTCCCTCTAGTCCACGAAGCAGAGACGACCTGCCTGATCTCATCCTTCTCCTTTACAAAGACAGCAGATCTCTGATACAAGCAACTCCAGACCCCTCCACTCTTACCTGTCCGTCCTTCTCACCCTTCCCTTCCGTTTCCAAGAAGGGCTCTGCGTCCGACTCCAGACCTCCCGCCCCCGGCCCCGACCAGTCCTCCTTGTCCTCCCCCTCCGGGCCGGGGCCACACACACCCCGGCACCTGCTCCTTTAGCACATCCACACTCACGCTTTTCTCTGGGCTTTTACTTCCTACCTTTACATCTGCCCAGGTCGTTCCATCTCAAACACATGAAGGCTTTCCATGCTACGCTTCCGAGTAACCCAGGCCTCTTTCCCTCCACGTGAGCCCCAGGTCCCGTGCAGTCACTTCCCTTTACTGTGTGCACTGTGGCTCCCGCCCTCACACTCCTACAGAACTGCTCTTCTAAAACTCACCCACATTCGTATTGACCTCGGTGATCTTTCCTCTTCTTAAAACTCACATCTTGGAGTTCCCGTGGTGGCTCAGTGGTTAACGAATCCGACTAGGGACCATGAGGTTGCGGGTTCGATCCCTGGCCTTGCCCAGTGGGTTAAGGATCTGGCGTTGCCATGAGCTGTGGTGTAGGTTGCAGACGTGGCTCGGATCCCGCATTGCTGTGGCTGTGGCGAAGGCCGGCAGCTGTAGCTCTGATTGACCCCTAGCCTGGGAACCTCCACATGCCGCGGGTGCGGCCCTAAAATGACAAAAGACAAAAAAACAAAAACCTCACGTCTTTATTACCACAGTACCAACTTATCTTCCTACCACACTGATTATTTCTGTCTCTTCTGTGAATCAGTCTTCACACTGCGGGCATTCACAAAAGTTCTTTTGATCACAATCTATTATACTTTATAAACTTACCAGCATTGAAACTTACCCACTTGTAAATCTATCTCCCCAGCTCTAACATTTTTATGTAAGGTAAAGTCTCATATCACCATATGACTTCAGCACATTTCTACTAGATTGTCCCATCAGTAACTTAAAAACTCAAAATAGTTGGAGGTGACTTTAACCCTCATTCACTCCAAGCCAGCTGTCTTTCCCCTTTGTCCGAGTATGCCGACCTCCTCAGTCAGCAGTTGTATCGGTTTGGCCTTTTCCTATCACCACTCGCAGACTAAGGATCGGGATATGCTGGTCCCGTCACCAGTGCTATCAGGAGTCCCTTTTCCAACCGAACGGACAGTACCACCAGCTCAGTCCAGACGATCACTTTGCATCTCAGCAACTCCACACTCCTGCCACTCAGATCCAATCCCGCCTGGTTCTCCTAGGCCACCTCCACCGTCGCCGCTTCAGCAAGAACTGCCTTCTCCCAGAGCGTCACACCCACCCTCTTCTGTCACTGTCACGAATGGCTTTATCATCAAACGCAGCAGGCTCAACCTCTTCCTACCTTCCTCCTAAGCCCTGCCCACAGCGGGCCCCAGCCCGGGTCAGCCGCGTCCAACACCGAGTGCTGCTGCGATTCTGCTCTTGACACGCACACACGCCCTCCTCTCCTCCCCACTCCTGCTGCCATCCCTTCAGTCTCCAGCCTGGTCGTTTCTCAGAAGCTTCCCCCGGGGGGGCTTTCCCTTCCGCCCGCACCACCATCCAAATTACCCTTCACTGCCTCCTCACTGTAGAAAAAACAAAGCCAAACTGCTGAGGACACAGCATCAGGGCTTCTTTCCCTCCTTAGACACGATCACACCACAGGCCCGGCTTGCCCTTGCTATGGCCCAAATGACCTACCTACAGAATCCTGAATTTTCCAAGCGATTTCCCCTCTGTTCTCAATCACGTTCACTCCTTTGGCATGAAATACTTGCTTTTCACCTATGGACGTAACTTTATCTGTCTATCAGTTCTTTAAGTAGTAGGTCAGCACGTCTTTTGACTAAGGCTTTTCTCTGTCACAGAGTAGTGCTGCCACCCTTCTCTCTCATCTTGGAAATGAAGCCTGAGGTCTGTCCGTCTGCCATGGCTTGCACTCAGCTCTCTGGCCAAGGCCGCCCCCCGTGAAGGTTTCTAGGGCAGACCCCTCCTCTGTCCACCGTGTCACGGCTCAGGGTTGCACTGCCCCAATTCTTCCTGCCCGACTCCGCTACACTGACCCTGGCCCATGCCCTCAGACTCTGTTCACAGGCACAGAACCGGGCTCTGCATTGCTGTGCCCACCACATCTGTCTTTCAGGTGAAAGGCAGGGCAGTCTCTTGGTCACGGCCACAACAACTTGATTTATAAGCCACTCTAGGCTTCAAATGGATTCTCCTGGTCTCCAGCTCTTCTCAAATCCTTCTGACGGGCTATCTGTCCCTATTAAAGACGCACACCCCTGCATCTCAATTCCTGAACACTCAGCGTGCTACAGAATTTGAAGGTGCAAAATACAAAGAAACTTCTAAATGATTAATGTCAGTATTCCCAGAAAAGTCAAAATTTGTAAATCACGGAAAAAGTGGTTAAAGAAGACATCTGGTAGCAAAGGCCAAATGTAGTGCTGTAATAACTTCAGATTGTACACAGGATAATTTATTCAAGAAGATGAGATATTCTGGTCAAATTCATTTGTCCAGTTTTCGTCAGAGTACATACCATGATATTGGGTACTTAGTAATGTGGGGACTATTTTCACTATTCTTGGCACTTTTATAACAGGGCACATGTGCTTGGCACATGTATCCAATACAATACTGTTTCATGCCCTCTAATTAATAAAGCAAACAATTTCCTTTATTAAGTTTTTGTTTTAAATACAGAAGTTTTGTCTCACACTTTCTGCATTCAATTGGTGAGTGATGGTGAAAATGAGAATGCCTAATATTTTTATCATTAAATACCTAAGATTTTATATAAAAATTAATAAGATGTATTTCTAGGAGTTCCCACTGTGGCTCAGCAGCAACAAACACTCAGTGCATTAAGGATCTGGTGTTGCTGTGAGCTGTGATGCAGGTCAGGATGTGGCCTGGATGCCACGCTGTTGTGGCTGTGGTGTAGGCCGGCAGCCACAGCTCTGATTCAACCCCTAGCCTGGGAACCTCCATGTGCCACAACTGCGGCACTAAAAAGACAAAAAAAAGAATATACTGCCAAATTCTATTTTTATGTAAAGTACAGTTTTATGGCATATTAT
Source organism: Catagonus wagneri (assembly GCA_004024745.2). Lineage (NCBI taxonomy): Eukaryota > Metazoa > Chordata > Mammalia > Artiodactyla > Tayassuidae > Catagonus > Catagonus wagneri. The sequence goes on along the minus strand of PVHT020000886.1, from coordinate 31,492,699 downwards.
AACAAAAAATAAGATTTCAATGTATTCTGGAAGAGAGTTCAGACTTTTAACATGGTCATAATTCCACTATATATATATATATTTAATTTTTAAAAATTTTTATTAATGTAAAAAGCTTCTAATAGGGTATTTGGAATCATGTTTATTTGGTTAAACATACCTATGTTTGTCAAAAACTACAAAAGTGAAGGATAATGGAACCAAATCTGTTTAACTTTTTGCTTAACAGCTACTACTTACATTTTAAATACTCAGGAGTTAAGGAGTCACTTTCCAGCAGATGGGCAGAGAGTATTTTATAAACCTCTGAATGTTCCCCCTCTGGGATAAAATTAAATACACTTTGATCCACAAGATCAGACTGAAAAAGAAATTTTAAAAAATTAAATAATTATAGTGCTTTGAAGAGACACATTTTAAAAGTACACAATCACTCTTAAAACATCAGATGAGCATATAGTTAACTTTCAATTATCTATAAAAGCTGATGAATGTCAAGTTACAGAGCACAATTCTAAAAACAAGAGAAGGTGCAGAAGGCTGGCGTGACCTCAGCACCTCTGCTATTAGCGTCATCTGATCTGTGACCACTATGACCTCTGAAAGTCTGACAATTACTGATAAAGGCTAACTTCACCAAATTTGAACATTTAAAATAGAAGAGGACTAAGAAAGTTGACCAGAAGAATTTGTGGCAACCGGACGTAACTGGCATCAGCCCAGCCTCTGGGAGTGACCTAACAGTGTGCACACGGCTGTAAGGGCCACGGGAGCAGCCACGGGCTACGGGAGGGGGGACCTTGGCCTTGGCATCATTTCAGTTGTCCGAAGTGTCCTTCTTTTATTTCATCTTTTTCAGACATCTATCCTATAACCTGCTGTCAAAAAGGCATGCTTTAAGCCAACCACCCTCCCCTGCGAAAAGTCAAGTGGTGTATAAAGCATTATACTCCTTGCTCAAACGTGGCGTTAATCAACAGCAGTGATCTGACAAACAGCAGGTTGCCTACAACGCGTCAAGCCCATAGAATCAAAGGTGAGTAATTTTATCATAGAAAACCATACCAGGAAAAAAAATCTGTAAATTTCCTTTCCTGATTATTAGCCACGAATAGGTTAAAATGTGCCAAAATTAATTTTGTAAGTATAGCATGACAAAGAAAAAATTACTGAATCACTCTCGGAATTTTAAATTTAAGTCAGATTTAAAATTACAATTGTAAGTTTTAAGTCACATCGACTACTGATTAAGATAGCAAATTATAATTTCTCGATACAACTGAATTATAAACACTAGAGCCTACGTCCAGAAATCTGCCAGTGTTTCTTCCCCTCTGCACAAAAGCCAAAATTCTAGAGAAAAAAAAAAAAACACAATGAAATGGACACCACCATTTTAAACCTTTTGTTTAGCATCTGTTACAGTTTATTAATGATAAGCCAAAACAGAAAATCATCTATTTTTTTCCTTATTGTGTTTGACCCTGAACAAATTTTATTTTCTCAAAACACACTGTGTTTTTGCTTTCAAGCCATCAAATAACATACAATACAGCAATGTCAGCGGTGTGAAGGACAGTGTCCACCATACCTGGAGGACAGTTTTTTGTTTTTTTGGCGGGGAGAGGAGTTTGCATGCAGAAGTTCCCGGGCCAGGGATCGAACCTGTGCCAAAGCAGCAACAATGCCAGATCCTTAACCCACCGTGCTGCAAGGGAACTCCTGGAGAGAAGTTTTAAAAAGCTGTTTTAACGAAGCATACTATTAACTCCATATGGAATGGAATGAAACGGGTCTATAAGATTAGCATCAATCTCCTCTGCCCCCAAATACACCTGTCAGTCTACATGCTTTACTTGATACAAGAATTTAAAAGATCCAGGAGATGTTAAATAAACAGAAGAAACTGGGTGTGGGACGTATGGGAGCTCTGTACCAGCATCCTGATTTTCCATACATCTAGAAGCAGTTCTAAAAGTGCTAAAGGAAAACCCAGGAGGGAGAATGTTAATGATCAACCTCTTGGATCTCAAATACACCTGTGGTGACATGGTATCTGCTTCAAAATGCAAGTAAACACCCCCTCACGAAGGATCCAACACCAGGGTGCCACTAGGAAGGAATTTTTAAAACAGCTACATCCATGGGCCTCCTCACTTTCTCACACCCAGGCCGTAGCTACCGAGCGCCTCGGTGAACTGGGTCCCGAGGTCAGGTCCCGCAACGAGGAGGCTGACCGCTACTGCAATTACCCACACAGACAGGAGAGCACCAGCCACCCTGAGGGTGATGATGGCAGTACATATCGGCTGCCACGAGAACGCCTCTAACCCTGAATGCAGTCCTGAGAAAGTACCCAAGAGGCAGGCAAAAAGTATGATCGCACTGCAAATTCTGCTCTGATTACAACTAAATTAAAGATTACATAGTTTCTATAAATACATAACTCAAAGAAAAAAACAATACAATCGGCTATGGTTTAAAAGCACATAATTATATTTCAAATTATTCAATACTGTTTTCCGAAACTGCCATATAGATGACTTAGAGTATTACTGGTTTCAAGTATACAACATAATGATTCAATATTTTTAACAGATCATCCTCCATTAAAAGTTATTATAAAAGATGGCTCTATTTCCCTATGCAGTACAATATATTCCTGCTTCTCATCTATTTTATACAAGGCTTGGACCCCTTACTCCTAACGGCCGCCCCCAGCCCTCTCCCCACCGGGACCGCCAGCTTGCCCTCTACACCTGTGAGTCCACCCCGGTCTGCCACATACATTCTTCCGTTTGACTTATTAGATTCTATTAGTCAATCTTATCTTAGTCGTATCTTAGTCTAATTCTATAAAGGATTTCTTTCCCTGGCTTTCTACACTATATAAAAAAAAATTTTTAAAGAGTTGTCCAGAAAATTTAATCAGTCTGTCTTTTTTCTCTGCTCACAGCAGTTTACTTTACACGAGCACCACCTCACTGTTCCTTCACCGTTTGCAGAGGTGGGGCTAGTCACCTTCTGTGGGTGCTTACTGATACAGAAAGCCCCGAGAGAAGCAGTAAAGCCAAGCCATTTTCCACGTGACCCAAAGAAATGAGCAAACTTACTTACTGCCTGGCTTCCAGAAACAAAGTACCCTAAGTACAGAGACCGTTCTCAAAGCATAAAGTGGCAGAGCGGCCCGAGGGGGAGACAACACCGCTCAGGGTCTCTCCAAAGAGGCCTTACAGAGCAGCTGGCTTTGTACTGGTAACATTTTCGAGAGACAGGCATTAAGAGAGCAATGTATAAGTAACTGAGAATATTTAAAGCACAAGCCCCATCTGAGATAAGAACAGTATATATTCGATAAAAACTTCAAATTCATAAAAACGGCCAACTGTAGCAGAGAACCTAACACAGTATCTGGCACAGAGTTCAATAAATATATGTTAAGTAGAACTGCAAACACATAATTCAGATAGTCCACATTCTAATCAAAATTATACATATAATTCTTTTCTAATTCTCTACTCTTTTGATCATATTAATAACAAACTGAATATGGCCATTAAAATATCAACTCAAGAGCACAAAAGGTCTTTACCTACAATTTTCAGTGTGTTCTTTTAAGTCATTCTTTTAAGAAAATTATTCATGAGTTCCTCTAGCTACAATAAATGTGTCAGCAGAAATTTCAGTTATGCTGTTATGCTCAAGATAATCTCAGCAATTAAGCAACATCTTCGCCAGGCTGATTAAAAAGGAAACACTGAAAGCTTAGCATTAGAATAAGAGAGGGCAGGAAGAGGAGAGGCGGAACGTCCAGTTACTCTAGGTTAGCCCCAACCCACCTGGCAGGTGAAAACGAAGACACTCCGAGGCCCCGTCCCCACTCTAACTACTGCTCGGCATCCCCTGGGGTCCACCTCCCAGCCTCCGCAACGGTTAGGATAGGCATTAAATAAGAAGGAGATCACACGATTTTTATACTTACTGGTAAATGCTCAAGTAATGAAGTTACACTCTCAGACACATATATTATGCTTCCATCTGTCATGATTGCTAAAAAAAAACCATCAAGAGCCTGAAATTAAACATAATGGTCAGTTAAATGAAAAGAAAAAAGCATTTCACAGGACAGAAATAAAAATCTAAGATAAACAACAAAGGACTTAACTGTGGAAATTGCCAGAGCACTATCAAAATGCTAGACTTTCCCCTTTACAATACCTTAGAATCTATCTTACAAATGCTTCAGGTAAAAAGCCATTACCGGATGGCTTGTCTCCAAAAGGGTAGAAACAATGTTTGACCTTTATCATATGTTAGTATATGGAGATGGCTTAGCCGAAAATGCTGATTATGGCCAAGGCACACATGCCATGGATAACAAGTCTTTGGCACACAAAAGAACACTATCACCTGTTACATATATTAAAAGCAGTGCATGGCCGAAGTACAGAGAGATACATGAGGAATAAAGTGAAAGGGAAATGAAGCTGAAAAAGGCTAAGGTCAGATCATGAAAGGTCTGCTCTGTTGGAGAGTAGTCTGGAAGCAGTGTGTGAGAGGGGAAAAAAAGGGGGGGAAGCGAATGAAGTGGAAACCTCAGCAGCCTTCAGGGTAGTCGGGAAAGGCGATGCAAATGCAGGGGAAACGAGAGCAGCCGGAATAAAGAGAAGACCTGGGAGCATCAAGAGATGTGGCGTTCAGGAGCGAGGTCAGCCCAGGGAGCAGCACCTAATAGTCATGCAATCCTGGACTTGAGACTTTGTGAAGTCTTTCATTGAGAACTCTAGGCACCAAAGTGGCAGCTGAAGAAATGAGGTCTGCAAAAGACAGGAGAAGGCTGTAGACAAATCCTCGGGGGTGTATCTATTTATGGGGAGGAAGAGGAGGAGAAGCCAGATAAAAAGACAAAGAGTTATGCCGATGGGGAGGTCACACTACAATGAGTCTGGAGACGGGCAGCCACTCAGGCTCTCGGCTCTCGGGATCCAGTCTTTCCTCCCTCATTAATTCACGAAAGGAAGCGCTTTAAGGGGACCAGTAGCAAGGGAAGTCCTTTTTCCAAAGTTAAATTTACTCGTAGGCTGAAGGAAAAGAGGATCCAACGGAAAAACGGTGAAGGCACACAGCAGAAAGGGTAAGCTGTACGGGGTTCCTCTCCTGTCAAACAGTCATCTCGCCAGATCTGGACTTATCTAAGAGCAGAGGATATGATCTCTGGTAAAAACTACATGTAACTTCCGCAACACTGTATCTGCTGGCCCCTAACAGAAGTGCGGCACATGGCAAATAAAAATACCTGTACGTAACTCACAGACTTGAGAAGCAGAGCAAGCGCCCTCCGGTCTAAGGGACTGCTGAAGGGTATGCTGAATGCGCGAAAAAAGCACCCCTCGTGTTAGGACAGAGGTTTGGGTTTCAGAAAGTACTTATTTTGAATAGAAGCCTATCTTCGGAATGGCTCAGGCAAACCCATTTTTGGCTAATGTAAAGGGAGGGGTGAAAACCTTATAATTTAAGCAAATTCATGAAATTTTTGTGAAACTCCTTGGCACACTAATGTCTGTACTGTCGCATATGGAAAAGGATCAAAACGCCATTAAGAGCATGCTTTTCTCGCACGAAGCTGGATTATGTCGTCACGGAAAGCGATCACGGTGCCCTGTGGCCACCTCCACTTGCTAGGAGTTAGGGTGTAGCTGCATCTGTGCAGAGGGTGAGCTGAAATGAGACCTCCTGCTGACTCTCCTCCGAGAGGCAGAGCCAAGCCCCCTCTTTCAGAGCAGGCAAAGATTCAGCGGAGAAAATTCTCCACGAGCCTCCCCCCACGTCCACAAGAAAGGATCTTGGGCTCAGACTTCAGGTAGAGGGATGTATCTCCCAAGAAGAGAACAGGCAGGGATGCCAGACTGAAGGAGAAGGGAGTTCCCACTGTGGCTCAGCGGTTACGTACCCGACTAATATCCATGAGGACGCGGGTCTGAGCCCTGGCCTCGCTCAGTGGGTTAAGGATCTGGTGTTGCCATGAGCTGTGGTGTAGGTTACAGATGTGGCTCAGATCCCACGTTGTAGTGGCTGTGGTGTAGGCTGGCAGGTGCAGCTCCGATTCCACTCCTAGCCTGGGAACTTCCATTTGCTGCAGCTGCGGCCCTAAAAAGAAAAAAGAAAAAAAAAAGGAAATTGCAGGAGGATCTGAAGGAGGAAGGTCAGAGATGCAGAGGGAAGCGCACAACCAAGGACAGCCTCTCCCCAGCCTGACGGCTCTGCAGCTCCGCTGCACACTGCGCGGCAGAGGGCCAACCCCGTCTTCCTACCTGCTGCCCACCTGGCCCACAGCAAACCCACACTGCTCACGCAGCGAGTGTGTGGTCTGGGAAGACCCCATGAAGCTCCAAGGAAGTGGAGAGGATCTCCTTGCGACGGGGCAGTGGGCTCAGGCGGAGGGAGCGGGGAGCTGCCACGGGGACAGAACTCCTTACGAGGAGAGGACTCTGCCCAGCGGTCTGGTCAGGCTGAACTGCCCTGACGACCGTGGCCACTCTCAACCGTCACAACCAAGGTTAGCAAGAGACAGTCCTCAGGCCACAGAGCCAAGAGGGAGAGGGACGGTGGCAGCAGAGAATGGAGAGAGACAGGCCACACTTACGGCAGAAGTGAATTTTAGACCTTAGCCTCAGTTCTTCATTAAAGGCCAGAGAAGATGCAACCTCACCAGGCCTCGTTCTTAAGGTGAAGCGGGTGAGCTGAGTGGTCTCAGCTCCTCTGCAGCAGCTCTAAGGTTCCCAGACCCACACCTACGCGCCCAACAGTATCCAGTCACCACGACTAGCCAACAGCAACTCGACGAGGTGAGCTGGACCACACGCGTTTATATGCGTGCTTCAACCTCGGCATATTAATATTAAAATGCATATCACTAGTTGCAGAATTCACTAAAAGTCAAAAATCTGCTTGATGTATAAAATGTACATAAAAGTAATATTTTTCAGGGATGCAATTTTAAAAGCTGAGAATAATCATGGGACAACTAGTTTACATTTCCGAAATTTTAACATGTTCATATTTTCTCCGTTGTATATCATATATAATGTTATGATCTCCACTCGATTTATTTTTGATATTACATAGGCACTACATGTGTCTTGGCAGTTAATTTAAAAAGTCTGTTCACTGTAGAGAGAAACTGAAGGCAGTGTTTTCCATTTAGCTCATTTGTGACATAACTTACCTTCATTAATATTCTAAAGTGTAGATATTACACCTACACGTAATAAATCCTGTATGCATTTATAAGAAATTCTTCATATCAATAAATAAAGCAGGGAAAGCAAATAGTTTACGATTAATACAGAAGACTTCACTAAATGATTGCCCTGGGAAGTAACTGTAGAATAAAAATTAAAGTGTAACGAAATGAGTTGATTTCTTCTTTTTGTGGCAGATACTAGCTTGTGTATATCCTTTCAGAATCATATTACTTATTTCTAAAGAGATAATTTTGGACAATGCCAAACTACTTTTCAGAAGAGAAAAGAACCTAACAAAACTGGAACTATTACTGGGCTTGTAACGCAAGTACCCACTAGTGGAAAGAGCTAACCGCTGCTCACCCGCGCCCTAGCTGGCTTTCCCTGAGAAGTGCCGTGCACAGCGGTCCATGCGGGGCCGGAGACTACAGGCTGGTCTACCTGCAGTGACCCCGGCTGAGCTAAATACTGTTTTATCTGGAGCAAGTTTCACGATCCCTTTGCTCCTCAAATTCCGCATCTAGAAGTGGAAAGGGACTGCCATGAGGGTTCGCTGGGGCAACATGTGCAAAGTGCTCGGTTATTTTCGGCAGATTTTAAGCACATATACAATGTACTTACACACCAGCATATTTTCCTATGGTAGAATTTCTGCTGCATATGGAAAGACTTACTTGATCTAGCAATTAACTGTTCCATCTAAATTATAAACAGAAAAATAACTCATTAATTTGCAAAATAATGTTGCTTTAGACTTTGGCCGATATGCAAATACACTGAGTCATGGCTGTTACATATCTGTGTTACAGCACACAGATAAATGCTTAAGGTCTAAAATAAGAGACGAAAACAAACAGAATCAGAAATGTCAGGGTTTTTTGTTTTTTTCTTTGTCTTTTTGCCTTTTCTAGGGTCGCACTTGCAGCACGTGGAGGTTCCCAGGCTAGGGGTCTAACAGGAGCTGTAGCTACTGGCCTACACCACAGCCACAGCAACGCGGGATCCGAGCCGTGTCTGCAACCTACACCACAGTTCACGGCAACACTGGATCCTTAACCCACTGAGCACGGCCAGGGATCGAACCCGCAACCTCATGGTTCCTAGTCAGATTCGTTAACCACTGAGCCACACCAGGAACTCCAGAAATGTCAGTTATTTAACAACCTCTGTATCCCCATCTCAAACGCTTTCCTCTACACCTTCCTCTAGGTCTACTTTCCGTGGTACCCCGATTTTTCTTATCCTTAACTGTTACCACCAAAGTATACCACCTTTATCATAAGTTTCATGGAAATTTGGTACTGAGCGCTGTGTACTTTGTGGGCATGGATGACATCCTTATTAATCTACAAAGGGAATGATTAAAAAGTAAAATTGATAGGTATGAATGACTCAAAGTTGCTGTAGATTTTATCATTGATTGTATGAGGTATTAAGTTTCCCAAGTCTAAGCAAGTACGACATGAATTGTTTTTGAAAATAATTTTGTCAAAGAAGAACATTTACCTATTTCCTTTTAAAAGTTTCTATTTGAACTGAGAAGAGTCGCTTTTCAATGTATATGTCATTATTTTAGTAGTTTCAGAATACTTCATTTATTATCATCTATGCTGTGTTTAGGTGGATTTTTTGCTTTTAAGGCTGCACCTGAAGCACATGGAAGTTCCCAGGCCAGGGGCTGAATCGGAGCTGCAGCTGCCGGCCTACACCACAGCCAGGGCAATACCAGATCCAAGCTGCATCTGTGACCTACGTCACAGCTTGAGGCAACACTAGATCCTTAACGAAGTCAGGACAGGGATCGAACCTGTGTCCTTACAGAGACAACGTCAGGTCCTTAACCTTCTGAGACACAATGAGAACAGCAGTGTTTAGGTGGATTTTAATTTTTTTAAAAAATTCTACTGTCCAGGAGTTCCTGTCGTGGCTCAGCGGAAACGACTCCGACCAGGAACCATGAGGTGGCGGGCTCGATCCCTGGCCTCACTCAGTGGGTTAAGGATCTGGTGTTTCTGTGGCTGTGGTGTAGGCTGCAGATGCAGCTCTGATCCCGCACTGCTGTGGCTGTGGTGTAAGCCGGTGGCTACAGCTCCGATTAGACCCCTAGCCTGGGAACCTCCATATGCCGCGGGTGTGGCCCTAAAACGACAGAAGATAAAAAAAAAAAACAAAAAAACCTGCTGTCCAGTAGAATACATCTCATAGTAATATTTAATATGTGATGAATAATAAGTATTTTTTTTAGGGTCACACACATGGCATATGGAAGTTCCCAGGCTAAGGGTCAGATTGAAGCTGTAGCTGCTGACCTACACCACAGCCACAGAAATGGCAGATCCGAGCCGGGTCTGCGAGCTGCACCACAGCTCATGGCAATGCCGGATCCTCAACCCACTGAGCGAGGCCGGCCAGGAACCTGCGCCCTCAGGGTTACCAGTCAGATCCATTTCCACTGGCCACGACGGGACTCCCTACCTCGTGTTACTGTCCACTGGGGTGTTAGTACAGTGCAGGCAGCCACAGGTCCCTGACTTTTATTAGGCCTCTCAACAATTCAGATAGTACTGAAAATACAAAGATTTGGCACTATTTTATCACATACAAATATTTACTTACAATACTTACATCAGCTAATTTACCGGAAGAGGTAGTTGACTGATTTAGACTGAGTAAGATTTTTCAGAAAGTTAATATTTTCAAAACTATACTAAAATTGGTAAACCCTCTGATTTCTTTTTTAAGGAAAATAAAACTTTTCAAAAACTGAATCTGGACATACCTCTAGCATTAACTGTGTAAACTCTTCATTACTAAGGAATGTCGGTTTCCAGTCCTGTCGAATTTCACTAGCATCTGACTGTGCAGTGATCTCTGCAAAGAGATTGACACGTTAGTGGGTAGGGCGGGGGCAGCACAGCGGTCCTACAAGTCGCCCTCCCTGCTCTAATTAAAGACAAAAATCTTAGGCAGTGATAGTTACTGGTCTAGGTAGGCACCAGGAGGTCCAAGTCTTGGTATGATGAAATATTTGAGTTAATGTGGCAAGCCACCTCCTTGGATTTGACCTCTTAAAAAACACCAGTCTCCGGATTTTCTCTGGGGAGCTCTGACAGCCTGTGCTGCTGACAGGCCTACTTGATACAAAGACCCAACAAGACCCAGAACAAGCAGATCAGACCAAGCATTAGGAATATACTCTTCCCCCTTTTCTTTGCCGTTCACGTGGCAGTACTGAGAGCACGCATCAGGACATGAATCTGGAGAAAAGAGCCCAGGAGATCAGTCATTCTGCTTTTTAAAAAGATGACTTTAGGCCTATTTCTAGGCAGAGAGATTCTTCCCAGTCTTGGGTGCTCTGTTCGTAACTAAGCAAGGAGATTAAGATTTTAGGCACAAATTTTATAGTGATCACCCCAGAGTGATTCTGCTCAGCATCCTCCGGCACGTTTTCTTAGTGGTAGAACACTGGTCAAAAATTTGGCTTACGGCACCCATTTTAACTTAATTATTATAATTTATTTTGCAACATACTTCTAGTGGATTTAGTTGTAAGAAAGCTATTCATAAATGCTGAAATCTAACCTATTTAGGTAATACATATTTTTCCACTTTTCAACATAGACCTATGAAAACAACCAAGTAAAATAAAAATCTGTCACAGATTTTGCTCTACAAAACATACTCTACCTTGCAGTAAAAACACGGACTAAGGTGTTTTGATTTTTCTATTACCAGATATGCAAATATGGCATGTTATACTGGCACCGAAAATTCGGCATACTGCAAATGCCTGCACTAGACATCAAGAGTAACTGCGAAGTGCAGCCACTGGTCCTGTAGAGCACAGTCATGCTTTTCAAATTCACATCAATTATATACGTTCAGAAAAAAGGGCTTAAATCCATAAGCAAATCCCAAGTTTAGTTAAACCCAGGTTTATTTTTAGAGTTAAAAGAATTCCCTTTCAATTTAAGGTAAAGTTTATTCTTGTGAGAATCATTTATGCAATTTTGAAAAAAATATCTACTTAATGCCAAAACTAGTCCTCCACTGTCACAGAGAAGTGATTGTCATGCTTATCATTTCATTTCATTCAACAACCATTCACTGAGCTCTGATAACGTCCTAGGAGTGAGTGTGCTCTAAGACAGGGGACAGTGATATCAGTGAGAATTCCACTTGTAGAGACTAAAATGTAATCGCAATGGAGGCAATAAAACGATGACGAGCAATCTTGACACATTTACAGAAGAATCAACAAAATTTGACAACTGTGATATCGTACTAAGGAAAATGAAAAAAAATCCAAAACTTTTTTCAGGTTTGAGTCCTGGGGGACTGAAAGGACAGCGGTGTGAATACAGAAAAGGGAAAGTTGAGAATAAGAGCCGACAAACTGAAAATAAACTGAGTTTCAGATGTGTTGTGCTGACTCTGAGGACATGTAAAAGACTCAGTTACCTGGAAATAACAGACTGAAACGTTTGCATCTAAAAACATAGATTTAGCAATTCAACAGACAGCAAGAGCGGAAGCTATGAAATGAGCTACCCAAGGAAGGGACCACAGAGAAAGCCAGGGCTAGCACAAAAGACCTCAAGAAAGGCTGTGTCCAGAGAGCAGAAAACGAGGAGAGAAGCCAGCTCAGCTTCGCAGGGGAAGTGAAAGCAGCGCAATGGAACTGAGGCTAACAGGAAAGCCAGCCGGCAGAGGGTGGGTGCCAAGGCCCGGGGCTCCAGAGGTGCAGAAGAGGGTGAGGCAGAAGGAAAAGCTATGCTGAACTGGTGGCAGAGGGGCTGGGGCCGTGGCACTGCTGAAGTTAACAAGAATAATTTCCAAGAGTGGTGGAGCAGCAAGGAGCCAAGCTATCAGTGCATCACAGAGCGGGCTAGTCAGAAACAGGGGCACCGGGTACAGAGTCCTCAGAAGTTCGGCAGTTTCATCTGCATCTGAAAAGGGAAATGTTTTTCATCTATTTTCTATTAAGTACCAGCATACTTCGTATTCTTTACATTTTTCTTTTCATGACAAAGTGGTTTTAACAAACAGTCACTTTAAAACGTGGTGTTTATATTTCCTAGATACACAGTGAAGCACTCTTAAAATGACAGAAGACCCTCACGACTTGACTCTTGCTTTTCTCTCAGATACACCTGTAACTTCCCAACTCAAATGTTCCAGGTAAACCGAACTCTTCTGCTTCTCTGTTTCTGCACATGCTATTTCCTCCATGTGAAATGCTGTTTTTTCTTACTAAGCTAAAAGGAAGACTCAGTTGAAAAATCAACTATTTCTAAGACTTCCCTGACTCGTTCTTTCCTGTGTTCTCACACAAAGTTTACAGTTTACCAGCACTGCTTACACGATAATCATCTACACTGTAATTAGCTCTTCATGTTCGTCTCCCTCGGCTAGAGTTACTTGTGGGCCAGGACTATTACCGTGCCCCTGAAGAATCTAGAATACAATAGGCGCTAAATAAATGCTTGTTGAATGAAAGAAAGAACATACCAGGAAATCTTTAAAAAGACAATTATTTATTTCTCTCAAAAAAGTTAGGAAGCATCCAGTCTTAAGCATCACTGCCAAGATTCTATCACATTAAGAGAGTCTGTTATTTTTTTTAATCTATTTTACAAAGTCAAACATGTACCTTTATGTTTTCGTAAAAAATCGATGCTCTTCTGTAGAACGGTAGACTTGTCCATCTTTCTAGCATTACCAGGAAGCATGGATCCCAGTTCTTTAATGAGAACATTAAACTGATCTCTACGTTTCTTTTCAGATTTGTTTCTAGATACTCTGACGAAAAAAAAATTAAGCAGTTTTCAAACAATCTGTTTAACTACACAAATAGTTCACTAAATGCTCAATATGGACACAACCACTCAGCATCTACCTTTGCCAATATCAATAGTAATAAATACTGATTTCCCAGGTTATCAACGATATATAATCAGAGCAATACTTTTTCTTCTCGGCTTAATGCTAAAGAACTTTTACATATTAAGCATTGGGCATACATATTTTTATGAAAATGTCAGTAAGACAAACTACATTCAAATCTCAGGTTTTATTTAATCTAATATTTACCTAGAACTTGTATTTTCTTTATAAAGGTTTTTATGATTACTACTGAGGCACATCTTATCATGACTGTTACTAAGATACATTTTGTGAAAGGACATATAATGTATAAATACAAACATCTGTACAAATTTATTTATATAAATTAAAAAGTATTGAATAGGAAAAAGTTACCTATCTCTTGTTAGTTTTAATTTATAAACAGAAATCTAAAAATGGAAATCTGAAAAAAAGAAAGAAAATCCCCCCCTCCGCTCGGGCTCCCCCACACATCCTTCCTTTTCATTCCTCCACCCCAGCCTCGAGCTTGGTGCTCACTGCTCACTGCTCATCTGTCTTTCCACTGGGCTGTGGGCTCCCTGACAACAGAATCCCAGTGCTTCTGTCTAAGCACTTAAACATAACAACTAACAAGCAGTAAGTGCTCAAAATACATGTGCTAAATGAGTAACTCCCACTGTTCCATGAGAAGCAGTAACCAGTAGCAGATTCTGAGTTGCACTGAGACCTCCAGAGAGAAGTAAACACAATTATTTACAGAGCAATTAATCATTCTACAATACCTTTAATTACCTGCTCTATGAAATCAGTTTTTGTTTTAAACAGAATATACTACTTTCCCAAAAGGTCACAGGAGAATTATATTAATTTACTTTTTTTCAGTAAAGAAAAAGCATTTATTCTGTATTAGTACTGGGGAAAAATACAATTGTTTAACCTTAAGAAACGTAATAAAAACTGACTCCCTCAGCAAACAGAGGGTGCTTTGTTCCGGCGACAGAGACTGTGACAAACAGGGCTAGGAACCCCGGGGAAAGGAGCCCTTTCAAGAATTCATCTGACCCCTACGGACACTCCTAAGCGTGCTGAACTGGGCCGTGACGGCTGAGGGAGAGAGGGGCAGCAGCAGGTGACGGCTGAGGGAGAGAGGGGCAGCAGCAGGTGTGAGCCGGCGACCCAGACACAGGGAACTCAGACAAAGATGGAAGCCTGTCACGAGTTGCTCGGCATGCCTAATGTGGCTTTCTGTGCCCAGCTACGCGGCAGTTACGGGCGGGTGGGCGGCAGGCAGAAGTAATCACTGAAAAAAAATCACGTTTTCATGCTACACAAAAGGATTTCAGTTTAATTATGAAAGTCATGGAAAGGCATTGAGAGGGTTTAGGCAAAGAAATCCTGTGAACAGAGTGCCGGTCAGTGAGAGCCCCCGGCTCAGAGCAGTGGCCGGATCAGCGCTCGGTGAGACAAGCTCTGCGAGCAAACACGACCGAGACTCCCTGCGGCCCAGCCGGAGTCCAGGACATGGCTGGGGACACAAGCGCAGACCCCAGGCTGCGGACCGCGGCAGGGGCGGCACTGCAGAGCGGTACGGATCTGAGCGTTAACGGGCACAGCCAGCAGTTCCAGGGACAGGAGAGCTGGCCTGGAGTGGGGAGGCAGAAGGAACGTCTGCGTTCCGACGACTGTCAAGTTACGGATAACACTGTTCATCAATGTGAACTCCGGCAGGGGATACTGGTTCTGGTTGACGGGTGGTTTGGGGAGCACTAAGATACGGTGAAATTGCCTGTGTGACATTTAAAGGGCACAAACTAAAGGAAGTTAGACGTACGGATTAGGTCATATTCCTCCAGAAAGAAGTAGTCAGGAAATAAGCATCTACGAATTAGAACTATCAAAAGACATAAGCAGGGGGTAAAATTTAGAGCCATTATTTGCTCTGTATTTATAGGCTACTGGAAAAAATTTATGAAATCTCATTTAATTTCTACAAAGGAAACTTTGTTATTACTATTCTTTTTTCTTTATTTTTATTTTTTATTTTTGGTCTTTTGTCATTTTAAGGCCGCACCTGCATGGCATATGGAGGTTCCCAGGCTAGGGGTCTAATCGGAGCTACAGCTGCCGGCCTACGGCACAGCTACAACAACGCGGGATCCGAGCCGCATCTGTGACCTACTCCACAGCTCACGCAACGCTGGATCCTTAACCCACTGAGCAAGGCCAGGGATCAAACTCTCAACCTCATGGTTCCTAGTCAGATTGGTTTCTGCTGAGCCACGACGGGAACTCCCTGCTTTTCATTTTATAGGTATGAAAACTCAGGCATAAAAGAGAACACGCCCAGGATCACAGCTACCATGAAGCAATAATTCGAAACAGGCATTCTGACTGCAGCATAAGAAATATACAGAACCCAAGTATCACTGCCAACTCAGGCTACAAGTACTCAGCCCTAGTACTGACCTCAAAAGTAACAGGCCCCAGAGGTCAGAGTGCAACGCGGCGGTTGAATTCCGGCAGCGCCACAATGTGGTGTTTCCTCTGTCCAAGGCTTCCCACAGCCACAGACAGCACCTCTGTCCCCCTAACAACACGATCCACCCTCGGAGTCTCTGCAAACAGAGCCCTCTTAGCTCACCTTTTCCGTCTATAAACTCGGCCTTTAAAACTGCCCAAGTTGACTCCTCAGAGCTCTGCCTCTTCGTTCCAGCAAGACTGATTACTTCCAGCTCATCAGTGACTCTCTCTACCTTGAAACATCTTGTAAGAACTTTCCCCCATTAGAACGAGGTTAAGGGAAAAAAGTTACCCCATACATTTTCAGCCTCAAATCCAGGTCTCTGCACTTCCTTTCTTTTTTTTTTTTTTTTTTTTTGCCTTTTGTCATTTTTGGGCAGCACCCGCGGGATGCGGAGGTTCCCAGGCTAGGGGTCTAATCGAAGCTGTAGCCCCCGGCCTACGCCGCAGCCACAGCAACGCGGGATCCGAGCCGCATCTGCAACCTACACCACAGCTCACGGCAACGCCAGATCGTTAACCCACTGAGCAAGGCCAGGGATCGAACCCGCAACCTCATGGTTCTTAGTCAGATTCGTTAACCACTGCGCCACGACGGGAACTCCTGCACTTCCTTGAATACAGCTGTTGAGCTGTCCTCAAATCTTCTTTGTAGATACACTCTGACCGTTCATTGACGTACTCAGTTTGTCTGGTTATGTGACTGTTCTCATTACCCCAGAACCGGATGCTTGTTAAACACGGTATTTAGGAACTACCGCTCACTGCATGTTTATGGTCTGTGTCTGTATGTAACGCTGCCGTACCCTCTGCCCTGCTCTAAGCACCCACGTGGTTCCGTTGACTGGGACAAAAGTCGTCAGGTATTTACCGCTCACTCTCAGTGACTGCAAACTTGGTGGCTGAAGCGATCTCAGCCTCCCTCTTGACACTAAAATTACCATCGAGGCCCCTATTTAAGGTCAAATCCCCACCAGCACCACCAGGGTTCGCAGTCCCATCCCTTTGCCTACCTGATGACACCTCCCAACAACTCCTTGCCCTCTTTCTCCATCACCTACGTTCCCTTCTAGTGGGAACGGAGGCATGTCAAAGGACATGGACGCGAACCCCAAACACCTCCCAACGGCCAAGCTGGAGCAAACCGAGCCGCAGTAAATAACCTACAGCGGCGAAGAACCCAGAGTACAGAGTAAACACACACGAGTCCACAGGAAATGAATAAACGGGCAAGAGACAACTCTTGCTTCTACAGGAGCACTTCAAACACGGAACTATCCCCTCCCCGGGAGGCGAGGCTTAATTCCCGGCCCACTGTCACAGCGGGGGTGGCTATGCTGCTTCAAAGAAGCAGTGTGGGCTAAGGGAAGCAGTAACCGCAGTGGTGAGTCTAGGCGAGCCCTGCCTCGGCCAACGGAGAAAGGCCAGCTTCCCGGTGACGCTACGGGCCCTACTATGACACGGTGAGAACGGCACTTTTAGAGGATAATTTTATTTAACTTAAAACTACATACTGATAGTCTAAGTTTTCCCACCTGGCTAATAAATCCGCGTCCTTAAGGCAGATAACTGTGGAAATCACGGATTTACCACCTATTTACTATTGCATTTACTGATTACTCATTCATTCATTATTTTATATCTTAAAGTGAACTACCTTTTTGCTTTGTCCTTGTCATCTTCTTCCACCAATCCATCAAAAATACTACCATCATCTCTAAAAGAAAAAGAAAGTGGACAGAAGAAATAAGAGCAGATTCATTAAGGAACAACGACACTAAAACAACATGTAAATCAAATCAGTTATACCCCGGGATTTTTGTAGAGTTACGACTGTATAAATTCAAACTCAGTAACCACTAACCTGTTCTAATCTCCACAGACAATTAAAGCTCAGCTATGTTTCACATTTGTAAAAAGTTACCACAATAAACAAGAATTTAATTTAACCAGAAGTTAAATACCATAACCCAAACTTTTAGTAGCCAGTGGAAATCTACAGAAAATCCATGTATTTGCCATTATACAAAGCGATTCCCTTGAAACTGGTCTGAGTGGTCAGGGAAGGCCTTGCTGAAGGGGGAGCACGTGAGCTGCGCCCTAAGCGACAGGACGGGGCTGGCTGTGGGGAGACCGGCGGCCGTCCTCTGACAAGGGGACCGCGGGCGCGGCGGGCCGGCCTGCACTGGGGAGCGACGGCAGGGTCCGGGCGAGCTGGGAACCTTCCGGAAGCCGCCGCGCGCCTTCCGCCGCCTCGCGCCTTCCGCCGCCTCCTTCTGGGGTCTACAAGTGCCGCCCGCCCAGGCGGAGAGCGTCTACAAGTCCTCCGTCACCGCGGCCCACGAGGAGACTTCCGACTTTCAAACTCGGCCCGTGAGCGCTTATTGCTGAGGAGACAGGCCACAGCTCTCATGATACGCGGAGACAACGAACGCGGATCAGGAACCACCGCTCCGTGTCTGAGCACTCAGGTGCGACGCCAGGTGCCACACGGTCCAGAACGGGCACCGGCAGTCATTCCGAAGCAAGACGCCAAACGTCCCCTCACTCTCACAAGAGAAGTGAAGAAACGCCTTTTCTGAGGAGGCCGCACACAGCTGCACCGAGTCTGTGGCAGCGGCGCAGGCGGGCCTCCGGTCCAAGCCCCCGGCCCTCCTGTCTCCAGCTCCGGCAGAACACACGCCGCGCTGACCGACCTCACGGAAGCCGCCACCAGGCGCCCGGAGTCACTTCCGGGCACAGGTCGAGCTACAACCTAAAGAGTCCTTGACGCGAGACTCACTCGGTGCACGGCGACCAAAGCGCAGCAGCCTCAGAGCGGAGCAGACCAAGGCCGGGCCCTAACGCCAGCTAACCCTCACCGACTACGCAACCTTCAACAGGTTCCTCAGCACCCTTCGGACCCACAGACTCCTCATCTACAGCATCTCATGGAATTACCGTGAGGTTAAACGAAACAAGACATGAAAAGTGTTCTCACATCAGCTGTCAGACAGTAGGCATTTCTTAAAAGCCTTGCTGTATTTCACCAAATTTAAGACACCAATGACTTTAAGACTTATTATTTTATGTACCACTAAAAAAGAAAAATACTACCAATTAAACTATGATAAGCTGGAAGTTCCCATTGTGGCTCAGTGGTACAAGCCTGACCAGTATTCCTGAAGACGCGGGTTCGGGTCCCTGGCCTCGCTCAGTGGGGTAAGGATCCGGCATTGCCATCAGTTGTGGTGTACGTCACAGATGCAGCTTGGATCCTGTGTTGCTGTGGCTGTGGTGTAGGCCGGCAGCTGTACTCCGATCAGACCCCTAGCCTGGGAACCTCCATATGCCAAAGGTGCAGCCCTAAAAAAACAAAAAAAAAAGGAACGATGATAAGCTAATCGTAAGATGAATACTAATGTTAGACCTGTTAAAATGTAAAAAGAAATAAAAACAAATGAATGTCTTAAAAGCAAAGCAATAGGAGGCTTATCATTCCCCAAAAGTAAGATTTAATTAAGGTTATAATTTCAACTAAGGAAATCCTAATTTAGTTACCTCCTATGAGTCATAAGACACTTAAAGGGCTGAAGTGAGAACCAACAGATAAGAAGACAGAAGATTCCAGCAAGTGCCAAGGAAATATCTGCAACTGTCATATCTTCTTTCAGAGCAGTTCTGACCAGTCACTCAAAATTACAGCTCAAGGTCCAATCCAACCACAAGCATTATGCTGTTGACCTTGGCCCCAGAAGATACACCTTGTCGTTACATGACATTTGCTCAGTGCAGAAGGTACATGTAATGGTAACTATCATCAGGCATGACCACTCCCTTTATTAGTCTGTTATACACAATTACTCTGAAAATAAATTTTAAAATAGCTTTATGTAATCCAAAATAAACAAGTCTCTAAAAACCTACCTGTCAACAAGTGAGCTCATTTTACTGCAGCTTACGGTAAACAACATAACACACCACGTTTTCGTCTCGTGGGAGACATTTGCACTTCTCCTTGGGGGGGAAGAAAAATAAATGGTCATTAGTTTTCTTTTTTCAGGGCTGTACCCGCGGCATATGGAGGTTCCCAGGCTACGGGTCCAGTCGGAGCTACAGCTGTCGGCCTACACCACAGCCACAGCAATGCAGGATCCGAGCCATGTCTGCAGCCTACACCACAGCTCACGGCAAGTCCGGATCCTTAACCTGCTGAACGAGACCAGGGATTGAACTCACAATCTCATGGTTCCTAATCAGATTCGTTTCCGCTGTGCCACGATGGGAACTCCAGTTTTCTAAAAAACTTATTCCTACAAACACAGTTATCTTCAGAAACATTATATGTTAATTATCACAGAGACTCAAAATGTTTGCACCAAAGGCTGGGACATTATTTTTAGGGAAATATCCTTAGCTAAGGGACATTTTAAGCTTCTGTTCCCTTTTAAAAAGGACTACAAGGGGTAAAAAATTTAAAAGCTCCTTTTACTATTTATTCAGTCTATATGACTACGTCACTGTGAACAGGATATAATAACCACACCTAATGGGTGATAAACATCTGCTGAAAGCCTAGTTTTCTGTTAAACTGTATGGCTGGCTTTGGAAACACAAGGAGGAAAGACACAGTCACTCCAGGCAAAATCTGCAATTAAATAGGGAGACTGATAACTCGATGATTATAGTAAGAGGAAAACATTCTGGGTTAGGGTGAGTTTCCCAGGCAGTCTAGGTTCTTATTACTGAAAATGTGGTTCAAGGACCACCACCACCACCTGAGAGCTTGTGAAAAACACTGAACCCCAACCCGAGTTCTACTGAAACACAATCTACATTTTAACAAGGTCCCCATGTGATTTCTGCGACCATTTAATTTGAGAAATAACAGAGTAAAAAACAGGAAGAGGTAATCACTAAAGGATTCTAAGCCACAAGAATAGCAATCTGCAAAGGCACAGGTCTTTTTATGAGACAAGAGAGCATCCTATTTGAGAAACTTTGTTTTTTAGAGAAAAATACTAGGCATATTACAAAGAAAGCTTTAACTGCTAGAGCTGAGAGAACAGGAGTGGGGGAGGCGAGCCAAGGAGAGAAGAGCTGCTTTTGTTTTTGCGTTGGTTTTCATGGCTGCACTTGGGGCAAATGGAAGTCCCAGGCCAGGGACCGAATCCCAGCCACAGCCATGGCAACACCAGATCCTTAACCACTGTGCTGGGCTGCGGGTCTAACACACACCTCTGGGTCGACCCCAGCCACTGCAGCGGACTCTTAACGTAGTGCAGCCAACACTGGGAACTCTGAGAAGAGCCTTACGATAAGAGCCTTTCATACTCACACTGAAGGAATTAAAATTGACTGCTTTAAAACTTAACCCTAACCCTAAAATGCGTCTCTACATACCCTATACAGCTTTGCTAACAACATCCAAGGCGGGTTTGTCCATACAGGATACCTCTATTTTATAGCCATGAGCTAAGTACTGAATAACCACCTTAATTCTAACAACGTCCAAGGCGGGTTTGTCCATACAGGATACCTCTATTTTATAGCCATGAGCTAAATACTGAATAACCACCTTAATTCTAATGACTATCCTAACAGTTTTGAGGCATAAGAACTTCTCTTTTAACTACTATATTTTTATTTAAAATCTAAAAAATAGTGTAAATTAATGCATAACTAAACCAGAGAAGATTAAAGGACCTGAGACTCCAAAATATTCTATCACTGTTTTCAAATGCACATTTACAAGAGGAAGCGAGAATAACCCTAGATACGTGACGCTGCATTGCCGATGTGGTTATGGCTGCAGAAGTGGGACCGCGAAGGGCTGAGTTCTTAAAAGACACAGAGTGGGGGAGTCAGAGGTAAAAATAACAAGAAACAGCTCCAGGATAAAATAGTGATTTTAAGCGTCTGGGTCAACGTTAGAAGATGGAACACAAAATTACAGAATTTTAGAGTCAGAACAGACTTTCAAGATCACCTAAGTACAGCTCTCTGATCCACAAGACATAGTTATCATCATGGTAATAACAGAGATGGGTTCTGTCACTAGAACAAAAAGAACAGTGCAAAGGTAAAAGGGCCAATCTGGATGCATTAAAAAAGAAGAGTCTCAGTTTGAAGTAAAAAGACCAGATCTGAGCCTTATATGGCACCAAGTACATGTTTGCTCAATTATCGGAAAGTAGAATAGGGCAAACAAGGGGAGAAAAGAAGACCCCAAGAACAAGGGCTCAGAAGCTTACAGCCGTGCGCTAAGCGAAGGGGATCCAAAATGCTTTAGAAGACAGACTGATGATTTATTAGTGTATTTTACTATTCTTGATAACGCTATTTTTCCAGACACTGTTGTCCAGCTAACAACATAAAACTACACCTCTAATAGTCTAGTCTAAGATCCTTTCTCTACTTTTCCATCCAATTGATAGACATGCTGTATTTAAGGCAAAGATAAAGGAGGAAGTTAAGCAGGCCCAAGTAACAACTCTTAAAAGATTCCTCTCAATTAAACGCTGTCGAATGAACTTTTAACAGCACAAGCGTAGTTTGGGAACAGCCGCAAGGCCTGGGGCGGGACAACCCCAGGACCACGGCTTCTGGCACAGGAGGACGAGGCAGTGTGGCCTTACGCTGCTGTGGCTGCTGCGGCTTCACTTTTCTAAGACGAGATGCCCTGTTCACAGCCGGGAATTTCAAGTCGATAGTTTAACACAGACTAAATGTTATTAAAAGCCTTTTTTTCGTAAATACTGACATTAATAGGCCAGTATGGCATGTAATAATACATCTTTGAAAGGGTCAGTTACAGTCACTGGAGCCCAAAGCTCACAAATTAAGGATCAGGTTGCAATCAGGCATCCAAGGCTTCTTTCCACAAGCGACCTGAGCTGGAAGTCATTCAGCGGCACGCCTTCTCAGCTGAGTGGGCACCACGCCACCGTTATCACAATGGGGGGCAAGGACAGCATGTGCTTTTTATAAACATTTTAAAAACAAGTTTTAAAAAATATTTATCAAATAGGGAGGTATTAATAACTAACAAACTTTATAAGCAATTCGAACTCTGCCAAATATAGAAGCAGGTGTGTTTTAAATCCAGCATGCGACATTACAAGTGACTAACAGGACATCTCACTGTCCGTCTCTGGAGAAGAGCTCTTCTGACAGACTCTGCATTGTAAGTAAATCACGCGCTATCTAATGACATGACAGCGCTTGTCCTCAGAGTCTCATCTGCTGCCGTCACTCAAGGCTCTGCATTTGCACATCACTAGTTCGTCCTATAACTGGATTATTCTGATCAGCGCCTTAGTATCTCACCTTAAAACAAACAAAACAAAAACTCCCTGACCCAACAACCCCCTTCAGGTGCTGCCCTCCTTTTCTGCTCCCTTTCACAGTTAAAGCCACTTTTCAGAGTTGGGCACAGCTGGTGTTTCAATATTTTTAATTCATTCCACTCTATTTTAAAAGTGTTTATTTTCATAAATATATGCTTGTCCAAACAGTTTTACAAGACATTCAAACTCAGAGGTCCTCTGAGCCCCATTTCATACTTTCAACCACTTTCTTCTCTTTAACTGCTTCCTTTAGGCGTTAACTCCCGTTCTCCACTAACTTTTATTACCTCTTGATCCTTTCTGTTTTAGGTAGGGTGCCTACACAGTCCAAATTTAGTCGAGTTGACCCAGTGTAATTATCAAAAGTGTTGATTCTGCTCTCAAAAGCGACTTTTTTGTTAAGGCATCATCTACCA
The DNA here is from genome assembly GCA_004024745.2 of Catagonus wagneri. NCBI lineage: Eukaryota > Metazoa > Chordata > Mammalia > Artiodactyla > Tayassuidae > Catagonus > Catagonus wagneri. Next base: position 31,469,323 of record PVHT020000886.1, on the reverse strand, counting down.
AATTCCACCAGAAAAAATAGTTTAATTCTGACTCCCCCATCCTTAGCTCACACACAGGCACACTTGCCCACATTCCCAGTATCACGAGCTGGTGAGGTGGTTACTTTCAGAGTTAACACTTTTATGACTCTGCAAGTGCAATTCTCAGTTGAGCCATAGTATACCACAACTGTTTTTCTGAACAGTTTTCCCTAGAGCTAAGCATTGTTTTGTTGTACCATTCAGCTGGTTTTCTATATATTTATCACCAGTGCAGCCCCCAGCTCTTCCCTGTCCAAATCTGCTCTTCCCATCTTCACACGCATGATTACCAAGTCTGCCCACTTACTGTTCCCGCAGCTCCCGCCCGGCACCGTCTGACCTACCGCCACCCGGCTGGACGACGGCTTGGGGACCGCTGTGACCCGGGATCACCCCTCACAACCCCCCTGCTGATTTCCCGGGGCTCCACTTCAGCGGCATTCCCTCTTTCTTGTACCCTACGGCTTCATCTTTTAGTTACTCCTTTATTTCTGTTGAGTACTTCCTATAATAACCGCCCCAGAAAGTAAACATGGCAAATAAGTTTTGAGATATCACACGTCTAAAGCTGTCGTTGGCTGATCCGTAACAGTTTAGCAGGATTCTGAATACTGAATTGGAAATCATTTTTCCCTCAGAATTATGAAAGTTCCAGTGTGGGATCAAGAAGCCCAAAGTCACTCTGATTTCTGATCCTTTTTATGTGACCTATGATTTTCTTATCCTGGATGCTCCCCTGTGTTCAAAATTTAACAGTGATATGCCCTTCTGGGGACCAGTTTTCACATTTGAACTGGTCGCTCTATGGGCTCATTGTCCTCTGATTTCTGGGGAGCTCTGCTGCACCCCTCTCTGGCCTCTACCTCTCCCCTGGCTCTCTGCACTCCTTCTGGAACCCCCAGCATTTAAACACTGGAGATCCTGGACAGTTGCTCCAGATTTCTTATCTTTTCTCTCCATTTTCTCTTTGCTTTACTTCCAATATATTGGGATTATTTTTCAGCCCTTCCACTGAGTTTTCCATTTCTAGTTTCATTTATTTTTCTCCCTCGTGTTTCATGGATTTAGCCTCCTCTTACCTCTCAAACCATCCAATGACACTTTTGTGTTTCTTTCTGTCTTTACTTGCCTACCTGGGTTTTCATGTCCTCTAACTTGGTGTTTTCTCTTTGGCTTTGGCCCTGACTCTCACAAAAGAGGCTTCCTAAAACGCGGAGTGATCCTGGGCTGCAGGCTCTGGCTTAACGGTGGGATGCTGTGAACTTTACAACAGGCCAGAATATTTCTTGGAGGAAATTATTAATGTTAGTACCGTCAGATCTTTCCCCATAGGCTGGTTATAATTCCCATTTTCCTGAGAAAATGTCATTTCAAAGTATAGTCCTAGATGCAACCCTTTCATTACCTTTTGTATTTGGGGATCTTTTTAACTGATTCTTCAGGAAACTGTAAGTTCAATGTATTTTTCTGTAGGGCTGACCATCGGTCTCAGAATTCTGTTTAAACAAGAAAAATTTTGTTAGATTTACTCGACTTACATAGAAATTAATCATAAAAAAGGTTTTAAAATACTTTTGAAACAAAATTTAAAACTTTGTCAAAATACACATATAACAAGTGCTAAACTCTAAAAAAATCTTTCTAAAAGAAAAACTGAAAAGAAACTACCACAATCACTTTTAATTCTACTATAGAAGTTAAAAGACAAAAGTATAAAGAAGTGTAACTATGAAAGCACATTAATGAATACACAGTTTGTGACACAGATGAAGTACAGTGGGGCGGAGGTACAAAGCAGGGCTCTTAAATATCAGCTTAAAACAGGCTGTCGGAACTGCGAGGCGTCCATGTAGACCCATGGTAAGCACGAAGAAAACATGTATAGACGACACACAAAGAAAACGAGAAAGGAATCAAACCATGTCAGGAAAAAAAAAAACAAAACACCCCACTGAAACGCAAGGAAGACAAAAGAGAAAAAAGTGACAAAAAGCCACAAGACAGACAAAAACAATGAACAAAGTGACAACAGTACATCCTTCCCTATCAGTTATTACTGTAAATACAAACGGATTCAAGTTACCAACCAGAAGACAAAGTAGGTAAACGTGTAAAAAAGCAAGATTCTGCTATATGGTATCTACAAGAGGCTTATTTTAGATTTAAGCGTCCAGAGAGACTGAAGATAAAAACTGGACAAAGACATTCCATGCAAATGGTGACCAAGAGGGCGAGAGAAAAAATAAACTTTAAGTAATGACCTGTCACAAGAGACAAAAAAGATACTATACAATAATAAAAGGGTCAAATTCATCAAGAAGACTGAACAGTTACAGAGATATGTAGATAAACACCCCAACATCAAAGCACCCAAGTATCTGTAGCAAACACGGACAGAAATGAACCAAGAAACAGCAACACAATAATGGCAGATTTCAATATCCCAGTGTCAATAATGGACAGAACCCAGACAGAGATCAGTAAGGAAACACACAGCCTGAGCACCACTATACACCAATCAGCTTACCCAGATATTCCAGCCAACAGCAGCAGAATACACACTCTTCTCAAATGCACAGGGAACACTCACTAGGACAGATCATGTGAAGGCAGCAAAACAAGTCTGAACAAACCTAACAAATTTAACAAACCAAGTGGCTTTTCTGACCACAATGGAATGAAACTAGAAATCAGTGCAGAAGGTAAACTGGAAAATTCACAAACATGTAGAAATTAAACACACTCTTGAACAATCAATGGGTCAAGGAAGAAATCAAACTGGAAATTAGAAAATGTCTTGAGATAAACAAAAACAACACATCAAAACACAGGATGCAGCAAAAGCATTAAGAGGGGCGTTCACAGTGGTAAATACTACATTAAAAAAAAAAGAAACATAAGACCCTAACTTTATACCTCAAGGAACTAGGAAAAGCCCAAAGTTAGCAGAAGGAAAGAAATAATAAAGATTAAAGCAGAAACAAAATAGAGGTGGAAAAACAAAAAGAAATGAAACAAAGTGTTTTTAGCAAAGAACAATAAAAAGAGGAAACATTACAACTAATACCACAGAAATACAAAGGATCCTAAAAAATTATCATGAACAATTAAATGCCAACAAACTGAATAACCGAGAGGAAACAGACAAAGTCCTAGAAACACAGAAACCGTCAAGACTGAATCATGAAGAAACCGAGTTTCTGAACATACATATAACTAACAGGGTTACTGAATCAGTAACCAAAACCTCCCAACAAAGAGAAGCCCAGGTCCAAAACATTCACTAAGGAATTCTACCAAATGTTTAAGGAAGAATTAATTAGCACCAGTCCTTCTCAAACTCTGCCAAAAAACTGAAGAGAAAGGAACACCGCCAAGATCACCTTATGAAGTCAACATTACCTTGTTACCAAAGCCCAACAGACTCCACAAGTAAAAACTACAGGCCATGGTCCCCAAGAAATACAGACAAAAGTTCCACAACCAAATACTAACAAAGAAAATTCAACAGCATGTTAAAAGGATCACATGCCATGACCAAGTGGGTTTTATCCCTGAGATACAAGGATGGTTCGTCATACAAAAACCCATTAATCTTAAAATGCCACATTAACAGAACAATGGATTAAAATCACACAATTATATCACTTAACACAGAAAAAGCATATGAAGTAATTTAATATTCTTTCATGATAAAAACACTAAGCAAGGGATAGAAATATTTTCTCAAGATAATAAAGGCCATATATGAAAATCCCCATAACTAATATCGTGGTCAACAGTGAAAAACTGAAAGCTTTTTCTCTCAGATGAGGAAAAAGGCAGGAATACCCACGTCTCCCTACTTCTAGTCAGCACAGTACTAGCTAGAACAATTATGCAAGGAAAAGGAGTCCAAATTGGAAAGTCTGAAGTAGAACTACCTCTATTCATAGATGACGCGGTCTTGTAGGCAGAAACTCCTAAAGACTCCACCAAAAAAAAAAAACAAAATTGTTAGAGCTAATAAACATCAAAGTAGGACACAAAATCAATACATAAAAATCAGCTGCTGCAGTTACCGTCATGGCTCAGCAGAAAGGAATCTGACTAGTAACCATGAGGATGCAGGTTCGACCCCTGGCCTCACTCAGTGGGTTAAGGATCGGGCGTTGCCATGAGCTGTGGTGAGGTCTGCAGACAGGGCTCGGATTTGCCACTGCTGCGGCTGTGGTGTAGGCCGGGAGCTACAGCTCTGATTTGAACCCTAGCCTAGGAACCTCCATATGCTGCGGTGTGGCCCTGAAAGAAAAAATCAGCTGCATTTCTATACACTAACAACAAACAATCTGAAAAGGAAATTAAGAAAACACCCACTTAATAGCATCAAAGGAGTAACACTTAGGGATAAATTTAATCAAAAGGCAAAATTTCTGTTGTGGAAAGAACTTTCAGAAACCTGTCAGTTTCGATTAGAAATGTACTCTCACTGATAAGGAAAATCAGGAATTGCCGTATTCTTAGTATTTCTCACTGTAGAGGTTAGATATCACTATAACATTCTCATTTTTAACACTCTTCCAAATCATGAGCTCCTTCAAAGCCAAGAACAAAGCTTCACTTATTCATTACTAGGACCTTATAGAGTATCTGACAAATACTAAAAACACAACAAGCACTGTGAATAATTGAATTATCCAAGACCAACCCAACTTGCCACACAAAAGTTAATGCAAAGCTTTACGTTCAAAATTTGCTTCTAACCCACCAAATGTACATACTCAATTTTTTAAAAACCAAGAATATGCTGTATATGTAATATGACAGCAACAAAAAGGGATATTTTTGACTGTGCAAAAGAAAAGGAGGGCAGTATTTTTGAGCACAAAAAAGGATTTTTTTTATGGCAACAACAAAAAATATCCCTGGACACTGAAGGACTCAAATAAAAACAAGAGGTCTAGACACCAGAGCAATGAGGCTGTGTTCCTAAAAGGCACGTACAGCAAAGTCAGAAGCCAGGTCCTAGTGTCCTCCTTAGTTTTAAGTACTTTGGGATAGAGTTAGTCAGAATTAAAGCTCCTAACAAGCCCAGCACACTGGAGGAGGAGTGAGCACAGAGGTTAAGACCCTGAGATGAGTCTACAGTCGTGAGTGAAGACCTCTGGACAATCTTACTTATCCTAAGCCTGAGGACTGTCATCTATGGCAGTTGCTGTGAAGACTTGAAGGATATAAACTATTAACAAGGTCAACACCAAAAAACCCCCAAAATGCTTAAACATGTGCAGCATGACAAAAGGTGAATTTTTTTTTTTTTACTACATAAGGGTCTCTAAAAAGTTATTCCAAAAAGGTTAAAACCCAACCAAAAATAAAGAACAAAAAGTAAAATGAGCCACAAAGAAAACAAATGGCTAATAAATGTAAAAATTATTCCTCACTAGAAATCAAGGAAACTTAAGTAAAAACATATTATAGTTAAATATGAATGATTCCTTAAAAATTCATACTATTTACCATTCAGCAACATTTACTGAATACAATACAAATGTCTAGTGACTACACTGTTTGAAAGGGTGAAGCAAACACGGCCACTGCACTTGAGGCACTGCTGAGAAAAGGCAGAAGCTCTGTGGACATACTGGGAGTGACGAAGAAGTCAAGGAAGCCTCCTGGAGAAGTGATAGGTAAGCTGAGATCTGAAGAACAAAATCAGGGTTTACCAGGCAAAGAAATAGAGAAATTTAATCTATGCCAAAAGAACAGCATAGCAAACGTCTGGAGACTGAAAAGGAACTGTGGTTTCAGAGGACCACAAGCAGCTTATGTATGATTAGCAGTATAGTATTAGAGCAAAAACCTGGAGACGGGGTAACAAGTGGCAGCGACAGTGATGAGGTGAGCAGAGCGTGAAAGGCCACGTGAGGGCAACCCCACCCCACAATGAAGATGTGAACGGTTTTAAGCAGGAAAGTGGCACGATAGATTTTTCTTTTGAGCCATCAACACAATGGAACAGAAGGAGGCAGGCCTAGAATCAGGGTGCCTGGAGGGAGGAGAGTATTATAATAGTTGAGGCAAACAACACAGAGACAGAGAGTACAGGCAGAAACACAAGACTATTAAGAGATACTGAGAAGACGAGATAGCGTTTGGTGACTTAGCAGAGGTTGGGGCGGGGAGCAGTCAAGAATATCCCTCGGCTTCTGGTTTAGACCCATCTGCAGGCTGGATACGAAACACAGGACGAGTAAGGTGGAGGGAAGTGAGAAGGAATGACGCTGAAAACAGCGGCTAACATTTATTGAACTATAAGGTGTGCGGCACTCTTCATGAAAGTTTTCTCTCATGCAAGATTCAACAATCGTATGAGGCAGCCTCTATAATCGTCTCCATCTCACAGGTGAGGAAACACAAAGAGAACAGGAAAGCTGTCCAAGTTCAAGAATAAGGCCGAGAGGTCAACCCTGACTGTTTTTAGCTTGAAGGATGCTCTTTATCACTATGGAACAGATAACTCATAAATACTTTTCATGACAGATTCAGTTTCAGACATGCTGTGTTTAAGGTATCTATGGGACACGCAAGAAGAAAAGTGTCCAGCAGGCAACTGAAGTGTGGTTTTGGCACAACTCAGAAAGGAACTGGGAGAAGATGTCAAGTGGGAGCCATCAACATAAATGCGTAAAATTAAAGATAATGATTAGATGAACTTCTCTAGGAAAAACACATGAAATGAGAAAAAAAAGGTTCAGACTGAAATTTAATGAAAAATTAATATTTTGGGAGTTCCTGTTGTGGCTCAGAGGCTTAAGAACTCAACTAGTATCTATGAGGATGTGGCTTCGATCCCTGGCCTCGCTCAGGGGGTTAAGGATCTGGTGTTGCCATAAGCTGCGGTGTCGGTGGCAGACATGGCTTGGATCCTGCATTGCTGTGGCTGTGGCATAGGTCGGCAGCTGTAGCTCGGATTCAACCTCTGGCCTGGGAACATCCATATGCCACAGGTGAGGCCCTAAAAACAAAAAAATTAAAATTTTGAAAACAGGCACAAGAATAGCTGGTCAAGTGGGGAAGGGGCTGAGCAGAGAATTTAAAGAAATGGGCTGAAAACACTTCCCACGTGTGAATCAGGGACCAGCCCCTTATTGGCTGTGGGCCTGAGACTAGTCACTTCATCTCCACAAATCATTTTTTTTCACCTCTAAATTGGAGGTAATAGCAGTAACAATGTTAACATATTTCATCCTCAGAACAACCTATACAACATCTGGTTTTCTGAGGATGAAATATGTTACACATTGGGGACAGTATATAGATAATAATGAAGGCTCAAATCTTTTTTTTTTTTTTAACTTTTCCTTTTTTTTTTTTTTTTAGGGCTGCAACAGCAGCATATGGAGGTTCCCAGGCTAGGGGTCCAATTGGAGCTAGAGCCACAGCTGGCAGCCTACACCACAGCCATGGCAATGCAGGTCAAGCCGTGTCTGTGACCTACACCATAGCTCACAGCAACGCCAGATCCTTAACCCACCGAGAGAGGCCAGGGATCGAACCTGCATCTTCATGGATACTGGTCGGGTTCATTTTGGCTGAGCCACACAGGAACCCCACTCAGTATGTTTTAAGTATGGCTAGTGTTAATAATAATATCAACTAGATGAAAAGGACCAATCAAAGGACAGAATAAAGTCAAGGAGGGTTTGTTGTCACTGACAGGAAAAGAGCGCTGCAAGAAGTCAACCACGTCAACACAGCAGTATGGACAGAACATGACTCCAAAGTGTCTACTACATTTAATAACAATTTCATAAGCCTGGTGATAGAGACATGAGACAGAGACTGAACACCACTTTAAGAAAGTAAACCAAGACTCCTTTTCTTTTCTTTTTTTTTTTTTTTTTTTTTTTTTTTTCCTTACCTAGGGCCGCACCCGCGGCATATGGAGGTTCCCAGGCTAGGAGTCCAACAGGAGCTGTAGCTGCGGGCCTTCGCCACAGCCACAGCAACGCAGGATCCGAGCTGTGTCTGCAACCTACACCACAGGTCAGGGCAACGCCGGATCCTTAACCCACTGAGCAAGGCCAGGGATCGAACCCGCAACCTCATGGTTCATAGTCGGATTCGTTAACCACTGAAACACAACGGGAACTCCAAGACTCCTTTTCTTAAAAGGAGTTTGGTAAGGGAGTTCCTGCTGTGACTCAGTGGGCTAAGTACCTGACGTTGTCACTAAGAGGATGCAGGTTTGATTCCTGGCCTCGCTCAGTGGGTTAAGCATCTGGTATTGCCACAAGCTGAGACGTAGGTCGCAGATGCAGCTCAGATCCAGGTGTTGCCATGGCTGTGGCAAAGGCTGCAGCTGCAGCTCTGATTTGACCCCTAGCCTGTGAACTTCCATATGCTGCAGGTGGGGACCTAAAAAGGAAAAAAAAAAAGTTTGCTGAGAAGTATGAATAACTTGAAACACTTACGTCCTTGGACCTAGTAACTTTACTTTGAAAAAAAAGGGAAATATTCAGAGATGTATCCAAAGTTTTACATTCACAGCACTATTATTTTACCAAGTAAGGTCAGAAGATTTCAATATCCAGTAGCAGTAAGAGTGGCATCAAAATATACCTCACATAAATCCAAATATGCCGAAGTATCAACTGTTATTATGTAGTAACCAGCTTATTATGGGTTCTTTCCATTTCTTCTGTTTATCATTTTCTAGAATTTCTCCCACGAACTTGAATTATTTTTATAATCATAAAAACTTATCTGCTGCTTTTTTTATGTTTGTTTTCTTTTTTCTTTCTTCTTCTTTTTTTTACTGCAACAACCATGGCACGCAGAAGTTCCCAGGCCACGGCTCGAACCCTTACCACAGCAGTGACAATGCCAAATCCTTAACCCTCTGAGCCACCAGGGGACTCCAATGTTCACTTTCTTTAAGTTGTTCAATACTAGAACCCTGGCTACACATAAGAACATAAAACACATGTTATCCATTCCAGAGAACAAAACACAAGTAATAAAGCAATATGGTACTGCTATAAAACATGAGTAACAGACTGTTTTCATACTATTCATGTAATTCAAAGAAAAACCTTTAATTTCATCTAATTATTAATTTTTAAATTATTAACATGGTTAACCAGATTAAAAAAAAAACCTGGGTTTAAAAAAATGGAAACCTCAATAAACCTTTTTTTGACCTAATAACCTATTGACCCACTGACCTACTTTGGAATTTAGGTTAGTTAAATCTGATATCACAGATATTTCTGGGACTGATGGATCTATTAACATTAATTAAAAGTAGGGCTGAACCTTAATACAAAACACAAAGCCCAATCCTTAACTATGTTTTATCACCATCTATGAAAAATTCAAAATTACTTCTGCAGATTACTGTTTGTATTATAGCTAAAAGGTATTGATTTTAAGCACAACTTTAATCTGTAAAGAAAGACTGAAATGCTTTTTAAATTAGCTATTTAAAGTATGGATAAAGACGAAAGCTAACAGTAGTCCTCAATTTAGTCGATACTGAACCAGAACATTAGCCCGCCTCTACAATGAATGTAAAATATTAGCAAAAATAAACATTCGTGACTCAACGGCAGTTTCAAAGAACAACTTTAATTAAAAACTGACATTAAGAACAAGAAATCAAACCAAAGTCTCATGAACCAGACCTTTCTGGCTCAAGGTAAACATCAAATGCTACCAAAATTCAAGCCTGTCAGATGTTTAGATGTGAGGTGTTCGTGAAGCTTCATTAAACCAACAACTGAAAAACTAATATAGCTTAGTGGTATACAAGACCACTGCAATTATTCAGCTAATGTCTTTCTTCAAATAACGTGCAAGCCCTTCATGTAATGGACTGATCTGGTCCACGGAATAATGAGCACCTTCATCCTTTCCAAATGAGTCTGAGGCCTAAGCCTGTCCCCAGCCTCAGATGGGCCTTGCAGAAGATCTGAAGGTGCCAGGAGAGCTCAAGCCAGAGTCTCGGCGAGAACTACATACCTGATCCTATGTGCCCCGCACCAGCATCCGCAGGAAGAGAGGCTGGGGTAGGCCCAAGAACAACCCACCAAAAGCACCAAGCCCAATTCCTGAAGCCTAGGAATACGGTATCTTACAGGGCAAAAACGGACTGTGCAGGTGCAATGAAGGCTAAGAGCAGTTTACACTGGACCACCTGGGTAGTCCAATGTGATCAGAGGGGTCTGCAGAAGCAGAAAACCTCTCCTGGCTGTGGACAGAGAGAGCTGTGAGCTGTGAGACAGAAGAGTCAGAAAGATGCAGTGTTGCTGGTGTTGAAAGTGAAAGAAGGTCGCCACTCAGGCAGCCTTTAGGAGCTGGAAAACACAAGGCAACACTCTCCGAAGCTGCCAGAAAGGAATGTAGCCTTACTGACAGCTCACTTTTAGCCCAATGAGACCCAGGTGGAACTCCCGGGTTGCACGACTGTAAGATAATAAATTTATGCTGTTTTAAGACGTTACGTTTATGCAAGTTTCTCTGGCAGCAAAAACATTTCATATTGGTCCAAAATCTATGGCCGCTCCCAAGAAGTGTGCCTTTCCCCAGCCCTCCCCCTATTTACATAATGTACGGAGAAAAGCCCCTGGACTAAGCCCATTATACCCTACTTTCCTTTCACACAAGTCACCAGCAGAGGCTCTCAAGTCAGTCCCATCACCCCAACTCTTGTCCCTCCACACTCGGTCTAGCCCCACGTTGACCCTTGCCCCTTTCTTTCTCAGTTTCCTCTGGAACTCACATCCTATTTCAACAGTGCTGCTGCACACTCTCTCACCTGTCCTGCGCCCGCAGACGCCTCTCTCGCCTCCAGGAGTTCTGCTCCAGCTCCAGCTGTTCTCTTAAAGGCCGAGGCAGTGGACTTGCTGTTCCTCACTGTCATTTCTGCACCGTTCTTTCTCCCTTCCCTATGCTCTGAACCTCGTGCCTCCAGGCCACATCAGCCACTGTCATCTGCTTGTGGTAAGCACGCAGAAGCCCCCAGAACAAGCCCCCGCACTCCCCGAGGGCAGTCTCTCTCTCCAAAGTCTCTTCGGTCATATTGTTTCTGAACTGTGACATCCACATACCTGATCCTCCCAACATCCTGGCCAGTCGATTCTTTCATCTCTCCTCTAACAATCCTGAACCCGCCTCCCACGCATCCCCTGGCCTTACTTTAGAATTCCCCTTACTGGTAATCACATATGCTCCTCCAGAGTTTCCATTTCAAGCAAGTTAGTCCTCTGTATCTCGCAAGAGGTAGGACAGCGTGTGTTCTGCTTGATTCAAATTCGCAAAAATAAAAACACATTTTTTCTAATTGTTTTTTTTTTACATAGCTCTGATTTATTTACGTTTATAATTTTTTTTAAAACCTGTCCTAGTCTCCTAATCTTTTTTGGGCCCTCAAAATTTCTCATCCCATAAAAGGCACAAAGGAGCAAGGCAAGTTCATCGAGATGGTCAAGGGACGTCAGAGGCAGTGACAGTGTCTGTTGGTCAGGCTGCTCATCATTCTTTACCAGAAATGTCTAATTTTTCTTCAGCTTTGTCTAAACTCTAGCCTTCTTTTTTGCCACTGATTCTTCTGTATGTTTAACACATAGATAAGCCATTCCATGAGCCATTCTTTGGCAAAGGCAATAGCTGCTTACAACTCTAATATAGTTAAGGTTAAGTTGACAATAAAAATTTCTAATTCCAACCTACGGCATTTACTAATAGAGATGAAAATGATACAAACATTAAAGAGCAGGGGAGCTCTGCCACATCCTAAGACCCCAGCTTTCCTTCCGAGCTTCGTTCTGTCTCTCCAGCCTCGTCTACTCCACCTCGCTGTACACCTGCTCATGTCCTCTGGCCACACTAAACGTGCCCTGCTCCTACCAAGGAGACAACGAAGAAAGGCCTGTGCATCAGCATATCACAACACACCTGACTTCTCAGTGCACCAAACTAGAACAGGTCTTCACAGGAAACACTCACCTCAGGATTCAATTAATCAATGTGTAAAACCATGTAAGCGAAAAACGGAGGTCCTCTGTACAGGTTTCTTACGGCTGCTTAACAAGTTAGCCCAAACTTAATGGAAGGAAACAAACCTATGACCTCCCAGCTCTCTAAGTCAGAACTCAGCACAGGTCTCACTGGGCTAAACTCCAGGTGTCAGCAGGGCTGCCGTTTCCTTCAGGAAACTTGAGCAGAAATCCTGCTTCCCCACCTTCACAAGCTTTAAGAGGCTGCCCGCACTCCTTGGCTCAGGGCTCCCCTCACCCTCCAAGCCTGGCCAGCCGCAGGCCGAGTCTTGCCCAGGCTGCCACCCCTCCCGCCTCCCTCCCTCTTCCCTTGTAAAGACCCTGGTGCACACAGACGATCCAAGATAACCTTCCCATTACAAGCCCCCTGAGCAGCAGCCTTCAGTCTTTGCCCTTTAACTTAAGAGGGTCACAGTTTCTGCAAACTGCGGACAGGGTCATCTCTCATGGTACGGCTTACCATGACCCGAGAAATCTCTTTGGTGAAGACAAAGTATCTTTTGTGGATAAACAGTAAATAATTTGAATCATCAATAGATAAAAGATTATATCACCATGCCTATAAATTTGTTATTTCTGAACTATCTTTTCCTTTCATGTTTCTTCAAAGGAACTGAGCAATAATGTGGATAATTATTCCAGCTGCATGAGTTCAAATGAAAGTCTAATTTTACTGCTATACGCAGCAGGCTTTTTGTGTGTTTTTCTAAATGGTAAAAGTCTGTTTAATGTCCAAATGAATATGAGAGCATACTTTCCCCTCTGGACATTCAGTAGGCTATGCCCATATACAAAAATGCATAATTTACAAGTATCAAACAGATGTCCAAATAAGACTGATTAACCTCAGCCTTTGTGGAATGTTTTATTTTTAAAAGGCAAGTATATGTAAGTTTCTGCGATGGAGCTCCAGGAAAAGACAGACTGAATGATATCAACCTAAAAGCAGTACAGAATTGCATTAGTGCTATAAATCTACAAAGACCTACTAAGAAATATAAGTAGTATTATGAAAATAACAGGATTAGAGCCAGCTCTTGAGATACTTAATAACTTACAACTAATATGAATAAATATAATGACAATGTTTTTGTTTCTTTTCTTTTGTGGCCAAATTCACAGCATATGGAAGTTCCTGGGCCAGGGACTGAATTCGAGCCAGAGCTGAAACCTATGCCATAGCTGCACAGCAATGCCAGATCCTTAACCTACTGTGCACCGGGCTGAAGATTAAACCGGCACCTCCACAGAGACAAGCCAGATCATCAACCCACTGCACCAAGGCGGGAACTCCTTTTTTTCTTCTTTTGACAGTGTTTTGACATGTTACATACTTCATCAAGGAGCCCACCAGATCCATAAAACACTACAAAAAATGTCAATTTTCAGGGCGGCAGGCTGTGAGGGCGATCTGGCTGCGACATCCGTCACCCCACTGACTGTTAGGGTTGACCGGGCTGATCTGGACGGCTGGGCGGTGCCCCTTTCCTCCCTGGCTGCTCCAGGTGCTCCCTCCCGAAGCTGCTCGCTCGCCGCTCGGAGAGGAGGTCCGTTCCCCAGTCAAGGGCCTACCAGTCGCTGCGCTCCCTGCTGGAGCCTCCAAACAAGCTCTCAAGGCAACAAATACTCCTCTAGGTTTTTGAAATGTAATCACTTCATTTAAAAGACAGTTGTTTTGACCTATTAAAACTTGGGTAAACTGCCAGGTTGTTTTTGTGCAGTCAAGCAGGTCAGGCGAGTTCATAACCATCTGAAAACTAGCTCAGATAGGTTTAGATGCATTTTGAACTACAGATTATTCAGAAAAGTACCACAATAAAGTATTTCTTCTTCACTTAAATATTCGTTACCCACTGTGACACAGTGGGTAAAGGGTCTCGTATGGCCACAGCTGTGACAAACATTACAGCTGTGGATTGGTTCCCTGGCTTCGGAACTTCATGTGCTGTGGGTACAGCCAAAAAACAAACAAAAAAATTATATCTACATTTATATTTAAGATAAAATTCACTTCCTTTAAGATTTTGCAATATATGATTTATATAATTATATATATGCTATCCATTTACATAATCCATTTATCCCTATTTACTTTCAAAACTTTCAAATAAAAAGACATCTGGAGTTCACGCTATGGCACAGCGGAAACAAATTTGACTAGGAACCATGAGCTTGTGAGTTCGATCCCTGGCCTCACTCAGTGGGTTGGGGATCTGGCATTACCATGACCTATGGCATAGGCTGCAGACGCGGCTCGGATCCTGAGTTGCTGTGACATAAGCCAGCAGCTGTAGCTCTGATTGGACCCCTGGCCTGGGACCCTCCATGTGCCACAGCTCTTTTTAGGTGTGGCCCTAAAAAGCAAAAAACTAAAATAAAAATAAACAAATGAAAGACATCTGGCTATATTAAGTCCCTTAGTTGACTTATTTCTTTACCCAACAGATGCCTTGACCTTACCTGGAATGGCAAGGTCTGGGAAAATCGCAGGCCCTGTCTGAATCTGTCGAGTATCAAGGGAGCTGGAACTCAAACTGCACAGAAACATTTATAGCATGCAAGCAAGAATAATTAAGGATAAAAGAGGACATGTAAATGGCACACTATTTCACAGCCAGAAGGCCCGAGACCAGGCTTCACAAGTGCAACCTGGACTTAACAAATATCAACAACAGGGGTGTGCCCTTGATACAGAAAAGACATGATAAGATTTCTACTGATCTACATGCAAGTCTGCTACTGAATCCATGCAGTAAACTTGGATTTCTTATGCTGTATTTTGCAGTTCCGAAATTTCTATTGGATTCTTTTATATGGTTCTTTCTTTTTGTTTTGTCTTGTTTTTTTAGGGCCACATTCACGGCATATGGAGGTTCCCACAATGCGAGATTCGAGCGGTTTCTGTGACCTACACCACAGCTCACAGCAACGCAGCAACACCGGATCCTTAACCCACTGAGCAAGGCCAGGGATCGAACCTGCAACCTCAAGGTCCCTAGTCGAGTTTGTTTCCACTGCACCACAAGGGGAACTCCTTTTATATGGTTTCTATTTCAGAGATCTTTCCTTTTTAAAAAAAAACTTCGTTGAAGTTTAGTTGATTTACAACGTTGCATTACTTCCTTCTGTACAGCAAAATGACTGCGTGTGTGTGTGTATGCTCTTTGTCGTATTATTTTCCTTCATGGGTTGTCACAGGTATCCTGCGCCGTATGCTAGGACCCTGCTGCTTTCCATCCTACATCTAATAGTTTGCCTCTGCTGATCCCAAACTCCTCTCAGCACCACCACCACCAACCCCCCGCAACCCCAAGTCTGCTTCTCTATGTCTGTCTGTTTTCATTTTGTAGATGTGTTCATTTGTATTATATTGTAGCTTCCAGATATAAGTCATGTCATATGGTATTTGCCTTTCTCTTCTTGACTCTCCTCAGTATGACAGTCTCTAGGTTCATGCACGTTGCCACAGAGAGCACCATTTCATTCTTTTTGATGGCTGAGGAACATTCCGTTCACACACTCCCACACCACATCTCATCCATTCCTCTGACGACGGACATCTAGGCTGTTTCCACATCTTGGCTAATGGAAATAGTGGTGCAGTGAATGCTGGGGTCTAAGTATCTTTCTGAATTACAGTTTTGTCTGGGCAGATGCCCAGCTGTGGGACTGCTGGATCAAATGGTGGTTCTGTTTTAGTTTTCTGAGGAATCTCCGTACTGTTCTCCGTGGCGGCCGCACCGACTTACATCCCCACCAGTTTTAGTCTTCTGAGGAATCTCCGTACTGTTCTCCGTGGCGGCCGCACCGACTTACATCCCCACCAGTTTTAGTCTTCTGAGGAATCTCCGTACTGTTCTCCGTGGCGGCCGCACCAACTTACATCCCCACCAGCAGTGTGAAGGGGCTTCCCTCTCCTCCACACCCTCTCCAGCATTTCTTATTTTCAGGCTTTTTAACGATGGCCATCCTGATCAGTGTGAGGTGGCACCTCACTGTAGTTTTGATTTGCATTTTGCTGGCAGTGATGTTGAACATCTTTTCATGTGCCTACTGGCTGCCTATATGTCCTTTATGGAGAAATGTCTGTTTAGGTCTTCCGCCCATATTTCGACTGAGTTGTTTGTTGTTACTGAATTATATGAGCTGCCAGTATATTTTGGAAATTAACCCCTTGTCAGTTGCATCATTTGCAAATATTTTCCCCAAGTCTGCAGGCTATCTTTTCGTTTTGCTTATGTTTTCTTTGCTATGCAGTTCTTGTAAGTTTGATTAGGTCTCATTTGTTTATTTTTGCTTTTATTTCTATTACCTTGGGAGACTGACCTAAGAAAACACTGGGTGGGTTCCCACTGTGGTTCAGCAGGTTAAGAACCCAAGAAAGTATCCACAAGGATATGGGTTCAATCCTTGGCCTTGCTCAGTGGGTTACGGATCTGGCTTTGCTGCAAGCTGTGGCACAGGTCACAGATGTGGCTTGGATCTGGAGCTGCCACGGCTATGGCATAGGCCTACAGCTGCAGCTCCAAATGGACCCCTAGCCTTGGAACCTCCCTATGATACAGGTGCAGCCTTAAAAAGAAAAAAACAAAGCAAAACAAAGTGTTGGTATGATTTATGAAAGAGAATGTTTTGCCTATGTTCTCTTCTAGGAGTTTTATGGTGTCTTGTGTTATATTTAAGTCTTTAATTAAGCCTTTGACTTTATTCTGTGTACGGTGTGAGGTGTCTCTTCATTGATTTACCCGCGGCTGTCCAACCTCCCCAACAACACTTGTTTAAGAGACTGTCTTTTCCCCACTGTACATTCTTTCCTCCTTTGTCGAAGATTAGCTGTCCGCAGGCATAAAGGTTTAATCCTAGACTCTCTATTCTGTTTCATATGTCTGCTTTTGTGCCAATACCATGCTGTTTTGATTACTGTAGCTCTGCAGTATCAGCTGAAGTATGGATGGGTTATACCTCCTTTGCTCTTCTTCCTTAGGATTGCTTTGGCAATTCTGGGTCTTTTATGGTCCCACGGAAATTTTATAATGATTTGTTCTAATTCTGTGAAAAACATCACAGGTAATTTGGTAGAGATCACATTAAGTCTGTGGACTCCTTCGGGTACTGTGGCCATTTTAACAACACTAATTCTTCCAATCCAAGTGCATGGGGTATCTTTCCATTTCTTTGAGTCACCTTTCATTTCCTTAATGTTTTGTAGTTCCCACATCTTTCACTTCCTTGGTGAGGTTTATTCCTAAGTATTTTATTTTTTCTTGATGCAATTTTAAAAGGGATTGTTTACATTTCCGTTCTGATACTTCATTGCTAATATAAAGAAATGCAATCAATTTTTGTACAGCATAATCTTTTATTCTGCTACCTTGCTGAACCTGTTTACAAGTACTTATAGTTTCTGTGTGGAGGCTTTATCTTTCTATTCATTTTAAAAATGTTCACCTTTGCCTCATGGACCATGGATAGAACAGTTGCTTTTAAAGTCTTTTTTTTTTTTTTTTTGCTTTTGGCCACACCCAAAACATGCAAAAGTTCCCAGGTCCAGTATCAAACCCAAACCACAGCAACGACCTAAGCTGCTGTGGTAACACCAGATCCTTAACCCTCTGTACCACAGAATTCCTATAAAGTCTTTTTTTGGTAATTCCATCATCTGGATCATATCAGGAATAGCATCTATTTATTGTCTTTTCCCTTAAAAAATAGTCAGATTTTGTTTCTGTTTATGTCTAGTAATTTTGGATTATATCCTAGTCATTCTGAATATTAGGTCACGAAACTAGATTCTATTAACATCTGCTGGAGAATCTGACTTTTTTGTGTAAGCTTATACTACAAGTTATATACTGCCTTCTAAGGGTGGCAGTTCCACTGTCAGCTCAGTTTTCAAAGTCTTTACTTTTTATTTGGGTTTATCCTCTGCATGCATCACTCAGGAGCAAGTGTCTAGGAGGTGAATCATAGGTGAGTTCTCTGTCTTCACTATGTTTCTTTGGGTCTATTCCACGACTGACCCCTTTGTGGGTGTCCTCACACAACAGTTCTTTTCTCTCTGAGCCCCCTGGAAGAGCATGCTCCAGTTTCCAGAGGGCTTTTCCTCTGGAAATTATCAAAATTAAGAAATTATCTTAAGATACACTATTAAAAAAGTGAAGTAGGAGAGATATCGTCAACACTTAATTCAACAAAAAACTTATGCTAGAAATAAAGAACTCCTGCACATCCATAAGAAAGACAACCCAATAGAAAAATGGGCAAATGACATGAGCAGCCATTTCTCAAAAGAGGATATCCAAATGATTAACAGCTATAGAAAAGCACATATTTGTGCTAGACCTTTTAAGTTATTAGGGAATTATAAATTCAAACTACAAAAGAGCTCACTATAAAATACAGAAGAGTTATTCATTTGAAACACTAAGAATTTCACTAAGTTGGTGAGGAGGAAGAACAGTAAGAACTCACATGCACTGTTGGTGGAGGTGTGACTGATGCAGCCACTGTGGAAAACTGGGAGCATCTGCAAAAGCTAAAGAGCCAGACCTAGCATTCTCACTCCAGGATACTTATCCAACAGAAATGCTTACATATGTGCCAAAGGCGTCACTCAAGAGAGCTCACAGAAGGGAGTTCCCGTCGTGGCTCAGTGGTTAACAAATCCGACTAGGAACCATGAGGTTGCGGGTTCGATCCCTAGCCTTGCTCAGTGGGTTAAGGATCCGGCATTGCTGTGAGCTGTGGTGTAGGTCGCAGACGCGGCTCAGATCCTCCATTGCTGTGGCTGTGGTGTAGGCCAGTGGCTACAGCTCCGATTAGACCCCTAGCCTGGGAACCTCCATATTCCGCGGGTGTGGCCCTAAAATGACAAAAGAGGATGGGTTACTGCTATAGTCAACATGAATGATTCACAGAAACAAGACATTGCTCAAAAACACGAGAAGTTCAAAAATAGACAATCCCAAAGAACAGTGAATCAAGTCAGAATAACAGATAGCTTTGGAAGTGAGTGATGATTTTCAGGGGGCATGAGGGAGGCGCCTGGATTGATGAAAATGTTCTATATCTTCATCTTGGTATTTGTTGAATGAGTGTGGACTTCATAAAATTTCATCTATTCTATCAGTCCCTTGATTTTCTAAATTTTTAACTCTGCAACTATTTTACTTGCGGAAACCGAGTCTAGTAAACCAGGTTTCTACACCAGTCTGCCTCTCGCTTGAGAACTAAACATCGTATTTACTTCCTTCTTCTGGACAATTACTCAAGAGTCCTTCCCACGTTAAGAGGGCAAAAGTCCAGCCTGAAGTTAGATCTGTCTCATATTCACAAAGTAGGTAATTCTTAGATGAAATTTTTACTGTAAGTATGACCGATTTTTCTATATTAAGTTCCAGATCACCAGTTCCCACAGTTTGCATTTGGGGAAAAAAAAGTAAGGTAACTTGAAGCTTCTAAAGCTTAGAACTGAGGCATCAGCATAAGGTTGTTGTGAAATAAATTATTAAATATAAAGAGCTTAGAATACAATGCCTATCACAAAGTAAATGCTTAAAAGTGTCTACAACTATTTACATCCGTTTGAAATAAGAATAATAGATCCTTATTCTTGAATTGCCTTCAAAATATTTAACAAAAACATCTACTTTTAAAAACAAAGCATATGTATAGAGCTAAGGGAACACAACAGATTTTTAATGAAACAGGCTTAAGTGAACATTAGAGAAATTTTCTTTATAAAAAGTTTTATGTGTTAGAAAATGTACAGACTAATTACGTTTTCATTTACAAAATACACTGTAGGATGACAAAAAATCATATTCAACTTATGAAAAAATACACACCTAAGATTTTTTAACCTTCTAAATTATACTAACAGGCACTTAACTATATTAAAATTAGACTCCTGCATCATATACTTTATGCAGTCAGCCAATTATTAACACTCGCGTCATTTTCTTTACATACATTTTCTGAATTATTATTATTTTCTTTTTAGGGCTGCACCCACAACATATGAATGCTTCCTGGCTAGGGGTTGAATCAGAGCCAGCCTACACCACAGACACAGCAATGCCAGATCCTTAACCCACTGAGCGAGGCCAGGGATGGGAGCTCTGTTCTCATGGACACTGGTCAGATGCACTGCTGCTACGCCACGACGGGAGCGCCTTCTGAGTTACTTAAGCTGCATGTATCATGCCTTTTACCCCAAAATACTTCGATGTGTACCTCCTAAGAAGAAAAACGTTCTCTTAAATAATTACTAACAAGAGATTTAATAGCTATAAAATATTTTAATTAATGTCTTTTATCATTTTTTTAACAGAGCAAATGAAGTCCTCAAGGCTGTCTGCCCCCTCACGTCCGGGCCCCGTCCTGAGCCCGCTCTGGGTTTACCCATTGTACCCCCTAAGCTCCTTTAATCAGGGACGGTTCTCCTCAGCCGAATGCCTCTGAAAGCATCTTATCGTCACAAGGTATTCTGCAAGACAATATTTTAGAACTTGGTTTTTTAAGCAAACTATACAGAGAAGTTTTATTTTTAAAAAAGAAGAGGCTTACTGGGAGAGCCGGGAAAAGTTCGGAAGACTTAGGGGAGAATATACAAATCTTCTTATCCAAGAAAGACTTTAGTATACGTACATTTTAAAGCTTTATCATGAGGAGACCTCTAGATTTCTTTGAAGTTAATAATTTTTGGATCGGTGATTTTGAAAACTTGTCCCTTAACATATCAAAAAATTACAATATATAATCAGCTTAGACAAATCTGGCCACTGATCTGATAACTATCTGTAAGGAATGGATTCAGAGAAAGTTAATGTTTTCATCAAAATTCTCTTCTACGGTTAACCAAAAAACCATCCATCCCAGTAAGCAAAGCTTTACAGAAGCTGGAATTACTGTGATCACGCACAGATAGAGCAGCTACTGGAGGCACAACAGATCTTGTTCTTTTAGTCAACAAACACTGACTACATGCCAGACCTATGACAGCTACAGGGGGACCTACAGTTAAAAATTCAGACATGGTACCTACTTAAGAAAAGTAATTTTGCAAACCTAAGATGCCCGCTTTCAGACAGGAGAAGTTTTATTTTTCCCTATTTGAAAATGAAACAACTAGGATGCAGAGTGGTAAATGTGTCTAAAATCACAAAACTATTCAATGCTCCAGAGGAACAAAAAAGGTAGATTCTAAAGTCGTGGTCTGGTGTTCCTGCTGTGGTGCGAGAGCATGCGGTGCCAGGACGCGGGTTTGATCCCAGCCCAGTGCAGCGGCTTAAAGGACCCAGCGTTGCTGCAGCTGGGATCTGGTCCTGGGCCCGGGAACTCCATGTGCCGTGGGGTGGCCAAAACAGAAAATAATAACAAAATCAAACCGTTTTTCACCGCCTAATATAGGACTGACTTTGCCCGTGTCAGACCACAGACGCGCTCCTTCACGTCCTCCGGTCCACCCACTGACTTTAACAGGCCCTGTGCACTGCACGCCCAACCGACCCAACAGCTTTGTTTCATTGAGTCAGTTACCAACTAGTTTCCAAATGATGCCTTCGCACTTTCGCTGTTAAAATGATAGGTTATCTCCATATACAGAAAAACAAACTGTACAGAAGGTACATATAATCTTTTAAGTGCTTAAAACATTACAGTAACATTAACATCTGGTTTAAAAAATAAAGCAGAGTACAACACAATTCTACTTCTATATATTTCCATATACATTCATTTCAGAGGAAAAACAGTTTATCTGCCTTATTTCTATGTTAAGATGGCAACACAGGTCAGTCTAACGAGAATACGATTATACTTCCAGCACAGGAAGAGGTTCTAAGTCAGCCACTGAGCGTTGGTACCAGCTCTCACCTCCTCTAATTTCTCCCCACTCATCTCTTATTCGGCACTCAATCTGCAAGTACTTCTCCAACCATGGAGAGCTGAAGTCAGCTCACTCATTCTGGCTTTCTGGCCCCTAAGGTTTCTGATGCAACTACCCAACTGCCAATATAGCTTGAAAACAGCCATGCAATACATAAAAAACTAAGAGGAGCTGACCTCCAATAAAACTTTATTCATAGACACTAAAACGTGCATTTCATATAATTTTCGCATCATAAAACAGTATTCTTCTTTCAGTATTTTTTTCCCCTAACCATTTAAAAATATAAACACTATTCTTAGTTCACGAGTCATAGAAGAACACGCAGCAGCCTAGATCTGGTGCCATGCAGCCCTGAGTGAGAGACCTGCTTGTAAACCAGAGCTGCAGTGGGCCCTTCTTTACCTCAGTCAGCTGATTCTTTATCTCTAAACCTAAGATCTGACAGGAAATAATTCTTACTCTACTTTTCAGTCATTTGCACATCACCTTTATCTCAAAAAAAAGCCTTATTCAATTCTTACTTTTAGGCAGTAACTGAAAAATTTCAAGAACTGCTGAAAGGAAAATACATCTTAATATCAATTATCTTGCCAATAAATAATTTTTCACTCCTCATAGGAATAAAAATCCTAAAGATAAATAAGAGCTGTCGAGGAAGGTACTGCCCTAAATATTTTTATAATACTCTGTCCCACACTCTCCTTGCCGGAGACTGCAAACCTCACTGCACCAAAAATTACACCAGAAAGAAAGAGAAAAAAGAAGAAAAAGAAAGAAAGAGAAAAGATGCTGTAATTCGGAGCTCAAAATGAAGACTGAAGTATGCAGTGAAACTCACCAAGCTGCGAAGATTCATGTAAAAGGAATGCAGAATTCTCCAAAGGCATCTTACTCTGTGACACAATCAGCCTCTAAGTTTCAGCAGCTTTACAGGAAAAAAAAAAAAAAAAAAATTCTGTAAAACAAGGGCAGCTGTGGAAATGTTCACCAAATTCTAAGTAACACGTCTACCATATTTTTCCCCATCCACGTTTCCAGCATTAGCTGGGGCTTTCTACGTGCCAGGACTTGGGGTGCGGCCAGGAGCAGGTCAGAGCCCCCTGACCCCCGGGGCGCTCGGTCTGCAGGGCAGCTCCAAGTGGAGGTGAGGCTTTAATTAAGAATCACGATGGTGCGAGGGCAAGCACAGCGAGATTGAAACCGGCGTGGTGCGAACTGGTCAGGAAGGCCTCCTAAAAGAGGCATTCAGGGCGAGTGCGAATGGAATCTGACCAGAGGACGCAAGCAGAGAGGGGAGAGAAGGCGTGTGCTTCCTCAGAAAGGAGCAGCACGTCCAAGGGCCAGGACAGAACACGGCACCTGTGTGGAAGGAGAACAAGGCAGGGTGGCTGCTCAGAGTAGGAAAACGGAGAAGGTCAAACTGGGAGCCAGCCACTCCCGAGCTCCTCCCAGTCCCCTAGCCTCGGGGTCCTGGGAAGGAAGCCGCACAAGCCCTGGGCACGAGGGGCCTTTCCAGGGGCCATGCAGGGCCCTGCAAGGTCCACAGCCAGCCTCCCTAGGTCTGGATGACCTGCTGATGACCATCAGGGCCCCTGGTACAGGACAGGGGGCAGGGCCTCAGCCCCGGCACCACCGTCAACGGCTGACCGACAGCTGGTCAGCAAGGTCCTCCTGCGGACGAAGAGGGTTTTTTTGGAAAGGTCTGGAGTTCAAAGGGCCGGGGGGCAGGGGGAGGACACGGCACGTGTGGACATGAAATGAGTCCGGGGGCTGCCCAGGATTTTCCCATGTGTCCAGTGCAGCCCTAAGTGCTGTGTAAGCAGAATCTAAGTCAGTCCTCACAGCAGCCCGGGGAAAAAAGGGGATTTTATTACTGTTTCCAGTGTGCTTTCGTGAAACACTCCAACCATAGCCATTAATTCTTACTGTATAGTTTTGTTTTTAGGGCCTCACCCACAGTACATGGAGGTTCCCAGGCTGGCGGTCGATTCGGAGCTGC
This sequence comes from Catagonus wagneri, assembly GCA_004024745.2. Taxonomy (NCBI): domain Eukaryota; kingdom Metazoa; phylum Chordata; class Mammalia; order Artiodactyla; family Tayassuidae; genus Catagonus; species Catagonus wagneri. The sequence continues at coordinate 31,445,370 of PVHT020000886.1, read as the reverse complement.
AGGCCTACGCCACAGCCACGGCAACGCAGGATCTGACCGCGTATGTGACCTACACCACAGCCACGGTAATGAGGGATCTGAGCCGTGTCTGCGTCCTACACCACAGCCACGGTAATGAGGGATCGTGTCTGCGACCTACACCGCAGCTCACGGCAACACCAGATCCTTAACCCACTGAGCGAGGCCAGGGATCAAATCCATGTCCTTATGGATATTACTTGGGTTTGTTATTGCTGAGCCACAATGGGAACTCTGCTATTAATTTTTCTTTAAAATTAAAAATTATCAGAAATGATAATGATACTTAAAATATTAAAGGCATTTTAATTACCCTTCAATCAGAGAAGTGCCATTTTAACAATCAATTAACAAAAACAAAAGACAACACTGATTTGGTTATTTCTTTTTTAACCAGCAGTTCTATTAGGGAGAGCTGGAAACTGTTCCAGGCTGATTCATTCACTTACTATGACAGGTTCTACATATACAAACACTAGGGGAAAAACACCAAATTCCTGCCCTCATGGAGTTTTACTCACTAAAATAGTTAAGACTGTACCTGTGGCAATTATGTTTTTGTAACCTAGTCTAAGTTTTCTGAATGAAGAATCGACAACCATATAGACAAAATCTGATGCAACAGAGGAAAATCTAAACCGGAGGGTAATCAATTGTGAATTTAAAACATACACGTGTTAAAGGAGAAGGAAGAGGAAGAATAAAAAGCTGCTCCACTAGAAAAGGGAACCCTTATAACATGTCGGTGGGAATGTCAACTGGAGCGGCCATTATGGAAAAATAGCACAGAGGTTTCCCCAAAAAAGAAAAGAGAGCTACCAGATGATCAAGCAATTCCACTTCCACATGTTTTATCCAAAGAAAACAAAACCACTAACTTGAAAAAAGATTTATGTACCCCTATGTTCACTGCAGCAGTATTTACAACACCCAAAATAAGAAAGCAACCTAAGTGTCCATCAATAGATAAGTGGATAAAGAAGATGTGCACATGCGCGCACACACACACACACACACACACGAATACTACTCAGTCATAAAAAAGCATAAACTCTTGCCATCTGTGACAACGTGCATGGGCCTTGAGGGGATCACGCTTAGTGAAACAAGGCAGATGGAGAAAGACTGACATCAGTGCTGAATGCTTTCACTCACAGCTAAAGCGGAATCTAAGATCAAGAAAAAGGAACAAACAAAAAACCAAACAGACTCAGACAGAGAGAACAAACTGGTGATTGCCAGAGACAGGGAGCAGGGGGATGGATGAAACAGCGGAAGGGGGTTCAGACGCATAAAGCTCCCAGCTACGAAGTCAGTCCAGAAGGTGTATCGGAGAGCCAGTGCCTGCAACAACTCTGTGTAATGACAGAGTCGGCTGGCCCTGCTGCGGGGGTTATCGCAAACCTGTAACAGCACCGGCCACTATGCTGTACCCCTGAAACTGATGTAACACTGTATGTCAAGTATAACTTAATTTTTAAAACAAGGCCTGCTTCCCTGAGGAACACACTCATGACGAAGGAAAGAGAGCCCTTACTCGGGGAGAGCACAGAAACGTACCACGACAACGGTCTGCGACAAAACGGTTACAGAAGCAAAGCCAATGACTACTACATAGCAGAGGATTCAGAACAATAATCCAGTGGAGAGATTACACTTTAACCCAGCAGTTTTCACACCAGGCACAAGACGGTTTCAGGGGAGTCAGTGTCCGGGTCCCTCACGTCTACGCTGACCGCCCAGACACCAGAACTGACACCCAGGTCCCAGCAGCACGCTGGCCTGTCCCTCCTCCTCCCTCTCACATCCCCTCCTCCAGGTCACAGGGAGAGCCCGCTCTCTCACGCACGCGACCTTCACAGCGCACTGCCCGCACAGAGGCCCAGACCCCACGGCAGTGACGGGAAACACGGCCTCGGGGAGCGGCCGAGGTGGCCGTGTTTCCGCCTCCCGCACACACTTCTGGTAAGAACAGTACATGACGTTAAAAAGGAGACATTCTGGCCCTGACACACTGTTCAAACTTCAGGAAGTGGGAAAAATAAAAGCTTCTGATTAACAAGTTCCTCTGAGAGAGAATCCAATGAAAACAGTGATAATAAATATTAGAAACAGCTGTAAGTTAGGGGTCATCCTGGTAAAAAGCTTATAGCCGGACTCCTTACATAGTATCTTAAACCAGCTCTCACCACTATCAGAGAAGTGAAGGCGTCAGTACACTCTGCCAGCCACTCGTGTCTGTGTCTCTGACCTGAAGGGTTAGGACAGGACTTCAAGGAGTGAAAAGGGCCTTCACTTCTGTCCAATCGGTGTCACTTCATTCTTCAAGTGAGAGTAACATACACCAAACTGAAGTCAGGGTTTTGTACTTTCTTGATTACATATTCTTGCAGGAATATACTACAAATTCTACTAGAAATGGTATATTTATTAACAAAATTATAAACAAGTATTCTGTAAATCTCGTAATTAATGACCCGACCAGCTTCTCTTTTTCCCCTTAATTTCCACGGAAACCAGTCTCATTCTGACATACATAATATTCATCCACAGATACATAAATTCCACGAAAAGAGCAGTCCCCTCTGAAGAGATGAATGTATGCTTAGTGATGTTTAACAATAATGAATCAGTAATATGTTTATGTTATACCCCTAGTAGTTACAATTTTTAAAAAAGTATTTTCTTTAACAGACCATTATGGGCACAGTTAATAAACATTCTAAATTTCTATTTCAATTCATATTTTCAATGCTGAGAAACATTTTCCAAGTACCAAAAGAAGTGCCAACCCAGAATCCTGTATCTGACAAAAAAAATATCCTCAGGAAAGAGGGGGAAAATAAAACATGACAACTGAGGGAAAACTAAGAGAACCTGTCCTAAAAAAAGAATGTCCTTCAAATAAAAAGGAAATGATAAAAGGAGGAGTACTGGAAAATCAGGAGGGAAAAATGGAAAGAGTATGAATAAATACAACAGAATTTTTTTCTGAATCCTTCTATTATTTTTGATGACAAAAATTATAATACTATGTGATATGGTTCTCAATATATGTAGGGAAAATCTAAAAAGTCCACTAGGGAGTTCCCGTCATGGCTCAGCAGAAACAAATCCGACTGGGAACCATGAGGTTGTGGGTTCGATTCCTGGCCTTGCTCAGTGGGTTAAGGATCTGGCATTGCTGTGGCTGCGGTGTAGGCCGGCGGCTGTAGCTCCAATTTGACCCCTAGCCTGGGAACCTCCACATGCTGCGAATATGGCCCTAAAAAAGCAAGAAAAAAAAAGGCAATTATACTAGAAATGGAGGGGGTGGCCCAAGGGACTTAACTAGTAGACTGGAATAAGTTACCTATACTTGAAAAAATACCTAGAACCACAAAAAAAGCTATTGAAAGAGACAGAATCAAAATATTATAAATAAATCAGGATGGAATCCTAAAAAAATGTTCAGCTAACCCACAGGCTTCTTTCTCCATCTTCTACTAATACCGAAAAATGAGCTGAGTTAAAGCCCAAGATACCCTTGGGCTGTTCAACGAGTTTGAGAAAACCGAAGAGTCAGACACTAGAGGGAGACCTTTCAAAGCATGTATAAGGTCAGCGTCGACATCACTCTCAGGCATTGCTTGGGGGGGGGGGGGACATACTGGTATCAGCTTACGGAGAACACGGTATCAATATACTAACGAAAACATAAATGTTCCTGCATTTTGGTCCAGCAAGATAACAGGGTAAAACCAACATTTTTTAAATGAAACAAGGTAGAAAAAAAGTTAAAGTACAAGACAGCTAGTTCCTAAAACAGTTGTTTCCAGTATGTGTTTATGAGTGTGTGAGTGTGCGTGTGTGTGTATGAGCACTGGGTCACAGCATAAAATGTATTTACTACAGTTTGGAAGCCACTATTTCACCTCAAAAAGACAGCCTGAGGCATAGGGACAAGCGGACACTGTGGAGGAGGAGGCTTCGATGCCTGGATGTGAAGAAGGGAAAGGGAAGAAGAACATACAGAGAGACAAATCAGGAGAGCCCTTCGTGGCACAGTGGACGAACCCAACCAGCACCCATGAGGATGCGGGTCTGATCCCCGGCTTCACTCAGGGGGCTAAGGGTCCAGCACTGCCGTGAGCTGTGGTGGAGGTCGCAGACGCAGCCCGGATCCCGTGCTGCTGAGGCTCTGGCATAGGCCAGCAACTGTGGCCCTGACTCGACCCCTAGTCTGGGAACTTCCATATGTCACGGATGCGGCCCTAAAAAGCGCCCCTGCAAAAAAAGAGCAAGACAAAGCAAGCACAAGCGCAAGGTGGTATGTTACTAAGCTAGGCAGGGCCAGGAAAAACATGGCCTCTCCGAAGGGGTGCAGGGAGAGGGAAGGGGGAGGATTCACACGACCGGAGACAAAGAAGAGGCAGAAGAAATTCATCCCAGTCTGTCCCAGAGCGCGTCAGTTCCCAAAAGGCATTTACTGTTTTCCTCGATTGCGCCCTTTTCTTTTTGCTCACTTTTTAAAGAGAATTCTAAGTCATACGTGTGGCTGCCGTCTGCGGTTCACGGTCTACCTCTACTGGAAGATGCTGGCCTGGAACGCCACCACTGTTCTCTCCGCACCCATCTGCTGATCTGTGCAGTGTCTTCTGCTGTCATTTTTCTTTTCTTTGCCATTATGGGCAGAAACAAAAGTTCCTGAATTCCCAACTGTGTTCAGTGAAAACTAAAAGCAACTGACAAAAATACTGTTTTTAGCCTTCTTTTATACTTCTTTAAAGATGATGCAATAACTTGGGCAAAACAAAAATTAAAAACTGGAAAAAATGATGCAAAAATTACAATTTTTCCCATATTCTTTCACCCTTCCACACAATTCTATTATTCTTCTATTTTCATATTACCTTTTTAGAAAAGATGGCAATAATTAATGAATCATGATGAAATAAATCTTAAGATGATGAAATAGTACAATATAAGAAAATACATTAATGCAAGATAGAGTTTTACTCAAATGTTAAAAAGTACATTTTTGCCTTTGTTCTTTGGGAGACTCAAAGAACAATAATCATGAAATACTAGTCCCTACAAACAGTTACAAATGTTTTTCAAAAAATAAAGCTGGAGTTCCCGTTGTGGCATAGCAGAAATGAATCCAACTAGGAACCATGAGGTTGCGGGTTCGATCCCTGGCATCGCTAAGTGGGTCAATAATCCGGCACTGCAGTGAGCTGTGGTGTAGGTTGCAGACGCGGCTCGGACCCCACATTGCTGTGGCTGTGGTATAGGCCAGCAGCTGTAGCTCCGATTAGACCCCCTAGCCTGGGAACCTCCATATGCCATAGGTGTGGCCCTAAAATGACAAAAAAAAAAGGAAAGAAAAGAAAAAGTCTAGCATTAAATCCAAAGGGTATTGATGGTATACTAAGGGTTAACCAAAAATTAGTAAGTAAAAAGTAACAAAGAATTTTTCCTGCCTATCCTGTCACACTGTATTTCAAGGTAACCAATAGGACCTAACTGGTGATGGCTAGGCCTTCAAAGAATTTCAGCCAATAAGAACCAAAAGAAATGACTAAACAGATGGGCAACAACAATCAGTGGATTTTAAAACATTAGGAGAAAAAGTGATTGTAAACTGCACAATGGATCACGCTGTCAACAACTAAATGCAACTGTTTAATTTTAGCAGCTACAAAAAGATATTCTGTATATAATGTGAGAGATATTATATATCTCCCAAAGTCATGAAATATGTGATACACAGTACTATTTAAAAAATTGTTCCTGTATAAAAAGACTCAAACTAGAATCTATCAAACCTTTAAAACATATATTCTTAAAAGCAGCAATGCCACACCAAGGATGAGAAAAATCTTAAACAGTAAATGAAAATGGCTTCTCTGCCTCCAAAGCACAATGCTGTATCTATTCTTGGGTTGTGAGGGGACAGACAATAAAGGGGAAAAAATGTCTACAAAGGACCTTTAAGGGAGAAAAACTGGGGAAAAAAAGTTGAGAAACACTGCTTTAGGTCAAACTTGTCAGCTTACATTAGTACAGGAAAAGGAAAAGGAAAATGGCATAGGCAGACGCAATCAGCTAAATCCAGAATGTGAAATATTCGATATAACTCATCTAGTTTCTTCAACATGGAGAGAAAAAAGTGAAAAGGGAGTGAAGGGCTTATCAACTGTCCTAATTTCTAAAACATTTTTAAAAATTATAGCTGATTTACAATGTTTTGTCAATTTAATTGTCCTAAATTTTAAGAAGAGTTGGAGTCCTTAGTTTCATGTTTAGAAATATTTACAGATGAATCATACATGGACTATGTTTCAAATAATATTTGGAAAAGGTACATGGGTAAGGCTATAAATGAAACAAGACAGGTCCGTAGTTAATAGTTATTAAAGCTGGGTGATGGGTAGATGGGAGTTAATTATTCTGTTTCATACACTGCTGTATATGTATTCCATTAAAACAAAAGCGTGCATTATATAAGAAAGAGTCTGCATTCCTGAGAAACTGGAGCAGAACTGTGTATTACACAGCTGGTGCAAACATTTCTTTCAAAGCGGATCTACAAACCGATGTCACTCTTCTAACAAATAAATCAAACCGTTAAAAAAAAAAGACTCGGAATTCCCGTTGTGGCTCACTGGTTAACAAATCCGACTAGGAATCATGAGGTTGCAGGTTCAATCCCTGTCATCGCTAAGTGGGTTAAGGATCCGGCATTGCCGTGAGCTGTGGTGTAGGTTGCAGACGCGGCTCGGATTCCACGTTGCTGTGGCTGTGGTGTAGGCCAGCAGCTAGAGCTCCTGTTAGACCCCTAGCCTGGGAACCTCCATATGCCGCAGGTGCGGCCCTAGAAATGGCAAGAAGACAAAAAACAAAAAACAAAAAAGACTCAAGAAATGTAACACTCAATTATTAATACCTCATTTGAATCCTGATGAAAAAGATATTAAAAGCCATTTTTTAACTATTGAAAAAATCTGAACATGAACTAGGCATTACATTATATTAAGATATTACTGCTGTGCTCGCTTCAGCAGCACATATACTAAAACTGGAACGATACAGAAAAGATTAGCGCGGCCCCTGTACAAGGATGACACGCGAATTTGTGAAGCATTCCATATTTTTAAGGCAATCTACAGATTCAATGCAATCCCTATCAAATTACCAAGGACCTTTTTCAAAGAACTAGAACAAAATAGTTTAAAGTTTGTTCAGAAACACAAAAAACCCAGAATAGCCAAAGACATCCTGAAAAAGAAAAATGGAGCTGGAGGAATCAGGCTCCCTGACTTCAGACTATACTACAAAGCTACAGTCATCAAAACAGAAATATAGATGGTACTGGCGCAAAGACAGAAATACAGATCAGTGGAATAGGATAGAAAGTCCAGAATTAAACCCACGCATCTATAGTCAACTAATCCATGACAAAGGAGCCAAGAATATACATTGGACAAAAGACAGCCTCTTCAATAAGTGGTGCTGGGAAAACTGGACAGCCACATGTAAAAAAA